>CM062393.1:8882347-9468311 GCA_031304145.1 Cardiospermum halicacabum
GATGCTCACACTAGCAATACTATAACTCATTCATTATCTGGTCAAAATGGAATGGCTCTTTCCGGTACTCAGGAGATCTGACAACAATAATCGTTATGAGTTGGAACTACCGGGGTGTTGGCAATCCCCACAATCTCCGGGCAGTTAATACTTTGTAAGATTTGATTGCTACTTACAAACCATATTTTTTTTATGGAAACTAAAGCTTACAAATAAAGTATGGAAAGTCTTCGGGTTCTTCTGCATTTTTTTTATGTTTTCTATTAAACAGCATGGTTTGAGTGGAGGTTTATCCATTCTTTGGAAGCAACCTATCTCTCTTACTGTGAAGAAGTACTCTTCTAATTACATTGATTGTTTAATTGGTGATGATAACTCTCAATGGAGATTTACTGGTTATTATGGTTTTCCAAAAAATTTGGATAGGGCATTATCTAATGAAGATTGAACGTTACTTTTCTCTTCTACCTTGTGTAAAGTTGTTGAGGTTCCTTAGTCTGACCAAAAGCCTCCCATTATCGATACTACTCCTAAAAACGTCAATAGAGGTACTAGTCGCTTTAGGTTTGACAATGCATGACAGCTAGAGAGGAGTCTGCCTTATGTGGTTAGCCGTTCTTGGAACTTATCTGGTGGAGTAAATTTAATTATTAAGCAGGATATTTTGGCAAATGCTATTGCAATTAGGAAGACATAGAAATAAAGAGTTTTGAAGAATGAAGAGAATTATTGTGAACATTCTTCCAAATGATTCTAATATGTCTTCTCATGTCGCACTGAAAGAAGATTAGAATAGATTACTTGCGTCAGAACAATTTCGACTAAAACTTTAACGTCCACAAACTTGGCCTAGAAGTTGAATCATTTTGAAATTATTTATTTTATTATTTTTATTTGACTTGATATGATTTTTGAACTAAAAATATCATTTTGAGAGTCTTTTGAATTTTTGAAAATTCTTTGAATGATAATCGAAAATCTTAATTGGGTTAAAATGGTTATTTTTGGAAATTATACTCGGAGGGTAAAATGGTAATTTCAAAAACCCGAATTTAGAAGTATTAAATTGAAATGGTTTATCAAAATGTTTCAAACTAATTTTGATTTAAAATAGGTTTAGTTTGGAAAATATAAAATTTTGTTTAAAACTAGTGATTTTTAATTTAAAGTATGTTTTTGGGGTGATTTTAAAAGTAATAAAAGTTTTCTAAAGAAACCCCGGTCCATTATCCCATTAGCCAGAGCGTATATAAATGTTGTTTTCCTACTCTAAAGAGAATTTTTCATCTCTTCTATTTCACATTCAAAAACCTTAAATTCCTTTTCTCTCAAGAACCCTGCTATTTCTACTTTCAAATTGACGTAACGTTTTCTGTAGACGTTCGATTGACGTAATTTTAGAGGCTATGAAATCCTAATTCAACTCTCTACAAACCTTTGTAACTTTTAAATTGCAAACCTTGCTGGAATCTGCTCAGAATATCAAAAATCAGCCCTGTCCGTCCAGAAGATGTCAGTTATGGAATCAAAGTTTAGATGGTCATAACTCTCTCGTCTGAATTCGGAATGACTTGATTTCAATTGGTTTTGCTTTGTATTTCAATTTTCTACAACTTTGTTGAAGACACATTCCTCTGGATCATGCATCGTCATGGTCTTATTTGTCCAAAACCGAAATGTCAGTCTGTAGGATCGCTCCAGCGACGAACCATATTCATTCGGTCATATCTCCTTCATCTGATCTCCGAATAATGTCAATCTAGTTGGATTTTCTTTATTTTTCTGTCCTCTATAAATGTCATGATGATTCCATCTACTAATTCCTATGATCTCATAGTCAAAAAAGGTAAATTCTGAAACTTGACAAAACTATTTTTATTTTGTGATATTTGTCTTAGGCTGTTAGAGTGAATTCTATTATGTTATTTGAACATAATGAATGCTATTTGGATAGTGTACAAGTTTTAATATCAGTATAAACTCAAATTCAAATCCTCCAAAGTAAGTGCAAGCTTGTGATCATCGATAAAAGGTTCGTATCCCGTTTTTTACTCTACAGAATTTATGTTATTATTTGCATAGTTATAGGAGCATGTATAGGATTGTATGAGGCATGTAGAGACTTACATATTCGCACCATAGGAAATAAATTCGATTATGAAATCGATAGATATGAACGTATAGGAATGAAATAAATTGACTAACCGAGAGATGGATAATTGTAAAATAAGATATTGTGTAGTCTGATTGTGCCTCACCCCTTTTAACTGATCAATAAATGGAACATGATGCATTTGGACTATGGAATTGTTTGTTGTGAAGGTTTTTTAATTAACTATAGATTGGATGTTGAATGTTTATTGTTTGTTCCTTAAACTAGACTAAGTATGTAACCATAATGAATTGAATTGGTATTGGATTTTGATATGTATGTGCTTGAATTAAATGCCTAATTGAATGTGTATATGAATTTGTGTGTAACATTTGTTAAACTTAATGTTATTACTCTTGAAAACTGAATGGTAGTGTATTTATTGATTTGTGTGGAATTTATTGAATCTATTGTTATTGCTCTTGAAAAATGGAATTGATATGTATGTGTTGTTGTTTTAATGACCTAAAATATGGATATTTGTCTATGTCTAAGCATAATTAAATTCATATATTTAATATATATCTAAGTATTGAATTGATTAATGTGATTGAAATTATAAAGACGTGCATATTAGGGTTAAATTGAGCTATTGACAACTTTAATTGAATAATTGAACCGGTTCACCTCTGAGTTATTGGAATGATAAATGATTGAAATTGAATTGTTTTGTATGTAACCACTTAAATAAATGATTGCCCTTATTTTTAGATTGGTACAGAGATGGAGTGGCATTCCATTAGAGAAAAACTAGAGATATCTCAGCCTATTGAACCACAGGTGAACCGTGGTTTAGCTAACCACTATTGTTATCAGAGTGACGACTTCTATTGGGTGTGACACCGCCCGTGGGCTATTGTATTGTTGATCTTTGGATCTATTGATGGAATCCACAGGTAGATGACTGTCCCGAGGGGGATTAAACGACACTACAGATTTCGGTCATCAGACCTATTGTCAGGCCTCGGCCTTATTGTTTCCCGTTTCGATATAGCAGTTAGATTAGGGGTAGTCAACTTAATAAACATGTAATTGTTGTGCTTTGGGTGATTGGTAATTGTCTTATTTAAACTTATTTAGCTAATTATAATGTTAATTACCGAATTGTAAATTTGATTAGCCTCGAATTGAATAAATACAGTCAAACTATTAAATTAGTTTACTCGCGAATTAGTTTATGTCGTGCTCTTGAATAATGATTATTTATTAATGTAAAATGCTAGTCGTATAGGTGGTTGGACTACCAAATAATGAACTTGGTTGATGATAATTTATTGTTATGAATTAGTTGGCCTTGTTAGGTTGTTAGACTTGTTTGAATGTCTCTTGAACGGAATTGAAATGTATCATGAATGCTCTATTGATCGAAGAAAAACATAACTAGAACATTTAAAATAATTAATGATTAAATAAAACTTGGTGATTTATACTTGTGTATGTTTTATGTATTGTACTTGATGTATGAATGTTTGAGATGATTGATATTGTGTTACAATTGATGGTGGATCCATGATTGATAGAATGTGTGTGTCTATGCCTTGAATGAAATGGAGTGGATTTAGAGATATCCATTATAGAATTGCATCATGTGATCGCATTGCACTATAGAAGCTATATGTTAGGGAAGAGCATACGTGTGTGATTGTTTTGGAACATGGATGCGTACCAGACATAAGTCTGAACTTTCTTTATTTTCCTTTTTTCTTTCCCTACATGTGTGAATGCACATGTATATTGATAGGTATGATTGAGTAGAGCACGAAGGTCTTCTCATAGTGTCGACACATCTTCATGATCATGACATCTTTAGTTTTTAATTGTGTTTTCATTAAACTTTGAAATTATGTAAAATTTTTATATTGAATTGTAATTTTTCATTGATGAGCCTTCAATTGACTTTATACTTTCAATGTATTATTTATTTACAAATAGTTATTTACACTTCCTTATTCATATATAAAGTCGTACAATGTTTGAGTTAAGTATTGAAATTTATTTTATTAACGCACTATTGAAGTAACTTTGAGAAATTGGTTTCATTATTTATACTGCTATTGTATTGGATTGTATTGAATGCATTGTTAATGTAGCGCTCTGACTAACGTTCCGTGGCTCTGCCGTAGGCGAGGGTTAGGCGTTACAAAAACGGCAAGTTGAATGCCACGGGTTTAAACACTGCAACAAAAATTCAAAACTTTTTCATGCTTACATTCAAGCTGACGCTGCATGAATCGAATAAATCGATTGAAGGACGCTAATGGAGACTAGTTGGAAGAGGAAACTCTCATAAAAAATAATATTTTCTCATACTTTAACTCCATTTATTTAAGGGACAGTTCTGGGCAGAGATTTTCGACATAGTGCCAAATTTGATTACCGAGGATGATAACATATCTCTGTGCACTAATATTACCAATGAGGACTTTCAGTGTGCTCTCTTTCAAATGCATCCCAATAAAGCTCTGGGACCGGATGGCCTGAATCTTGCATTCTATCAAAAATTTGGCATATCATTGACAACTCTTTATCTAATGAGTGTCGGTCTTTACTTCAACAAGGTACATTTCCATCTTCTCTCATTGAATCATTGATTGTGCTTATTCTGAAAGTCAAATGCCTTAAATCTATGAAGGATTTTTGCCCAATTGCTTTATGTAATGTCTTATATAAAGTGATTGCTAAGCCTTTAGCTAATAGTTTAAAGCAAGTGTTGCCTTCTTTTATTTCTAGTAACCAGTCAACCTTTGTTCCGGGGAGAATGATTACTGACAACTCAATAGTGGCTTTTGAAATGTTACATACAATGAAAAAAGACAGGAGCCAAGGGGAGGATAGTTGTGATCTTAAGATTGATATCTCTAAAGCCTATGATATGGTTTAGTGGGATTATCTAAAAGGTATATTGACTCGATTTGGCTTTGCTCTTCAGTAGGATAATTGGCTATCTATATGCTTTATGGAGGTATCTTACTATATCAACTTTAATGGTGATTGGATTTGACCGGTGGTTCCTGGTAAAGGTCTCCGACAAAGGGACCCGGTATCTCCATACTTGTATTTGGATTGTGCTGAAGGTTTATCACTTATATTTAAAGATGTTGGGACTAAAAATTTGATTCATGGTTGTAAGGTGGGCCCTAGTTGCTCCAGAATCTTTCACTTGCTTTTTGCAGATGATTCTCCTCTTATTTTTAGGGAAAAATATGAAGAAGCTATCTGAATAAAGGCTGTTTTAGAGACTTATGCAACTGTTTCTGGGCAGGTTGTAAATTTTAATAAGTTAGGAATTTTCTTTAGTCCGAATGTCAAAGAGAATGTGGTGAACTTGGTGAGAAAAGTTTTATATATTCATGAATCACTTAATCAGGCATCTTATTTAGGCCTTCCGTCCCTCATCGTACGTAAAATAAATAAATTTTTGACTTTCTAAAAGATAGAATGTGGAAACGTATCAATCCTTGAAACAATGATTTCTTTCAAAAGTTGGCAGAAAAGTTCTTATAAAATGCATTGCTCAAGCAATTCCTACTTATTGCATGAGTATTTTTTTGATTCCCTCTACTTTACTCAATGAATTTGAGAGGATATTAAATAGCTAATTCTGGGGTGCTAAACGTAAAGGTATAAGAGGCTTAGATTAACTTGTTTGGGAGAAGCTTTGTGGGAGTAAAACTGAGGAGGGTATGGGCTTTAGAGAGTTTAGAAATTTTAACTTGGCTCTCTTAGGAAAGCAGGTGTAGAGATTGCTTACCAACACTAATACTCTGTGCTTGTAAATTTTTAAAGCAAAATACTTTTCTAATGGGGATGTTTTCTCGGCTGTTGTGGGGGAATGATGCTAGTTTTATATGGAAGAGTATTACCTCTTCTTGTGCTATGGTTAGAAAAATGTGCTAGATGGAGGGTGGGTAATGTTGGGTCCATCAAGGTAGCTACAGATCTCTGAATCCCAAAAGACGACATGTTCTATATGGCGGAGAATGGGATTGATTTTATTGAAGCTACCATGAGAGTTTGTGATCTTTTTTATGCAACAAGAAGGAGATGGAATGTTGAAAAGTTAATGGAGCTTTTTTCTAGTACTGATATTCGTACTATCATTAGTATTCTTATTAGTATCATAGATAGGCAGGATGTTTGGATGTGGCATTTTGATAGAAGGAAACTTATACGGTGAAGTCGGCATATTATCTTAGTATAAAATTTATTCAAGGAAAATCAACTAGGCTTAATAGAGAGGTTTAGTTTAGGCTGTGGAAGCTCAAAATCCCACCTAAAGTTAAAGATTTTTGTTAGAGGACCTATAGAAATGTAATTCCTTACAAAGAAAATTTGAAAAGAAGAGGAGTGTATGTTGGGGGCGGCAGTCTTTGGTGTAGTGAAGAGGAGAATTTTGACCATGTTGTGTTACATTTTTATATGGCAAAGAATGTTGGGAGATTAAGGGGGTATTGAACTTTTAGCTAAATATTAATTTTTCAAATTTTCTTTTACAGGTAATGAATTTAGACTCAAAGAAATCTGCACTAGTCGTTGTCCTTCTTTGGAGTATTTGGTCTGGCAGAACACTTTATTATGGCAACAACTCAATTGATTAGTTGCTCAGATTGTAGAGACTGCCAAATCTTGGCTTTCAGACTGGGTATAGGTGCAAATAAGAAGCGAGGAACCTACTGCACAACTTCACCAACCAGTTGTGTACTGTTTCAAATTTAGAGCTGTTGTTACTTCTTCTTCTACTGGTATGCAAGATGTCGGTATGCATGCTACAATTACTGCACTTTTACCTAATTCTTTAGTTCAAGCTGCAAGTGATCAATTTAATAATTTTGAATGGTTATGTCAAGTTGATGGTGTCATTTTCCAAACTCACGATTTCATTGGTTATGGTTTTACCATTGAAGACTCGGAAGGCTCCTTTCAACAAGCTATTTCTGGGTACTTTGAATGTGGAGATTCTCCTGCTTTGGTTGAGGTTTTAGCGTTACGTCAGTGCTTATAATTTGTTATAGATTTCTTGTCTATTAATTGATGCATCATTTTTTATTCTCTTCAAGTTGTCCGAGCTCTAAACAATAATCAAGTAGATTATTCTGAATTTGCATTGATATTACAAGACTGTAAAACTCTACTTGACTCTAGAGTAGACATTTCAGTTATATGGGTAAGATGGCAAGCTATTTTAACCGCCCGTACTCTAGCTCGGGATTCAATCTCTCATGATTGTTTTGTAGTTTGGGATGAACTCACTATCCTGTTGAGAAACTTCTTTTAATATATTTTCCTTTTTCTTAAAAAAAAAGAAAAAAGAAAAAAGATGAATGATATAGTATAAAAGATTTATTATATTTAATTTTATGTTTTAATTTTTATAATTAAAAATGAAAAAATAAATAAATTTAGAAAATCAGGCGGTAAATATAAAATAATAATATAATTCATATTTAATAAATTATTATATATTATTTAAAATGTATTTATATTTTCGATTAAATTATTATTTTAAAAATATAAAAGAGAATATCTATATATGCATATTATATTTTAATATAAAAACTCCAAATTATTAATTTTGAATTTATTTAAAATGATTAATTAACTTTTTTTTTTTTATAAAAAATCTCTATAAATAAAGAAAAGTTTAAAATAAGTTGAATTAAAATCATCTAATTTGGAAATGAATTCCACATAACCTGATTAAAGATTAAAAAAAAAAAAAAATGTAGTAACATGGATTTTTGTTTTTTTGTTTTATTTTTTTCAAACATAATTTTTTTTAAGAAAAAGTAAGTCATAAATAGAAACTTGAGAAGTAATTACAAAGCCTCATTGACTATTTATGGTTATTTTAAAATGGCATATTTGACCATTGTATTCAATTTTCTTCTTACAGTATTCTTTTAGAAATCTGAAAAATACGTGGATGAAATGAAATCCATGTAGATTTTATAGGCAAAAAATAGTTGTGTACTTACATATCAGGAAATTAGTTTGAGATACATTAAACATAAAATAATAATTAGGAGATTTTGATCGGCATCTATAAATATGACATGATATTGTATCTTATCATTTTATAATTTACAATTTTATTTTTAATAAATTTATTTAAAAAATTATATTATATTCGATTATATTTATATATAAATACCATGTTTACATGTAAATAATTTAAAAATTTTGTTTCAAAATATATTTTTTTATTAAACTACTATAGTAAAGGTAAGAGCAGCTCCCATTGAACTCTAAAACTAAGTATTCATATAATTTTTTTTTTCAAATTAACTCTTTAAAATATATACACATATAATTCATATATAATGGAGTAAATTATTAAAAATATAAAATTTTAATATGAATTGAATTAGAACGCCTATAAAACAAAATATTAATTAATTAAAAATATAAATTTAGTTAAGACATTTTAAATTAAAATATTAATTAAGTAAAAATAAAAATAAAATTAAAAAAAAACAGTATTTATTTATATTAGAGTGCGGTATTTAACGAATTTGTTTTTAATTTTTTATTTAAATATTTTTTTTTATTATTATTTTAAAATATCTTGAAAATTTTGACCAAATTTCACTTTCAATTCAATGGTTATCCAATGCCTTATTAATTTTCAAACATAAATTAAATGTAGTTATAAATAGACACTTGGCAAGTAAAATCTCATTATCTATTCAATTATTATTTTTTACAGGATGCTCAAAGTAACTGTTATAAAGAAACGCGTAACACAGGACTGCACTCATTGTCCATGGTAGATATGGTCTTGATTTTGTATTGACATCAATCAAAAGTGAAAATGAAGAGCTTGAACTGTGCTTCCAATGAAGTCTCTAAAGAGAGGAACAACAAAGTTATTGAAGAAGTGAAGAAACAGCTAAAGCTAGCAGGGCCATTGTTATTAGTATGTCTTCTGCAATTTGGTATGCAGATGATGTCAGTCATGTTTGTTGGTCATCTTGGAAAATTGGCTCTCTCTGCTGCTTCCATGGCCACTTCTTTCGCTACTGTCACTAGTTTCAGTTTGCTGGTCTGTTCCCTTCCTGTTATTCATTTTGTTTCTCTTCTTGCAATTTAAAATTTAAATGATCATGACTTAACTTTTTGTTAGATTGGTATGGCTAGTGCATTAGAAACACTATGTGGGCAGTCCTATGGAGCGAAACAGTACCATATGCTGGGAATTCTTATGCAAAGAGCCATGATTATTCTCCTACTTGTAGGCATACCTCTAGCTTTAGTATTGGCAAACACAAAAACAATTCTGATAATAGCTCACCAAGACCATCTTATAGCAGCAGAGGCAGGCTTGTATGCGCAGTACTTGATCCCATGTGTTTTCGCTTATGGTCTTGTTCAGTGTCTCTGTAGGTTCTTGCAAACACAGAACATAGGTGTGCCTATGATATACTGCTGTGGAATCACTACTTTACTCCATTTGCCTATTTGTTGGTTTCTTGTTTTCAAGTCTGGCCTTGGCAGTAGAGGAGCCGCATTGGCGAATTCAGTCTCTACTTGCGTAAATGTGTTGATGTTGTCCTTGTATGTCAAGTTTTCTAGTTCATGTCAAAGAAGCTGGACTGGATTTTCAATGCAGGCATTTCATAACATGCTGGCTTTTATTAGGCTCGCGGTACCTTCGGCTATTATGGTCTGGTAATTAGTAGTTTCCTATCTCTGTATCTATATAAACATTGTCTGTGATGAGTGTTTATATCTGATTTGAATGCTTTTCTATTAACAGCATAGAGATGTGGTCATTTGAGTTGCTTGTGCTGCTTTCTGGTCTTCTTCCGAATCCACAGTTGGAAACTTCAGTTTTATCTATTAGGTGAATTAACTACTTAATAACATTTTGTTCATTAACTTATATCTAATGCTGCAACATGTTGGCTAATCAAAATTAAACAAAATTGTGCAGTCTGACCTCAAGTGCAGTTGTTTTTATGATTCTTTTCGGACTTGGTGGTGCTGTGAGGTCAGTGATCTTATTACTGAACTCTGTATTTCAGTTAAGTATTATAGTATGTTCAGCTAAAGTTGTTTACAATTACAGCACTAGAGTCTCGAATGAGTTAGGAGCAGGGCGTCCTGAAGCTGCGCGTTTCGCGGTGATTGTTGTGGTAGTGATGGCTTTAATAGAAGGTCTTGTGGCTGGATTGCTCATGATATCGATGCGCAGTGTATGGGGTCATGCTTTTAGCAATGATAAAGAAGTTACCAATTATGTAGCCAGACTGATGCCTTTTACTGCCTTATCTGTCTTCCTAAATGCACTTCTAAGTGTCTTTTCAGGTGATCTTTTACTCCAAATTTCTGATTTTTAAGTTGTGAATATCTGTTTATCTATCTACTTGTGAGTATCAGGCATTGCCAGAGGGTGTGGATGGCAAAAGATAGGAGCATATATAAATCTTGGTTCATATTATTTGGTGGGAATTCCATGTGCTGTTGGATTAGCTTTTCATTTACATATGGGTGGCAAGGTGATTCAGATCATCCCAAATATTATTCTTTTAGGTTACATATACAAAAAGCTAATGAGTGTTAACATTTTTTTGGTTTGTAGGGGCTTTGGATAGGTCTGATATGTGCTCTTACAGTGCAAGTTATATCACTTTTCATCTTAACAATTCGCACCAATTGGAAAGGAGAGGCAAATAAAGCTACAGAAAGAGTTAATAAATCAGCAAATAAAGCTACAGAAAAAGTTAATAAATCAGCAGTGTAATGGATAAGAACATATGTCCAGCAACTAATCCAACCAATCGTAACAAATGTGTTGATAAGATTTTTCAGTTTAGCAGTGCAGTATGTTTTGAATAAGTTGTTGATTGAGATTTTGAATTTTGAATAATCTACTTCTTATAAGTATTGTAATGTTCTACTCTATTCATGGAATAAGAAGTATGAACCATTTATCAATTATCTCGTCCTTTTGATCTATTCATTATCTTTATATGGTATCAGAGCCATAAGTCTCACGACAATGGCAAATTCTTCTTCTAAATCTGATAATGAAAACAAATGCACTCCTCACAAAAACAATAGCAACAACAATATTTCTACCTCTACTCTTCAACAATTAAACACCACACTTACAAGTTTAGCCAAAGCTCTAAACATCCAATAAGTGTAACTTGATCCAACCAATTATTTAAATTGAAAAACACAGCAACGATTCAAGCACTTGATCTTGATGATTTCATCCTAAAATCATAAAATATACCCTGAAAGTACATCACGCAAGATGATAGTCGAGTGAAAAATAGTGAACATGTGATTTGGAAGAAAGTAGAAGCTTTTAATGAGTTGGTTAATATCAACCATCAGAGAGAATCTCATTGGTCAAGTGACCCAATGTTGATCCTCGACCGAAATATGGACTCTGGAAAAAAAAAAATTAATCAGCAGTTGATGGTAAAAGTTATGCAACTTTGAGATAAACTCCAAATAATTTAGAAGGCAGGGGACTTTGATGTTGATTTCATCTAAAAAGTGAAGCAAATTGGGGATGCACATACTCTCGGTGATGACATGAAAAATAAAGACCTTATCATGAGCGTTTTAAATGGAGTTGGTCATGAATATGATCCTGTGATCGTCCTTATATCTTTACAACTAGATCTAATTACTCTTGAGCATGTTCAATATCAACTTATGTTACATGAGCAATGAATTTCACATATTAATAGTTCATCTAACAAAGTTGGGCACATTAGTAATGCAAATTTGATTGAATTTAATAGCTCAATTCTCACGATGGTAGACATTTTGGCGGTCCTAACTTCCGCGGTAGAGGTCGAGGAAGATCAGGAGGACGTTTCGGATCTCGGGTGTATTGTCAAATCTGTTCTAACGCAGGTCATTCTAGAGTATAGTGCTATCAATGCTTTGAGCCGCACCTGAACCAAAATCCTAGATCACAGCCAATTGGAGCAAGTTACAAACCATCTTTTAACTCAAACGACAAACTGCATTCAGGTAACATGGTGCATACATACTCTCCAACTAATACTCGTGTTTTCCCTCTTGGTGATGAAATGATAGAAAACAAATTAGTTCCTAGTTCTCATAATCCTAGTAGCCATGCTTATAATGCACACAATTCCGCATATATTGCCTCACCTGAGATTGTGATTGACGAAACTTGATATGCTAATAGCGGAGCAACTAAGTACATCAGCTCCCAACTGAGTAATCTCATACTGATCTCTTCATATCAAGTAATGATTTTCTTTATGTTAGGAATGGGGCTAAGTTACAGATTTCTCATATTGGAAACATGCACATTATATATCATCCAACATTCATAAACTTACTTAGTATATCACAGTTTACTAAGGATAATAATGCTTATGTCGAGTTTCTTGCACATGGATGTGTATTTAAGGATTTGGAAACAAAGGATATTCTACTCATTGGAGTGCTTAAAGATGGCTCGTACAGAATCGATTTCGCTTGTTGCTAGAGAACAATCATGATGGCATGATCAACTTGGATATTCTACATATAATATTTCATTTATCTCTAATAAAGAGAAATTTTGTGAAGCATGTAAGTTTGGAAAAATGCATAACTTACCTTTTGCAATAAAAAATAGAAGAGCTTTCAAACTGTTAGAACTCATCTTGATTGATTTATAGGGGCTAGCTCCGATTGTTTCAACTGAAAGGTATAGGTATTATGTGGTCTTCATAGATTCACATTCTCGATACTCATAGTACTATCCTCTAAAACTTAAATCAGATGTTAATGTCATATTTATTCAATTTAAATCAATTTAAAAAGATGGTGGAAAATACTTTTGAATATAAAATCAAAACCTTGAAAACAGGTATGGGTAAAGAGTTTGTCCCAATTTCAAAATACTTAGCTAATGAAGGAGTGGCAGTTCATTTATCATGTGTCTATGCACATGATCCAAATGACATTGGAGCTAAAAGCATAGAACTCTAATTGAGACGGGTCTTACGATGCTTGCTTATGCACACATGCTCTTACATATTGGGTAAAAGCTTTCCCCACAGTAAATACCATTCTTAACAGTTTACCATCTAATAACGCTATTCCTTTTGAGGTTTTGTTTAAAAAGAAAGTTGACTATTCACAGTTGAAGGTTTTTAGGTGTGCATGTTATCCATATCTCAGAGGTTACAATAAGCATAAACTGGACTTTCTAACGAACCGGTGCGTCTGCATTGGTTATAGTGCACAACATAAAGAGTACAAATGTCTTCACAATTCTGAAAAGGTTATATATCACGGCATGTGTTATTCAATGAATCTGACTTACCTTTTTCTCAGATGTTTTCTACAGGAAAGACAAACTCTTAATCAACTGGTGAATCTCAAAGCAATATTTCCCCTACTATTATTGCTGCTCAGATCCTCGAATAATGGACTAGCAATACTATCACTCAACTCCTACACTCACTAATTTTATCTTGAACACCTGGTCTGTCAAGATCACCAACAAAGTCTCCCGTTCAACCAGCAGTATCTATAACAAAGTCTTTCATCCACCCATCCATATCTATTCATTCTGATGATCAAATCAATCCTCCGGTACAATATTTGAAACAAATATGGTCTTAACCTAATGTACACAAACGCAAATAGTTCCCTCCAGACAAACCATCCAATTAAATCACTTAATGATCACCAAATATCAGCCAGCCATCCAGCGGCCTCTTTCAATGGCGACCAGATCTCAGCACAGTATTTTCAAACCCAAAACATTCACGTTTTCTACAGCTACTTCCAATAATGTTCTAGACACTCCATTTAATGTGGTCAAGTGCACAAAATGGCTTCAAGTGATGATAGACGAATATACTGTCTTACGACAAAACAATACATAGACGTAGGTTCCCTATCAACCCTACATGAATCTAATTGGATGTAAGTGGGTTTTCTAAATTAAACAAAATCCAGATGGAGTGATATTGAAATATAAAGTCAGATTATTCGCCAAAGGTTTCCTCCAAACAGCCGGATTAGACTATAATGACACTTTCGGTCCTATAGTTAAAGAAACTACCGTTAGAGTTATTTTTTCTCTTGTTATCTCTTATGAGTGGGAAATCTAGTAGTTGGATATAAACAATGTTTTCCTTAAAGGTGATTGATGGAAACATTTTATATAGAGCAACTGCCATATTTTGAAGATTCGACAAAGCCTTCTTATGTCTGCAAACTCAACAAAGCTATATGTGGGCTGAAGCAAGCATCGAGAGCCTGGTTTACAAAATTGAAGTCGGTTTGCTAAGTTGGGGATTTCACAGTTCTGTCTTAAATACGTCCTTATTCGTAAAAAATACTAAATATGATATCATATATCTTTTAGTCTATATAGATGACATATTGGTCATTGGGAGCTGTTCAACTTTAGTACAACAGTCTCTAAATTTTCTTGAAGGTACTTTTGCTTTGAAATTGCTAGGGCTGGTGAGCTGTTTTATTAGCTTTGAAGCACATTAGAATGGAAATGGATTACTGTTGATACAATCCAAATATGTTACCGATTTACTCACCAAGAAAAACATGTTAAATTGTAAGTTATGTCATACGCCGATGACCACATCTCAAAAGCTCTCATAATCAGATAGTGAACCTTTTAATCAACCATCTCTTTATCGAAGTACATTGAGTACACTACAATATCTAACCAATACCAGACTAGATATTTCATTCTCAGTCAACAAGCTTAGTCAGTTTTTGCAAACTCTTATCATTAAACATTGGCAAGCTACAAAAGAGTCCTACGGTATCTCAAAGGTACCATTGATCTTGGACCCCTTTTCAAACTTAAAACAACACTACTTTTGGAAGCTTATATAGATGCTGATTGGGTCGGCTGTATTGGTGATCGCAAGAGCACAATTGGTTTTAGTTTATTCCTAAGTGGGAATCTCATAGTTTGGAGTTCAAGGAAGCAACAAGTGGTGACTAGGTCCAGTACTAAAGCTGAGTATAGAGTCATGGCTCTAGCCACAACTAACATACTATGGGTTCATTCGCTATTCAAAGAACTTCAACATCCAGTTTCACCACCTTGTATTATATAGTGTGATAACACAAGCACAAACTCCATTATGAAAAATTGAGTTCTTCACTCAAGAACCAAGCATGTGGAAATTGAGGTACACTTTGTTAGAGAAAAAGTGGAATATTGAGTAATAGAGTCAAAATATATATCTTTAACTCATTAGATTTCTGATGTCCTGACAAAGCCTTTGTCTTTGACTCAATTCAAACTTTTACACTCCAAATTTAATCTTATTTCTCTACCCGTGTTCCATTTGAGGGAGAATGTAATGGATAAGAACAGAAGTCCCAGTAGCTACTCTAATAAACGTAACAAATGTGTTGATAAGATTTTTCAGTTTAGCAAGTTTTGAATAAGTTGTTGATTGAAATTTTAAATTTTGAATAATTAGTATTATTTATAAGTACTGTAATATTCTACTCCTTTCATCAAATAAGAAGTATGAACCGTTTATCAATTATCTCTTCCCTTTAATCTATTTATTATCTTTACAAGCAGGATCCTCCATTAATAATGAAAGAAGTCTAGAAAACACATAACCGTAAATAGAGCAGATTTACAATTACTCTAGAAAATAACTTTCCAATGGTTGTATTGTATAATTTATATTTATATTGAGAGTGACAGAAACCCACCAGTCAATTATTTGAGTTTTCTTTACGCTTTTTGGATAATTAAACTTTTTTTTTCAATCTAGAAACATCCACTAGAGGGAGATTAAACATTAAGACATTAAGATATCTATTACATATGTAAAAAGGAACATTGCTTCACAATTCTCTTTCCAACTTTAGCCATCAACATTCTATATATTAATTACACTGAGCTTCTACAATTGATGCTCCTCCCTTGAATTTGTTTTCGTCATTTTCTTTAGTCTCTATCCATTAGGGATACAGTTAAAATTGACTATGTGGATTGAAAACATATTCAGCATATTTGTTCCTGCGTTTCTCTCTACTTCTCTGATAAGTGCTTTTTTTTCCTCTCGCAGCCTAACTTTCATTCTTCATAAGCTCTCAAACCAATATCACTGTAATTGTAACACACTAGACAGGAAATACCTAATTTCACTTAAAAAATGCAACTGCAAGAGGAAGATGGAATAAAAATAGAAGTATTGGTTAGAAATTAAAAGAGAAAAAGTAATTTCCATTTGTGTGATCGATTCAAAGCTTTGAATCCATTCATATACTATGACTAAGAAAAGTAGTTGAAGATGAATCAGGAAGTATGGAAAAAGAAAAGATTAAAATGAAAAAGAATTATTTGTCTTCTAAGATGTAAAAAAAATATAGATAAAATGAGAAGTGCATGCTTGATCACAATGAATTAAAAGGGTTTCAAATGGTGGAAGGTTAGACGTGGCTGCTTGTATTACCTACATCTATCTAATTTAAATAGATTTTAGAGAATGTATAACCATTATTATGGTAAAAGTGATTTAGTAATTGTTTATGTTCAAAGTTTCTTGTATCTTTTGCTTTTTTATCTGTATTTGATCTTAAATTTTAGGGATAATTCCAAAAAACCAACGTAAGATTGAGATTTTTTCAAAAAAAAAACACACTAATTTAATTTTTTTTTCCATTTTACCACTGTCAGGATGAAAAATGTTAAAATTTTTAAAAAACAAATTTGTACTTTGGTGGAGCTCCAAAAGATGGGTCCAATGGTGGTAGTCCGTCGATAATTGGTGGTTGGACGAAGAAGAAATGATACAAAAATCAAATTACAATAATTTTTAATTTCATCAAATCTCCTTCGTTCAATCATCAATCGCTGAAAAACCGTCACTATTAGATTCATCTCTTTAAACTCTACTAAAGTGAAAAAAGTCTTGATAAAAATTTTAACGTTTTTTACATGGCACTGGTAAAATGGTGAAAAGCAAACCTAGCGTGGTTTTTCGGAGAAAACCCCAAACCTACGGTGGATTTTTGGAATTAACCCTAAATTTTATATTATAAATAATTTTAATATAAATATTAATCAATTAAATTTTATAGGATAAATTTAAATATAATTTTTTAAAATTTTTAACTAAATCAAATTAATAAATAAATTTTAAACAATAATATAAATTAAATAGACTATTTTGTTAAATTTATTTTTAGTTATTTATTTTAATTTTAATATTAAGGACTCATGAATATTAATGTAGATTCAACAGATGAAATGAGTAAATGACGTTTTTAAAGAAAAAAAATTAAATACATATTTAATATATTAGATTAGAGGGTCGTCAATCAAAATTTAATTTGTAAGGAGTTTTTTTAATTAATTATCTCAAATTTAATTCATATAATATATATTTTAAATAGTAGGTAAATTTAAATAATTCAATTATTATTTATAACCTAAAATCTAGGAAGGAAATAACTGTTAAAATTGATGTGTCTCAAGTATTAAGGTCGATTTGGTGTATAGAAAATTCGATTGAAAACATAAAATTTATGTCTACAAAAATTTCTAAAATTTATCGTGATTACTTCCTTTTATTTTATTGAGATTTATATTCCTTTTGTTTGATCTAAATTCATATAATTCACATATAGTCAACTCTTCAACCCCGCCAGTTTGGTATTAAGAATTTGTTGATATTTTATTTGAATAAATTAAAATAAAATAATATTAATATATTAAATAATTTAAATTTTTGTAATATTTAAAAATTATATTAAAATAATTTTTATAAATTTAAATATTTTTTATATATAATTTACATAAAATATATAATATTATTATATTCTATTAAATTATTATTAAAATTTTTAAAAATATTACATAAATAATGGCCACCTGCCATATGCTATGGTGTTTTTGCCATTCTTATTCCTCAGCTAAGAACATATATTTTTGTCTCTTTTTATTTATATAAATTTTATTAATTTTTTGTTGAGCCTTTCATTTATTAAAAAATAATACATTACACTAGAGAGGATCATCGACCAAAATTTATATTTCCTCAGTCATATGACCTCGTTTTAAAAAGTAATTAAATACATAACTCTTTCATGTATAAAACATTACGGAGGGTCATCAACCAAAATTAATTTTGTAAGAAGTTTTTTTAATTAATTATCTCCTTTTTTTTTCTTTCTTTTTTTAATATGGCATATATTATATGATTTTTAAAAAAAAACATTTAATATATATATAATCTTTTAATTATATTTATTTTTCATTTGTTTTGGAAAAAAAATAATTGTCTGACGCTTTATCATTTTCGATTCTGTATTTTATAATTTTTATTGTTTATATTTTTCAATTTACAAATTATTTAAAGATCACAAATTTTACTTACCTATATTCTGTAATTGGGTCAGGTGGTACATTTTCTATGCATCTATTCCCCTTATTAAATTTGGTTGAAATGTGCTTACCACGTGTCATTATATTATGATATTTGATAATGACTCATCTTTAAGTGGAATCGAGAGTTTATATAGAATCGCTCCATTTTAAAAATATATTTTTTTTTTAATTCAGAAGTAGTATGTATTTTTATCTCATCTTTTATATTTTTTTAAATATCTATTATTAATTATCATCATTATTTATTTATAATATGTTATCAGTACGAAGATATTCTCTAATTGCTATATAGACGGATCTTCCAGAGCAAAAAGTAATGATAATGATGTTTTGATTATGTTGGAAGCTACTCAATTATTTTGGAATTATTAAGTTATTTATCTGGAAATATGAAAAGATAGAAAATTATGTAAGAATGAAAAGATGAGAATGGAAGAATTATGAAAAGAAAAATTATTAGAGAAACAAAATTAAATAATGAAAAGAGGAATTATAAAAATAAAAAATATAGTGATATTTCAATTGTTTTCTTGATTTTTGTATATTTTTATATTTAAGTTATTTATTATATTTATTTTATTTGATATATTATTAATTTTGAATATATTATTTTGGATTAATCCAAAAAAAAAACCACATAGATTTGTCAAAATCACCCAAAAAATCACGTCAGTTTCCTTTTTTACTAATTTACCACTTTTATGTTAATTAGTATTTGCGTTACTGTTCATGGGCGTTAGTAATAAAAAAGTCAAAAACCCTCGAGGGTATTTTGTTCTTTGTATTTTTTTTTTTATTGTTAAATTAAATTTTTTAAAAATTAAACTTAAAAGAAACATGTAAGGTTTTTTCGTTGTTCTCCCCAAAACTACTAACCCTAATCTCTCCTAATTGCAATCTTTGCCGCTTCTCTAATCTCAACTTCCGCCACCACATTCCAATCGCAACCTCCGCCACCACCTTCATTAGTCTATGATTCACCATCATCGACCATTACGATTCCGCACCATCTCTACCTCCAGTCCATTACAATTCCTCTCCCCCATCACGCTTCACAATTGTATCACCTCAAAAACCATAAACACGCACCACCACCCCAAAATCATGTGAACATTTGTCACCATCATCCAATATGTAATGAAGTCATCTGCCTTCTCTTTCGAGATCTATTTCTCAAACAATTGAAAAATCCTATACAAGCGATTGGACATGGTCGTGGTTGTGGTCGTGATAACAACCATGGGGGTCATGGATAAGACCATGATAACAATAATGTGGGTTGTGGTCGAGCCCAAAATTAATGGAGAGGTGGAAACCGATTTCATCCGTATAATCATGGAAATTTGATCTAGATAAGAAATGAATTCTAGAACCAAAATGGAAATTTTGAAATTTGAAATAATAATTCTCAAAGTATTTGTTATAGATATGGTAGCATTAAACGTTTTTCGGTCAATATCGAACTTCGCAGCATTTAGTAGATTTATATCAAGCTTCCCAGAAAGGGAAACTGAAAATTGCGGAAACAAATGTTGCCAATGTGGAGAGTGGAGAATGAATTTCTCAACAAAATATTTCAAGATTTCATACTTCTTATTTCTTCAATGATCTGGATATTAAAAATTTCCTGAATAGTACTCAAAATGTAAATGAGAATCAAAATGATGTCTGAAAATATGTTAATGTAGATAGAAGTTATGTAAATATTTTTTGATTGTATTTTGAATTTTGTTGTATATAGTAATTTTATAATTAAAGTAAAAAATATCAATGGATATATTTTTTAATGTAAATGTTATGTTTATTTTAATACGATATGGAAATTCAATGAAATATTTCAAAAATATGTTTGATTGATAGTACTACAACTCATTCTATCCTCTAAGATTAAAATATATATATATATATATATCCTGAACATATATGAATATAAGGCTCGAGTAAATACTATATCTTGTTCTGCTGATTTAATTGAAGGATATGAAAAGGTTATAATATTGTTAGAAAAAGGAACAAAAAATTGTATTTACAATGCATTATATTCAAGTAATTCAAAATGAAATTTGTTAAGTTTTAAAGATATTAGGAAAAATAGATATCATATTGAAACAGTGAATGAGCAAAATATGGAGTATTTATATATTACGTCTATTATTTTTTGACAAAAAATTATTCTAGAAAAACTTCATACATTATTATCTGGTTTATATTTTAAAATATCTCCCATTGAAGCCTATGCTGTAATGAACAAGAAAATAACTAACCCTCAAGTTGTTCAATTATGGCATGATAGACTTGGCCATCCAGAGTCCACTATAATACATAGAATTTTGAGAATTCTAATGGACATCCATTGAAGGATTTGAAAATATTGATATCAAAGGATAATTTTTGTACTGCTTGTACTAAGGAGAAATTGATAGTTAGACAATCCTGTTAAAATTAAATGTTGAGTGTCCATTATTTTTTAAAAGAATTCAAGGGGGGATATTTATGGACTGATTCATCCACCAAGTGGGCCATATAAATATTTTATGGTATTGATTGATGATTTCCTGAAATGGTCACATGTATGTTTATTATCAACACTGAACATGACATTTGCTAAGTTGGTAATCCAGATAATAAGATCGAGAGCATAATTCTCAAATTATCATTCTAAAAATATTCATTTGGACAGTGTTGGTGAATTTACATCAAGGACTTTTGATTATTATTGCATGTAAACTGGTATAATGTTAAACATTAAGTACACCATGTTCACACCCAAAATGGATTAGCGGAATCTTTTATTAGAAGGCTTAAAATGATTGCCCGAACATTGTTGTTACAAACTCAATTACCAATTTCCGCTTGAAGTCATGCAATATTACATATAGCCACACCGATACGCCTAAGACCCGTTACATATTATGAATCTCCGTTATAGTTTATAACTAGAAATAAATCGGACATATCTCATTTGAAAACTTTAGGATGTGCTGTATATATTCCTTTAGCACCCTCACCCACTCCCCCCCCCCCCCAAGAACCAAAATGGGAGCACAACATCGTTTGAGAATTTTTTGTTGGGTATAATTCACCGTCCATAATTAGATATCTGGAACCCTATGACAGGTGATATGTTTACTGTAAAATTTGCATATTGCCATTTTATTGAAGAATTATTCCCACAACTTGGAAAGAATGAATCTTCTAATATTGGAAAAAATGAACTCGTTTTGAAAAGTGAGCAGTTGTATTATCTGAATCCACATACTAGTCAAAATGAAAATGAAGTACATAGGATAATTTTTTTATAAATAGTTATGAATCGATTACTAGATAATTTTGTTGACAACTAAAATTACAAAATCTCATATACTAGTTTGTAATGCACCAGCTCAACTAGAAGTTCCAATTGAGAAATCGAAACAGATGGTAACTGGTAAGACATTTGAAATTCAGAGAAAATATGGTAAACCTATTGGATCCAAATATATTGCACCATAAAAATGAAAAGTTAGAACTGGGAACACTATTGATATAATATCTGCGAAAGATACTAGTGAAAATTTACAAATTGTGGAAGTTGAAAATCTAAATGAATAAAATGAGGTAAATGTATCCACAAAATGAAGAAATATTTATTAATTATACCAAAACAATTTGGAACTGTGAAAATTTTGTTGTTGATAATACGTTTTCATATGCAGTAGCTATCGATATGATGAATGATGATTACGAACCTCAATCCATTAATGATTGTAGGTAATGAAATGACTGGCCAAAATGGAAAGAAGCAATCCAGGAAAAATTAAATTCATTGAATAAATAGAACTTTTTTGGACCCATTATTGAAAACCGAAAAGTGTTAATCCAGTTAGTTATAAATGGACGTTCGTTAGAAAACGATATGAGAAAAACAAAATTGTAAGATATAAAGCCCAATTAGTTGCTTAGGATTTCTCACAAAGGCTTGATATTAATTTTAATGAAACATATTCACCTGTGATTTATACAATTACTTTTCGGTTTTTGATTGGATTGGCCAAAGAAAGGAATTTAGAAATGAGGTTAATGGATTAGGTAAATTCATATCTATATGGTTCTCTGGATATAAAAATTTTTCATGAAAGTTCTTGAATGATTAAAAATTTATGAGATTAATAAACCTCGATGGTTATACTCAGTGAAATTACAATGTTCGCTATATGGATTAAAATAATCTGGATGAATGTGGTATAAAAAGTGAATATTTAATTAAAGAATGGTACACTAATATTGTTATTTGTGTGTTCATTAGAAAATCGGGATCTGGATTTGCAATAGTAGCAGTTTATGATGATGATATGAACTTAACTAGAACCTGAAATGAAATCTAGGAGACTGTTGAATATTTGAAAAGGGAATTTGAAATGAAAGACTCAGAAAAAATAAAATATTGTTTGGAATTTGAAATTGAACATAAAACTGATGGAATTTTGATCCATCAGAATGCTTATATATAAAAGATTTTAAAAAGATTTAGTTTAGAAAAATGTCATTGATTAAGCACCTCGATGGTCGTTCGTTCTTGCGATCCCAAAAAAGATCCATTCAGACCCAAAGATAATGATGAAAGTGTCTTGGATTTCGGAACACCACATTTGAGTGTAATTGATGCCCCTCTATATCTAGCCCTATGTACAAGACCAGATTTTTTTTTTTACTATAAATTTATTAGCTAGATACAGTTCTACCCTAACTCGTCGCTGCTAGAATGGAATTAAACATATTCTCAGATATCTTTAGGAAACTTTTGATTTGAGATTGTTTTATTTGAATTTAGATAATTCTTCTGAATTGGTTGGTTATACTGATGTCGAGTATCTTTTGGATTTGAATAAAGTTCATCTCAATCAGGATATATTTTTTCATATAGTGGCACAACTATCTCTTAGAGATCTATAAAGCAAACTTTGGTTGCTTCTTCAAATCATGTGAAATTTTTTTATTGTATGAAGCCATTTGTGAATGTTTCTTGTTGAGATCGACTCTACATCATATCTGAGTTCACATGGAATCCCACAAACATCAAATGAGCTAACAACTATCTATGAAGATAATGCTGCATGTATCGCCCAAGTGAGAGGTGGGTACATCAAAAGGAATAGAACGAAACACATATCTCGTAAATTCTTCTACACCCATGAGCTCCAAGAATTAGACAAATCGACGTGAAGCAAATTCGATCTCCAAAAAATTTGAATGATTTACTAATGAAGACACTACCAATGTCCACATTTGAAAAATTACTTTACAGGATCAGAATGCGAAGACTCTCCTACTTAAGTCATTAATTTATGGATTTTTCTTCTAGGAAAGTTTTACGTTTGAGTTCAACTGTACATTTTTTCCTTTCTCTAGTTTTTATCCCACTGATTTTCTCAGGTAAAATTTTTAGTGAGGCAATTAATGGCTAAAATCCAAGGGAAAGTATTCTGTAATTAGGTGGATTCCACCATATATTTTCTATGCATGTATTACACTTGTCAAATTTTGTTGAAATGTACTTAACACATGTCATTATATTGTGATATTTGATGATGACTTATGCTTAATTGAGAGACACGCCATCTAATGAAATGATTTGCTTGCTTTTGTGAAGTAAGTCAGTATTTTTATCTCATATTCTATACTTCTTCGTATATATATTATTAATTGTTATTTATAATAGGAAAATAGTATTTTTTTATATGGAAGCAAACTGATACAACAAAATATTCTTTTTTAAATTATTTTCTAACTCTATATATAAATAATAACTATTTTTATGGTTATTAGAAACTTGCGCCATTTTGAAATAGAATAAAATTCCAAAAAGAAAAACTTGATAACTAGATGTGTAATAGTTTTTTTTTCCTTAAAAATAAAATTACTACATATTTCTTTTCTTTAATTTTATTAATCACGATTAGATCGATGATTGCGTTCAAAATTTGAATTGTAATTGGTCTCTCTCAATTAGGAGAGAAGTTATACAAATTTTGATATCTTATTCTTAATCATCTTTTTTTTTTTTTTCAAGTGAACGTCATTTAAAAGAAAATTATTAGAAATTTTAAGTAAAATAATCATATTATTACAGTGAGGAATTTAAAAATTAAATTAAAATTTTCAATATCAAGTAGGTCACTCCATTTGAACCAACAACACTACTCAAAAAGTCTTGCATATAGAGGTGTTCTGAAACTAAGAAAACAAACAATTTGGATAATTGCAAATTCTAAAATACTAGTACTAGCAAGTGATTCTAAATTTGTTTTAAATTAAAAAAAAAGTAAATAAAAATATTTGCAATGTCAATTCTATCCACCAAATGTTTTGGGGTGTTGAATTAATGCCCCAAAAAATTTTATAAGAAAAGGAAAAAGAAAAAAAGAAAAGTAAATTTCAGAAAGTTGAAAGATATCGATAATACGTGAATTTTGAAGGGAACTTTTTTATAAATGGACTTTTTAAAGTTTGAGTACAATCATTGAATTGAAATTATATTGAATTGAAATTATACTTTGAAAAGTTTAAAATGAATGGTAGAATCTAAGATTACATGATCATAAAACTATGATTTAATATAATTCTGCCATGTATATAATTGTGAATACATTAAAAATTGTATGGGAAAACACATATTGAGAAAGATATGGGGGAAAAACATATTCTTTCAATCATTCCCATTAGTTTCAAAAAATAGGATGACTTTATTACTTTTCTTTAAATTGTCAAAAAAAAAAAAACAAAACAAAACAAAAACAAAAACAAACATAAGAAGTTGAAAATTAGTGAAAGACACCTTGTTGGTGCTCAAGCATTCCGAAAGTGAATGTCAATAAGAATCAAGGTCGTAGACATAATCCTGGTAATCGTAGTTGCTCACATAATTTTGGATGCGGTTCTAGATATAGTTTCGGATGTGGAAATGGTCGTGGGAATGACTATGCACACTAAAATGGATGTGGAAATAGCAAAAGATTTGACCATGGTCGGGATGATGCTATTATTCTAGTAGAAATTATAGACATCCCTATAACAATACTAATATTCCTCAAAAGTATAATGTTTATAATACATATTAGAATAATGAAAAAAAAAAATCAAGAACGATCAAAGTTCCAACATGATCCCTGGTATAAATGTGGTTCCCTCATGTGTTACGTGAGAACTTATTGTGCTCTTAAGTACGTGGTTATTACATATCATGAATTAAAGCACGAACGATGAAAAAAATGAAACAAATACGAGTGGTGTATTTGGTTATGGTGTTGATGGTCCAGTTAACATTTTGAACTTGGAAACTTTTGATTTCTATGAGGATCTTGATGGTAGAATTGATCAACTGATTGATGATGAAAGGGTTAAGTCATGTGTGAAAGTCTAAATCTAACTTTTGTTGTGATGTGAATTGAATGGAATGAATATTTTATTTTTGGTTATGAATATTTGTAAATTTGAACCTAATCTTATAAATATATACAATTCAATTTTCACTAATTTTATTTTCTTTCATGAATATGGATTTGAAGAAAGAAATATTTGAAGATACATGTCTAGTCAGTGGTTGCTGCAATACACACTATTATGAGATAATCAAAATATTTCATAAAATTTGCCCCAATTCAAGTTAAAGTAAATATCATATACGATATAGTATATTTGATAGTAGGCTTTAGAATAGTCACAATCTTACTAAATATACAAAATGCTCTATATTCTAACCAATTCAAAAATCATTTGCTCAGTTTTAGAGATATATAGATAAATGATTATCCTGTTGAAACGATAGATGAAAAGAGTATTGAATATATTGTTCACATTCTCTTAAAAAAAATTAAAACGTGCCTAATAGATATAGTTACTACATATTTATATTGCTCACTCGATTACAATATTTACATGAAAATTTCTAAACAATTACAATTACCTCTATCAAGATCTCAAAAACTATACTCTATAAAATTGTAGAAATTCTTATATGGACTAAAATAATTTAGGAGAATACTGAACAATTGTCCCAGTGAATACATAATCAGGGAAGGATATCCAATTGACCATTATAGTAGTTTGTGTTTATGTCTATGATATAAAAAGTAAGAGCTCTTCAAGATATTAAACAAAGTGTTGGGCATTTGAAAAAAAGAGTTTGAAATGAAAAATTCGGAGAAAAAATATTTTCTTTTTCTCGAAATTGAGTATAAACCAATGGCATATCGGTTTATACATCAACGTACATTGAGAAACTTCTAAAAATATCCAATATGGATAATACCCCTCCTTTAAGTATGTCGATGTTGTTCGATCGATTGGTTCTAAGAAAAATCCATTTCGACTAAAAGAATATGATAAAAATATACTTGATCCTGAATGATCATATCTAAATGCAATTAGTGCTTTATTATATTTGGTTCAATGTACGAGACCAAATATCTCTTCTATTGTGAATATGCTTGCGAGACATAATTTTGTATCAATTCAAAGACATTGGAATGAGGTCAAATGTATTTTTTTTTTACCTAAAAGGAAAGAAAGATATGAGATTATTTTGTAAATATTTTAGTTAATCATTGGGTTTAATGGGTAGTGTTAATTCTATGTACCTTTCAGATTCCCATTAAAAAAAAATCATTTTCTAACGAGTTACATTTTTATACATGATGATACAAAAATCTCTTGAGTGTCCACAAGACAAGCTCCCACTGCAACATCCTCCAAATCATGTTAAAATTAGCATTATATATGAAATCTGTAAATAGATGTAATTTTTAAATAATTTAGCCAATTTATTAAAAAATTATCAGACATTAATGTTTAAAAAATTAATTTCATGATATGAAAATGTGAAAACTACCCAAAATATATAATTAAATTTATAAATATTAATTTTTTTTTCTGGGTCGAAGTTTTTTGTTGTATGCAAAATTTTTAATAGTTTGATAATGGGAAATTTTCAAGAGAAAGTTTTATTGCAAGTACGTTAATTTCTACATGGAAGCTATTTATCTATCATGCAAACCAATTAGTGTCTTCCACATGGCGAAATCTTGTAATGGAAATAGTGACTCAATTCAGGTCTTCTCTTCTTCTTCATCTTTTTTTTTTTTTTTGAAATTGACTTTCATTAATCAAAAGGGAGTGATTACAGCTTCATCGACATTATGCCATGATAAGTCCTCTTTTGAGGAAAGAGCTTTGGAAGCCAGAGCATGTGCAACCTCATTACCTTGTCGAGGAGTGAAGGAACACAATTGGATGTCTGCAACCATACACAGCTCTTTAATGTCATCGACTACAATACTGAGCATATCATTAGGATTTCTCCTAGAGTTAACCTTGTTACAAAGAGTTTGAGAGTCTACTTCGATGGAATTTAAATTAACACCAAGAGCTTTTGCCCATACTAATCCGGCTCTAAGGGCTAAAGCTTCGGCTAAGGCAACAGACCCAACATCCTTATGGAATACTGAACGAGCCTCCAATATATGACCCAAATCGTTTCTAATACACATTCCAAACCCAGACTCTCTAGAAGATGATCTGAATAGTGCATCAGTGTTCATCTTCAAACAATAGCGCGGAGGGGGGAACCAGGCAACATCTCTAGACACAGGGGTTGTATTGATGTCACAAGAGCTAGAGGTGATTGATGCCTTAAACTCATCAAGAAATGAGACACACCATTCAAATACCAAACATCGATCTTGAATAGTTTCGCCATGAAGAACTCGATTGCGATCGCTCCAAATTCGCCAAAGAAGACAGCAAAATAGTTCAATACTCTTGAATCCTTTTTGCGCCAACACAGATAATAATACATCTTCCAGTGATCCAGCTTCCTTGTGCCTATCAATGATCTGATCAAAAGTAGACCAAACCCAGATATCTTTAGTTCTTTTACATTGAAATAGAGAGTGGGCGAGGTCTTCGGGGTTCTTATTGCATAGTTGGCATTTTGGATTGAATATGATCTTTCTGTAAAACAGATTTAATGCTGTCGGAAGTCCATTGACGCACGCTCTCCAGGTGAATACTTTTATCTTTGGCGGAATCTTCATGGACCATAGCGACTTCCAGATTGATGAATTTGGTGTTGCATTAGAGGATGATGCTTGAGAGTGTTCAGATAGATCTGCAACTCGGTATCCGCTTCGGGGACAGTATATTCACCTCCTTTGTCGTAGTGCCATATCCAACTATCTGGGGATCTTCTGAGCGATAGAGGCATTGCAAGAATTGCTCCAGCTTCTTCTTGACAAAAGGTAGATAAAACCACTCTTTTGTTCCAACTTCTGTTTTGAGCATCTATGAGCTCTGCAACTCGAGAATGAATGTTACCACTATTGCACCTAGGTTTGAATGTTGATTGAAGAGGGATCCACGGATCCGAATAGGTGTAAGTCGATTCTCCATCCCCAATTTTCCTTCGGAGACCTTGCTTTAGTAATTCTCTATCCCAAAGAATGCCTTGCCATACATTTGAAGTACCTACCTTTTGGTTGACCTCCATGAAAGTTGAGTTCCTGAAATATTTAGCACGTAGGAAGCTGGCAACAAGGCTGGATGGGTATTTTAAGATCCGCCATGCTTGCTTGGCTAGGAGAGCTTTATTAAATAAGAACAGGTCCTTGAATCCTAACCCTCCCAGAGCTTTAGTCTTGCATATTCTATTCCAGCTAATCTAATTAGTTTTTCTGACATTATCCCGCGAACCCCACCAAAATTTGGAAAACATTGAATTTAGATCCTTACAGAAGGATTTGGGCAACTTGAATAAACTCATGGTATAGGTTGGAATTGTCATAGCAACAGCCTTTAGTAAGACCTCTTTCCCACCTATAGAGAACATTCTCCCTTTCCATGAATTTAATATCTTCCATATTCGACCTTTGATGTTCTCAAAAGTCTTCCTCTTATTCCTGCCAACTAGAGTAGGTAAACCAAGGTATATTTCATTAGGCTTGTTGACTGGAATTCCTAGAATTTTCTTGATTTGGCCTGCTAGAGCCTGAGAAACGGACTGAGACATCGAAATAGAGGACTTTTGTAAGTTGACCATTTTCCCTGAAGCACGCTCGTAAACTGTTAGGATCTCCTTCAATGTAATGACATTTTCCTCTTTGGACCTGTAGAAAATAAGGCAATCATCAGCAAATAAAAGGTGGCTCACTAAGGGGCCACCCCTACAAAACCGAACACCAACACCATTTTCCTTCTCTTCACTTATTTTGATAAGACTCGAGAAAGCCTCAGAGCACAGGATAAAAAGATAGGGTGAAATTGGGCATCCTTGACGCAACCCGCGAGAGGACTAGACATAACCCAAATTTCTCCATTAACATTGAAGCTTAGGCTAGAAGTAGAAATACAATCTAGTATTGTGCTGACAAATTTAGAGGGAAAATTCATTTTTTTGTAGTACTCTTTGGAGAAAACACCACTCAATTCTATCATAAGCTTTGTTCATGTCTAGTTTGATCGCAAGAACCCCTTTTGTGCCATGTTTCATTTTAGAAAGGGAATGCAAACACTCAAAGGCAATTAAAGCGTTATTATGGATGTTTCGGTTGTGTATGAAAGCGGATTGGTTTTCGGCAATGATAGGGTGGAGCACTAACTTAAGACGATTTGCAAGAGCTTTTGAGACTGCTTTATAAATTACTGAGGAAAGGCTAATTGGTCAGTAATCAGACACTGTGGTTGGGTTTGGGATTTTTGGGATAAGGGTGATAAGAGTGTGATTGTGGTCCATTACAGAGTAACCCTGGTTCAGTATTTTGAGGCATGTATCTGTGATGTCTTTACCAACTACATGCCAAAATTTTTGGTAAAAAATTAGCTGAAATCCGTCTTCACCTGGAGCTTTAGAAGGTCCCATACTGAAGATTGCTTGCCTGACCTCATCAGGGGTAAAGTTGGAAGAGAGACTTGAGATCTGATGGGTAGTTAGTTTGTTAGATATAGGAGTAATTGCCTCCGATATGACTCTATCTGATGGGAGGGATGTCATGAACAGCTTGTTGTAGAAGTCAGTAAATGCTGCTGCTATATCTTTATTTGATGCGCAGTTCACTCCATTCATGTCTGTCACCTCCTTGATTCCATTTTTGCATTTTCTGGAGGAAGCTCTTGCATGAAAAAATTTGGAGTTACGGTCTCCACCCTTCAGCCAATCAGATCTTGCCCGTTGACGCCAATAAACTTCCTCATTTTCTAGCAGGTTCTCCATTTTCTGATTGAGCTATTTAATTTGATCCATGATACCATGCTCATCTGCTCTGGAAAACAAGTCATCTATCGTCTTTTTTGTCTGTTCAATTTGCTTTCTTAAAGAACCATATTTAGCTCTACTCCAACTCTTAAGTTTGGAACCACACCAGGCAAGCCTTTCAGCAACACTACAGGATGGATCAAGTTCGTTCCAGTAACTAGCAACCAAATCGAAACACTTTTCATCTCGGAGCCAATATGGTTCAAATCTGAAAATACAATTCCTATTTTGCTGCCTTGTCTTACCAACTTCAACATCAGTAGAAATTAATAACATCCTGTGGTCTGAGGTACCAAACCCCAATTGAGAGACTATAGAATCTAGAAACATTTGACTCCAGTTTACAAAACATAAGCAACGATCTAGCCTTTCCAAAATGGTCTTGTATATCTCAACTCCATAAGTCCACTTTCATCAATTGTTTCTCGAAACAAAGTTCTGCTCCTGGACTCAGTGTAGACTCCGCCTTTTTTGTCTTGGACTGACAATATTTCGTTGAAATCTCCTCCCACCATCCACGGCATTGGGCTCACCAAGCTTAGCTTGCGAAGAAGATTCCACGAATGAGTTCTCTTATGGGGTTTTAAGTGGCCATATAATCCTGAAAATCTCCATGGTTGACCTGAGTCCTGGTTAATCACTGCATCGATGTGTCCTTTAGACTTAGATAACACTTTAAGATTCATCCTGTTCTTCCAAAGCAAAAGCAAACCACATTTTTTCCCTCTACTATGAACAACCTCGCAGAATTCATATCCCAACTTGTTCCAAAAATCGATTGCTTTGATCCCAAAGAGTTTTGTTTCTGATAAAAACACCATATGTGGGGAAGCTTCGGAACATGCCTTCTTTAAGATTTTTCTTTCTAATTTCATTTAATTATATTTAGAAATATAATCAATTTATTTGATTTAAAATTAAATTTTTTAAAAGAATTATAATTTTTTTTTTCAAAAAAATATTATTTTTAAAAGTTATTAAATTTTAAAAACTTATTTTTAATTAGAATAATTAAAAATTTAACTTAAAATATTATAACATCTACTAATGGTCAGAATTTTTCATATTTGTTTATTAGTGATTTCGAGCAATTATATTTAACTTGAGTAAATTTTGTTTAGATTTGATTAAATTTTCAAATGCAAAATTTCTTGATCTAAATTTTTCATATTTGGTTATTAGTGATTTCGGGCAATTATATTTAACTTGAGTAAATTTTGTTTAGATTTGATTAAATTTCCAAATGTAAAATTTCTTCCTCTTCTATTTTTATTTTGGGTAGGTGAATGATTTGGGGAGAATTCAATTTTCATAGGTTAAAAATAGGGTTAACCACTTCAATGTTTTGCCTTGGTTCTAAGAACTCAAATCAAAATATTTGAAGCCAATTTACCTTTCGACCCAAACTAAAATTGTACTGTACCCAGCCATCAACATTATACGCATTCATCTTCTCTTCTCTCTGACTTCCCCGCTCACGATTATTTAGAGAAATACGAGAGTTCTATCTTTTGCTCTCAATTTGAAATTTGCATGTGCTAATCTAGCAAGATTATCGTGTTTAGCGAAGAAAGCTATTGGTTTCCAAACCTCTTTAATTTGTTTATATTCATCAAGTCTCAATCCTCATCATCTTTAGTTTTTAAATAAAGCATATAAGGGTATTTAGATTGATGGGGTTATAGAAGATGATTGATGAGCTAGGGTAATGATTGTAAAATAGTATGAATTCGGTATGATTTCCTTTAAGAAATGCACATATTTGAGACACTTTCATTTGTTTTCAAGTATAAATCTTATTTTTGGGACTTAAAGATATAAAGGAAGAAAATCGAAGAAGTATAGTCACCGAGCTTGCTTCCAAGCTGTCTATCAAACTATAACTCTGTGTTAATGGATCTCTAAAAAAAAAATCTCTGTGCGAGCTTACCACAAGCTAAGTGCTGAACTACAGTTCGGTATTGGAAGATTAAGAAGCAGAAGCCCTCTGTCCGAATTTAATGTCGCGCTGGATGAATTACAGCTCGATTCAGAAGGTGAAAGGAAAAGAACTTCTCTGTCCGAATTAGTTACCGAGCTCATTGTCGAATTATAGTATGGTCTATCACTTTTCAAGACAGTACCCTCTCTGTCCAAACTTGTTACTGAATTGGCTCCCGAATTAGAGCTCGGTATGAATTTAGAAGAAAAATTATGCTCTCTGACCAAGCTTCCTACCGAGATCCATACCGAAATATAGTTTGGTATCCGTGAAATTTTAGAAAAAATATACGTTTTGGAGTCATTTGTGTGGGATTTAAATTGTACTACTTTTACTCATCTTAAACTCTAAGAGAGGGATCTTAGATCATTTTCGTTACATTCATACATACTTAAGAAATTAACAAGAAAGGGAAATCACTTTGTTCTTAATTTTCTCTCAATTTCAAGTGGATTTCAAGAGGAGAAGTGTAGATTTGGAGTTTAATTCTTCAAGACTCAAGCTCTAGATCCATCATCATCATCACAAGTTTCATCTAAACCTTCACTTTTCATTTATTTCTAGAGTTCTGATATGAAATTCTTGTTGAATAGTACTCATATTTGTTTAGATATGCTATGGTAACTTAGTAGTGGTTGAATACTTAATAGATTTAGATAGATCTTATTATTCCAAGCTTTTCATGTGCTTAAATGATGAATTCTTTAATATAGCATGATTCGTGTGTTAATTGCTTAAGTCATTTTGTGAAAGTCAAGTGAAACATAGATTTAATCTTGAAGAAAGCTAGACATAGCAAATTCATGATTAGATCTAAAAAAAATTAGAGTGATTAAAAGGAAACTAGACATAGTAAATTTTTATCCTTTTGCTTTGGATTTTGTTTTTTTGTTATCTACTTCAATCTATAGACACATAATTATTGTAGAGGATAAATTGATGTTAGAGTTTGAGAGAACCTAATATTGATGCTTAATTAATCCAAACTATATTTTAGTGTTCTAGATGTTTGATGAAATTTTTAAGAAAGTGATCAAACGTCTATCTAGTCAATTGAGTGTTCAACCATAATCTACTAATATTAATCTTGCAAGTTTATAAGCGTGCCTATAAATTTCTAATCAAATCTACATATTTGTTCTTTAGTGTTAACTTGATGATCTTGTAAACTTAGAAGTACATTAAATCCTTTTAACTCTTGAGCATGATTCTAGTATAATCTCTTGGTACGATATCCGTAGTCGCTATGTGACGATAAGGTAGATGTTACTTGGCACTTGTATATGATGATTTGAATTCATAGTCCAAGTTTTTAAATATCAATGATGATTCTTGAATTGTTAATGAGGCTTCTCCTCCTAATTTTTTTTATAGGAATTTCACTTGTTACCTAGTCAACTGCCCATTCCGATGTTTTCAACATGTGAATCACTATTAAGATGTGAGACTTCTACCCTAACTGATGTTTTAGTGATTGACAAGTTTATATAACATCATGTTATCGTTAGTAGAGTGGGTAATTGGTTAGAGTCATCAAATTCATCTTTCCCCAATTTATTTAGTATGCCATGTTTGTAAATGAATAATTGATTGAATTTCAAAATTATATTTGCATGTGTGAGTAATTATTTAAACATAAGAGTAGTAAGATTTTATCAAGTACTGAATTGACATCCTTTTTGGTCTTTAGCGGAGCAAGCCAAGGGAGAATCGGGATCGGTTCAAGAAGGGACATGACTGGCTTTGATTGGTTGTGTTTTGAGGTTGGTAAACCAGTTTGTCCCCTCCACATTTTGTTTGTTATTTCTTGCTTGAGTTTCTATTTAGGGACAACTTAATTTGGTGAATGAATTAAGAAATAGATTAATATTGTGAAATTGCAATAATTTAAATGAATCTAGATGCATTGTTCTAGATATCCTTAGCTGTTAGTGTAAATGTAAGTTATGACTATTGGCATTAGTTTTGGTGATGTTGTTGAATGGTTGCGGTGGCATTATGATGGTTTGAACCTAAATTCAATTAAATCTAACTAATGGAAAAGTGACACTAATGTAAAATCCCTATTTGGCTTTATAATTGTTGTAATGAAAAGGTGTCTTAGGGGTTAAGAAGTACTTCGAGACCATGGTAGCGTAATGGTGGAGAGAAAATGCTATTTAGTGTAGAGTTCGGTCTACTGCTGGGACTTCGGTCCAATAATGAGACTTTGGTCTAAAAAGTAAAGATAAAAAGTAAAAGTGCAGACTTCGGTCCAATATGTGTTCCCATTTCACTGAGTGTTGTAGGCTAAATGGACGAAAATGATAAACTAAAAGGCTAATGATATAAGATTATCAAATTGCTACGACTCGAGGAAAAGTATGCCATAATGGTGGTGTATTTTCTTACTTGTCTTTACAGAAGTCGGATTCCGCGATGAATGGATGATTGATGATATTAAAGTTTGATGATTTTAATAGTTATTAATCTCATTTATTTGTACTGATTTGGTTAGTCGGGAACCTTTGTATGGTGTTCCAATTAGCGGCAAGTGAGTAGTTGAGATCTAAAATGGTTAAGGAATGATAATTAGGTTGCTCCAAAGTCATATATTGAATTGTATATGTTATTTAATGAGAGACAATAAGAGAATTGGTGATTGAGTTATAATTAGCATTAGGAAAATATGATAACTTAAAGCTATAAAAGGAAGACTCACTAGCGAAGTTAGTTAATGATGAGACCAATAGAGAAGCTAATGTGGTTAATTAGGCATACTTGTAATCTAAAATGTAGCTGGTCTATAAAATGTTACTAATAAGATGACATGAAAAATTTTAAGTTAAATAGTTATGAACTAGGTTGAAAATGTTAGACGATTGAGTCATTTTTTTAATGGCATCATATATTTTTCTTTAAGTTGAATTACTTGGTACTTTATGCTTTAGAGCAGTTTGTAGGTGTGCTTTGCTGATGCATATAGCTCAATTTCAGTAGCAGGGGAATTGTTGTAATGCCATGTTCTGGAAACTTAAATTTTGATCTTAGCAACTTGTCTCGCGACTTGGTAGTCACGAGCCAATTCTTCATCACTTGAGAATTTTAGGTTTTAAAATTTTCGCGATTTACAAGTCGTAAGCCAAGTCACCTATGACCCAACTTTGAGTTTTTATTTAATTGGTACCAATTGAGTTCGTAGGATTTTGTAGGTATGTGTTTTTACTTAACATTTTAACCATCCTATTAACCTATATTAGGCACAAGAATTGTATTAGCCTAAATTACAGGAATCGTTATTTTCGGGTACTTGTGATGCAAGTAAATTTTGTATATGCATCACCCTCATTACAATTGAACTTTTAATTAACTAAATGGAATCAAAGCATATAGATATCACCTAATTGTAACATGTAAATGAGTTGTCTTATTGTTTGCCCCTATTTGATGATTGTTAAAGGGTGACTTGCATTGAAACCAAGTTCTAAGTGTTTTCTTGCACACATGTGTGTGCCTCATTTTAGTTAATATCCATATAAGGCATATGTGTGTTCATGTATAGAACAAAGTTTACCAACTTGGTTTTCTAGCATACTCGTTGCTTCTCTTTTTTTTTTCTTTTTTTTCCTTATTTATTTATGAATTGGACATATGATCACGCAGATATTTCTGGTTCGGTTGTGTACAGCCTCTTCACGGAGTCTCATGTCTATTCAGGTCTTCTAATTTCCTTAGATTTTTATATGACAAATTTTTATATATGTGTAAATGCTATTGCTAATCATGTAAATAATGAATTTCACATAGTAAGTGTATCTCTCGAATACTAGGTGATGCACCTAATAAACTTCATTTGGTTAATTTATGTGTATAGCTTGTTAGGGTTTGACAAAAATTAGTATTCAATATACTAGTCTTTATTTGGAAGCTAAGAAAGATTTGAACACTCTTTTGGAAGTGAAAGATTTCAAGACTGTTTTGGAAGTATTATATTTGAGTAGGAATTGTATTTTGTCTTAGTAGAATTGCAATTAGGAAAGAATCATTTGTCCTTTTTTTTAGGGATTCTAGTAATAATAAGTTTTCTAGTTTATTATGATTTACTTGGTGAGTAAGCCATAGTTCACTATAAATATGATGTTATAGTCTTCAATTGTATAGACACAAATTGAGAGATCCTGAGTGTCTTGTGAGTTTCTTTCTTGTGAGCTTAGGGTAAGGCTTGTATTAGGTTTGGGTTAGAGAGTGTTTTCTAGTTGTGGTTGTAACATTTTTTGCTACATAGTGAAATTCTCTGTCAATCATGACGTTAGTGGTTTTTCCCATTTTGGGTTTCCATGTAATCCTGGTGCGTTAATATTTTATTTTCTTGTCTATTATTTTGTTTACTTATTATTAATCGAGACAAATTCCGCTGCGACGAGCCCAATTTTCCTAACAAGTGGTATTAGAGCCGAGGTTTGTGTGAGTTTCGATTGTTGAATTAAACATGTCTACAAGCAAGATGTACGCTGGAAGATTCGATATGAAGAAATTTTATGGAAAAATCAATTTTGGCTTGTGGCAAGTACAAGTCAAAGATATCCTGATCCAACATGGATTACATAAGGTGTTGAAGGGGAGAACAATTGCGGTAGTCTCTAAAAGCTCTGGTTAAAAAAACTAGTAAAGAGAAGTCTGAAAAGTCCGAAAAGTCCCTGATGAGTGATGAGGAATTGGAGGAACTCAATAAGAGAGCTACAAGTTTGATACGACTATGTCTGGCCAAGAATGCTCTCGCGAATATACAGGGAATAACTTCTACAAGAGAACTTTGGAGAAGACTTGAAGAGTTGTACCAAGCAAAGAGCGTCTGCAATCGATTCTACCTGAAGGAACAATTTCATCTATTGAAGATGGATGAAGGTATGAAGGTTTCTGATCATCTTGCAGAAATCAATGGGATAATATCTTAGTTGGAGTCTATTGGAGTGAAGATTAATGATAAGAATAAGACGTTGAAATTGATCTGGTCTCTTCCTGATTCATACAAGTATATGAAACCAATCCTGATGCATGGAAACTCGACGATAAATTTTTTAGAGGTTGCGAATAAGTTGATCTTTGAGGAGAAAAGACTGAAAAGTGAAAATAATAACTCTGATAATCAGTCAATTTTGATGGCTCGAGAAAATAATGGAAAGAGTAGGTACTCCAAAAAGAATATCTTGTGTTGGAAGTGTGGACAAAAGGGACATCTGAGGAAGGATTGTAAAGGTGCAAGTTCGGCAAAGGACTCCGCTGATGGAGATACTCCATGTGTCTCCTAGCTAGAAGCTGATGAAGGTGAGTTCCTCTAAAGAGGAATGGGTACATTCTCATGGCAGGTCGCTAACCACCATGGTGCCATGAAAGAGGATTTAGTACTTTTAGCGATCACAAGTTTTGTACATGGGCATTGGACTGACGTTAATGTGGTTGTGTGGTGGATAAGATGTCGATGACTGATGAATTTTTTTAAAAGCCAGTTAAGGAAGTTGCACCATGACCTAATCAGCAAGGGTTGTATCGACATGTGCCGAAATAAATCTTGGGATGGATCGTTTGATAGTTCCTAAGTGTGTATGTCCTCATGGTGGGATATGATGGCTCGATATAGAGTCATGATCATCATTTAAGGGACGCAAGTTTAGGGAATTTTTGTTAAGGGGTGATTTGTTAGGGTTTGACAAAAATTGGTATTCAATATACTTGTCTTTATTTGGAAGCTAAGAAACATTTGAACACTCTTTTGGAAGTGAAAGATTTGAAAACTATTTTGGAAGTATTATATTTGACTAGAAATTGTATTTTGTCTTAGTGGAATTGCAATTAGGAAAGAATCCTTTTTTCTTTTTTAATGAATTCTAGTAATAATAGATTTTCTAATTTATTATAATTTACTTGGTGAGTAAGTCATAGTTCACTATAAATATGATGTTATAGTCTTCTATTGTATAGACACAAATTGAGAGATCCTGAGTCTTGTGAGTTTCTTTCTTGTGAACTTGGGATGAGGCTTGTATTGGGTTTGGGTTAGAAAGTGTTTTCTAGTTGTAGCTATAACATATTTTGCTACATAGTGAAATTCTCTGTCAGTCATGACGTCAGTGATTTTTCCCGTTTTGGGTTTCCACGTAATCCAGGTGCGTTAATATTTTATTTTCTTATCTTTTATTTTTTTTACTTATTATTAATTGAGATAAATTCCACTGCGACGAACCCAATTTTCCTCACACAGCTATAATAGGTGTAAGTGAAGATAACCCTACAAGCTTTATGGAGTGGACCATTGCCTTATGCAGTAGTGTGTATTTATACTTCCATTATTTTTTATAAAGATTATAGTTCCACAGCTTTCAAGAGTCACTTGGTTTATTGCTCCGACGAGAGTTGAGTCATAATATCAAAAATATAATAAACTATAATCATCATGAAATACTTTTATATAAAAATTATAGTAATTTTGAGTGTTGAAATTTTATAATTTTAATAATAAATAATGATTATGAAATTTTAGAAATAAATAAATAATTTTGATGATTTCAATAATATTTTGTGTATTAATAAGAATAAATAAATACTTTTATTAGTTTAAGAAATAAATAGATTATTTTGATAATTTAAAAACAATGATAATAAAAATTAAAAAATAAAAAATTAAGAATATTTATATAAACAGTAGTTTTGATTACTTATTTAATTAAAAAAATTATAAAATTTTATTTATTTAAAAAAATTATAATTTATTTTAAATATAAATAATAAAAACAAACGACTTCATTTTATTTATTTTTAACTAACAGTAAAAAATATATATATATTAAAAACAATAACAACGACCTCTTTATAAATTTATTTATTTTGGTTAATTCATAATAGGGGAGAGGTTCTTTAACCTAATATAAAATGTTAACAAAAAGCTGTGATGAGTCGTCACGTATCTTGCCACAATATAATACAAATTTTAACTGTTTAAACATTTGCTGATATTTAGAACATGCAAATTAAATGAAGCCACCCCACAGATGTTGTCTTCATCTTGGTAGCTGGTAATTAATGTCATTATAGTTAATTCTTTATCATTGAACATGGACCAAAAACTCTACAGTGACTAGCAAGTTGATCCTGACCTACACTATTTAAATATTCATCAATAATTTCACTTCCATGGTGGAATGTCTGAGTAATAATGTTACTTTACCACAATAATTTATTTTAATTATAAACAAAGGTGAAATTTAATTTAATTTAATTATTTCAATATATATATATTCAATATATTGAATCAATAAATTTATGTATATATATTTATTTTAATAAAAAATAATAAAATATTATTTACTTGAAAAAAAAATCTGAATCATAAATAAGAAGTTGTAATGTGATACTATTAGTATTTTTGAAATAATATTAAATTAAATTACTTTTATAGATATGATTAGATATAGAATAAAAGTGGCTCTATATCATTATTATTTATTTATTTTTTTATTTTTTTTGTCCTTATATTGTAGAATTTTCAACAGAAAATAATAGTGATACATAGTATTAAATAGCTTGTCTTATTAAAATGAATGGAATCAAAGCATTACCAAATGCGCCGTCAAGTACTATAAAAAGGAGTCTGTGGTCTGTGTGGAAAAGAAGTATGGAGAGAGCAGAGGAAAAAACGTCTTTGAATTCTCCTCTGCTTCAAATCTCTCAAGGAGAGACCACTGAAACTGATAATGGGAGGAGAAGCAGCAGAAACAAGTTTGTTGAAGAAGTGAAGAGACAGATATGGCTTGCTGGGCCATTGGTTTCTGTAAGTCTTCTCCAGTTCTGTCTGCAGCTGATTTCAGTGATGTTTGTGGGTCACCTTGGTCAGTTGGCTCTCTCTGGTGCTTCCATGGCTACTTCCTTTGCTTCTGTCACTGGCTTCAGCTTACTGGTCTGTCTCTGTTACTTTGAACTTTGTATTTATATTTGTACTTAAGGGCTTCAATTTGATTTTAAGCTTGTGTTTGTTTTGAATAGCTGGGTATGGCTAGTGCATTGGACACATTATGTGGACAGTCATATGGTGCGAAACAGTACCATATGATGGGAATTATAATGCAAAGAGCCATGCTTGTTCTTCTACTAGTCAGTATTCCTCTGGCTTTTATCTGGGCAAACACAAAATCACTTCTCATATTAGCTCACCAAGACCCTCAAATCTCACAAGAGGCAGGCTTGTATGCACGTTTCATGATCCCTAGCATTTTCGCCTACGGTCTTCTTCAATGCCTGAATCGATTCTTGCAGAGTCAAAACATTGTTTTTCCACTGATGTTCTGCTCTGGAATCACTACAATTCTACACTTTCCTGTATGTTGGATTTTGGTGTTCAAGTCTGGATTAGGAAGTAGAGGAGCTGCACTGGCTAACTCAATCTCCTACTGGATTAATGTGATCTTGTTGGCTGCTTATGTTAAGTTTTCCGCTTCATGTCGAAAAAGTTGGACCGGATTTTCCAAGGAAGCATTGCAGAATATCATCACTTTTATGAGACTTGCTATTCCTTCTGCTGTCATGGTTTGGTAGTCAACAAATCTCTATTCCTTATGTCTTTTGTTTGAGATTTAATTTAGTCTTTCTGTTGTTGCAAAGCTTGGAGATGTGGTCATTTGAGCTGATGGTACTACTTTCCGGTCTTCTTCCAAATCCAGAATTGGAAACTTCAGTCTTATCTATCAGGTTTGGTCATGATATGCATACTTTCTGTGTCTTCAATCTGTTACTAACTAAATCAAAATCAAAATCAAATCTTTCAGTCTCAACACAGCTGCAACTGTATGGATGATTCCCTTTGGACTTAGTGGTGCTGTGAGGTTAGTTACACTAATACTCAATTAGACTTCAAAGCAGTTACTTATATGCTTATGTTACACTAACACTTATATTACAGTACTAGAGTCTCCAATGAGTTAGGAGCAGGCCATCCAGAAACCGCACGATTGGCAGTATCTGTTGTTCTGGTGATGGTGATAACAGTAGGCCTTGTGGTGGGATCAGTCCTGATATTGATTCGCAACATATGGGGTCATGCTTATAGCAATGACCTCCAAGTGATCAAATATGTCTCTAAAATGTTGCCAATTATTGCCTTATCTAACTTCATGGATGGCCTGCAATGTGTCCTCTCAGGTAATCATGGTCTCACCTAGTTTTCCATCAGTTGAATTGAATGTATATAATGAGGTTACACAACTATCAGGTATATGTAGAGGATGTGGATGGCAAAAAATCGGCGCATATGTAAATCTGGGATCATATTATTTGGTCGGAATTCCATCAGCCATTGTGTTAGCCTTTTTGTTACATGTTGGTGGAAGGGTAAATGAATTAATCTCTTATATTATATATTGTTGTTCATTAGCTGGTGTATATAGTATATAACCTGAATGTGTGAATATGATAGGGACTGTGGCTGGGTCTAATATGTGCACTTGCTGTGCAAGTTACATCTCTTTTCATCATCACCATGAGGACTAATTGGGAGCTAGAGGTAATAGTGGAATCATATATATATAACTTTTTAACAAATGACACATTTGTTATTGATGTGTGTTGTGATTGTTCTTCAGGCAAAACAAGCTACAGAAAGAGTCTATGACTCTGGAATCCCCACAGAGAGGTTGTCCTGAAAACTAAGATAAAGATGGAAGGTGTTGTACAAATTTTGCATGATTGGAGGAAAATTTTAAGCTGAGGAAGGAGCATATCTCTGAGACGACGTCATTTTGTTGACTTGAGCATGAAGAATTGATTTTGAACATGGTTTATCGTACAATGATATTTGAGAATCATGATTTTGTCTCATCTTTTTCTTTCGAAAAAGATGTTTTTCTACTATGTTACGTTAAGTTAATCAAATCCTACGAGATTGAATAAATAAAGCTTTCTTTTGAAAAAGATGTTTTTTTTACCATGTTGAGTTGATGAAATCCCACGAGATTGAATAAATCAGGCTTATATATTTTAAACATAAAATTAACATAATGTACAAATCAGATCGAGCTAATTAAATAAATAAGGACAAAGACAAGTTATTTGTATGGTTGTGTATTTTAAAAATTTATCAATTATTTATTTTATTTTCTATAAATAAAAACAAATTTTTTTCATATGGATTACACTTACTTTTATATAATATATTATAAAATCTTCAAAATAAATAATTAACTAGTAATTCAATTGTTGAGCATTTTGTTATTTTCTTAATTGTTTAAAAGCGATGAATTTAAAATGAATAATGTTATATAATTTAATTTTTTTTTATATTATTTACCTACTGCTAAACGGCAATATATGATTGGATATAACTTTTATAATGGGAAACTTTTTTAAATAGCATAAAATAAGATTGAATTAAGCTATTAAGCATAAAAATTTGTTTTGCACATATAAACTTTGCAAAAATTTATTTTTACCAAATGATCCTTTTTGACATTTTTACCATTTTCAATTTAAAAAATTGATTTAATAAAAAAAAAATTTAAAAACAAATTGAAAGCCTAATATTGCCCTCACTTAATAAAAGAAAATTACTAACATGCCCATATAAATACAAATGCATTCAAAATGCCCCACTCATCCCACCACAAATCATTTACGTAAATTGCTTCTCCACTCTTAAACTCCAACTTCTAAATTCCAATGGTGGTGAGCTATTTCAATTAATTGGCATAGAGTTCATAAAGATGAGGTAAGAAGAAACTTCCACTATCATCCTTCTTCAATTTTCAAGTGTATTTGTATTTGGGGTTATGATATTTGATTTCTAGGGTTTATAGTTAATTTATGGGTTGGTGATTTCAGGTGAAGCGGATGTTTGAAGTATCAAAATCGGTTGGAAGTGAAGTGTTTGTGGTGATATTTATTGGGTGTAGTTGATTTTGTTTGGAATTTTGGTGTTTGATTTCAATTGTTTGTTGTTCTATTTGGTGGCGATAGTTTGTTTGTGGTTTTAGTTAAAATTGGGGAAATTGAAGTTCATTACTAGTATTGGTATTGATCTTAATTTATCTGCATTTTGTGGACATTATTGGGTGTAAGTTAATTTTTATTAGGTTTAAGAGTGGTTAGAAGTAATGAATTTAATTGGTGTTGTGTTTATTTGTGGAAATTGTGGACTTATGGGCCACCACGAAGATACATGTCGGAATCTACCGTTGACATGTTCAAAATGTGGTATGATTGGTCACTTTCCATATTCGTGCCCTAATTCAGCACTCATATGTCGAAAATGTGGTATGTCTGGTCATTCGACTGAAACGTGTGAAATTCAATCAGTATCATCTTCCTTAGACAGCCTAGTGCAATACAAAGCGTGGCTTCAGAATCATCAAAGAGACGCCGAGTCATGCATTGCTTTCTTTGCGGTGGGACGGGTCATAACAATCGAACGTGTCCGCAACTGTATCAAAGTCTCGTAGAGTCTGAAGCAATTCCGGATCCAAATGAATGCTCATAGAATAATTTTGAGGTTGATAATATGAATGTTGCTTGAACTTATTTGGTCTTGTGAGTTCTTAAATTTTTTTGTATGAACTATTTTCCTTGCTATTTATAGTTCAGTATGGATTGGTGAATATTTGGACATTTCAATTATAAATTGATGTAACTTTCATTAAATAAAGGTTATTTCAGTTGGACACTATTAATTTTAAGTGAACTATATTAAATATGTGTGTGAGGTAGCCACTGGTTTCTGCAGGCCACTTGAAGACGTATTTGGCATTTACCAATTTTTGTTCAAGGGTAGTAAAAATGCATCTCAGGTGGTCACCATTTTTGGTGGTCACCTAAGTGGCATTTGACTACTGCCAAATTATTATCAATTATAGTAGAAATGCGTCTCAGGTGACCACTGGTTTTTGGTTGTCACCTAATAGAAATTTGGTCGCTGTCAAATTATTATCAATTGTAGTAGAAATGCTTCTCAAGTGGCCACTTTTTTTTGTGGCTACCTGAGTGGCATTTGACTACTGCCAAATTATTATCAAGTGTAGTAGAAATGTGTCTCAGGTGGCCATTGATTTTTAGTGGTCACCTGAGAGGCATTTGACTACTGTCAAATTATTATCAATTATGGTAAAAATGCGTCTCAGGTGGCTGCTAATTTTGGTGGCCATCTGAGAGACATTTGACTACTGCCAAAATTTTCTTGAGTTATAATAGAAATGTGTCTCAGGTGGCTACTATTTTTGGTGGTCACTTGAGAGGCATTTGGCTTCTACCGAAGTTTTCTTAATTTGTAACAGAAATGTGTCTAGGTGGCCACTATTTTTTTTTGTCCACCTGAGAGGCATTTTCCTCATGCCAAATTTTTTTAAAAGTTATAATAAAAATGTGTTTAAGGTGACCACTGTTTTTGGTGGCCACCTAAAGGGCATTCGGCTACTGCCAAATTATTATCAAGTGGAACAAGAAAAAATTGCAAAATACATTAGCAAATGGGACATTCGGAACAAATTCGAAATATGACAAATTTAGGGTATCACATAATAGTAGTATCAACACAACTCATGGTAATTAGACCCAAATTAATTTAGTTGAGTACTCTCATATAGCTTAGCTAAATAAGTTCAATACAACCAATAAGCCACAAAGAATGAAGAACTAATCATTTATGATTTTAAACGAACTCGTGTGAAGGTTATAAATATACTATGTGATACAGATTTAAACCATCTATGAGGGATTATGAACTTCAAGTCTAATCAACAAAAACTTCAATAAGACAAACGGATAATCTCTCATCAGTGATTTTAACCACTTCAACCATAAAAAATTAAGTACATACATTAAGAGAATAAAATCTCATGCTAAGTACTTCTCATTGTAATACTTTATACTCTTGTTTCATATCTCTAATTGGACACAAATTAATTTAGTGGAGCACCCTCATGTAGCTTAGTTAATTAAGTACAATACTACAAATAATCCACAAAGAATGAAGAACTAACCAATTTTGAGTTTAAACAAACCCGTCTGAAGGTTATAAATATAACATGTGATACAGATTTAAATCATCTATGATGGCTAAATACTTCGATAAAACTATTGTCTCATCAACTCGAATCAACTAATGTATACTAAATCTTAATAAAATTTAGGATAAAGTCTTTCATATCATATAATTATAAAGTATTTTAGCCTATGGTCCTTTTTGTCAACAACACGGGAATTTATGTGATGTAATGCAAAGATTTCCATGACAAATGTAACTTTTAATATGAAGCTACAACTCGGTTGAAAATAATTTTTGAATTTCAAAACCCCACCTTGTCAAAGCTATATAGCCTACATAACCTGACCCCTTTTAAAACCCTGAACAAAAAAGAAACCCTAACTAAAACTTGCTTACTCACAAAGGATGAGTTCATCAAACTCTTCGTCAGAAAGTGAAGATTTGGATTAGAAAAAAAAAATCATACTTTCGTTCTCTTATGTTGTTTGAATGGACAATATTTCGTCCGAGGCCACCGCTGCGGCTGTGGACAATGGTTGGGGATGTTCAAAGGTCCGGTATTCATATCGGTTGATGCTTCTGGAGATGTGGAAACAATGTAAGGAAAAACCTATTACTCACAAATAAATAGCTGGTAAATAATGTTACTTGTCTAATTTTCTTATAGGAAAATCTTTGTAGTTATCTGGAATGGCAGGATGAGTGGTTAACATCTAGAGTAATCTATATTTTGCAAGAAGTTTTTCAATTGAACAACAAGATCCAAGAAATCAAAAATTCCTCACCCGCTATGCAGGCAAAAAATGAGTTATTAAAGATTAATCTAGAGAAATCTGAGGCTAAAGTTCATAAAATGAAGTCATTGATATAGTGGTCAGTAATAGCCGCCATCCTGATTCTAGCCATGTCATCTTTATTAATTAAGGGATTCAAGTAGAACGTTTTCACTGGTGGCAGACGTAGTTTCCTTCTGCGCTATTTAGTTGCCTAATCATCATGTTTCTATCATCAGTCTATTAGGCTTTAGGAACGGCTAATTGGGTGCAATTTGTGTAAAAATAAGGTTATCCTATGTGTGAGTACTCAATGATATAAGATATGGAATTGCGTTTCGGTTTTAATCTACCTTTTTTCTGTAAACTATGTTATAGCTTATTACCTTTGCCTTTAGTATTAAGAGAAGAATTTATCGAAATGAGTTTCAGGTGGGTTAATATGCAGATGATTCTCAGATTTCCCACTACAAGATGCAACCAACCTAAGACAAAAATCATACAATAGCAATATAATGATTCGCCAGTGAGCTATTGCGTCTTAGGTGGCCACTGTAATCAAAGGCCACCTCATATGCAAATGAAGCTAAAACAAAAAAAAAAAAACAAAAAAAGCAAGCAAATGAGCTGATGCGCCTTAGGTTTCCACTGAAATGTGAAGGCCACTTGAGACGCAAAACATATAATAATAGGGTATTATACTTCAGTGAGAAAATGCATCTCAGATGGCCACTTGAAGGTAATGGCCACCTGAGACGCAGATCAATGAACCTTAAAAGGGATTCTCCAGTGAGATTATGTATATCAGGTGGACATTACAATGCGAAAGGCCACCTGAGACGCACATTATATAGTGTCAACATATATTTATACAGTGAGGTAATGCGCCTTAGATGGCCATTACAATGCAAAAGCCATCTAAAACGCAAATGATCCAGCAAGATATAATATGTAGGTCACCTGAGATAACATTTTCAAAGGTACTTGAAGAGCAAACCATAGCTACAATAACCAACAAATAAATTTGCAACCATTCTAGTGTCTAGTTGTGTTTCAGGTGGCCACTACTTGTGAAGGTCACCTGAAACGCAAATTCCATTATACCACCTTACATTGATACCACCTGAGACACATATTTATTTATACCTAGAAGAGAATCATAAACACTAGTACAATCTAAAAATGTAATTGCATCTAATAGTACGATTATAAAAAATATCAATAATACAATTTTAAAGCGAAAAAGTATCTACTATCAAGAGGTGACCCTACACCATAAAACCTAAATAAAAGTAAGTCAGTACAGACTAGTTTAGATGATCAAGTAACAGAATAAAGAAGCATAATTTGTAGAACACAAAGCGAAAACCTGCTAACACCCAAATTACACAAATAAACATCTAAATACTATGTAATTAATATGTTCATATTTTAATCAATTGTCTTATTCTTCATGTGTGGTATTGTGTTTGAATATTGTATGGACGACATCCTTGCACAGTGGGACAGCCCAATCAGAGTCTCTAGAACTTACAAACTAGATTTTGTGCTAGCAATGTCTTCAATTAACTTGCAAACATATGGCCCACAAGAAACTCTAGAAAGGCCAAAATACAAGTTAAGATTCATATGCATAGAGGAAATTAACCAAATACGAAAAATAAGATTAAAGAACTTATGAACCTCTCCAAATTGCAATTAGCAAACCATTAATCACATGCACAATCCATTCTTATACAAAAATATCTTAATTGCCTCCAAACTCATAAGCATAATTTAAAACAAGTGGAAAATCCTACTTGAATCAAGAGACGGAGAATCATATGAGACAAACCCCTGAATTGTTCTGCTAAAAGGCTATCCCCATCAACATTAGCCTTAGGATCAATTACTATAATGCGCTCAAAGTGAAAATCCAATATAACTGTAACCTATGTCCCATATACACGTTTGTATGAAATATAACCAAAAAAGTCAACATATTATAAGTCAATATATGTAAGTAATGTATAAACTCTTTATCCAAATCAAATTTATAACTTACTAGTTTCCCAACCATGTCAACCATACAAGATGTATGTACGGATAATGTCTGAATAAAAACACAACTAAAACGTCTAAATATCATAAATTAAATGGAAACAATAACTAGATGTGATATAAAAAACTAATAATAACATCTTGAAATAACTAAAAAATAACAACCTGAAATAAATAACATATAAAACATAATTTAAATGACAAATATAAACTTCCTTTCAGGTTAACTCAACAAGTTGGTGGCCACCTGAAAAAAAATAAATGACATACATAGAACAAGTTTCATCTTGACCATATGGAAATGGTGGCCACCTAAAACACTTTATATCAAACACTTTAAATTTGGGCAATCAATTTCTCATATTCCACTATCCAATAACTAACTGAACTCATAATTATTTGCTTATATACACAACTAGCACAACAACAAAAAATAACCCTTTCAAGTGGCTTTAACTACATTGTGTGCACATAAAACGTGTTACACAAAAACAAGCTTCAATATCACAATAAAATACCCAATATTGGAATCATGTTGCAATATCAATAGAATTATTCAAAAATAGAACACAACATACTCAGCTCAAACACCGTCCAACACTAATTTAACCAAAATATTAGGTCATAAACACTAACTGTTCTAACATGTTCGAAATCTTTAAATGTGGTTACAAACATATAATAAACTAATAATCATCCATACGAACCAAAACCCTAAACACAAAGTCATGAATTACTCAAACAACAGGATATAAACATATAGTAATCCGATATTCGTCTAAAATATCAACATAGTTCAACATCCACATCCTCAACCCAACAAGATAAAGGCAACTCTATCCAAAAACCTAATCAGAAAGTCATCAACGGTTTGAATACCTACATGATGATCGATTGACGCCGACCTTGGAGATATGTATACCCATAACCAAAGACTGAACTTGCTGCCGATGATCACCTTACAAAACGACAACATTTGTCAATGCTCGTGAAGTGTTATACCTACTTTGATGATAGATTGATGGCGACCTTGGAAATATCTGGACTTACAACTAAAGACAAAAGAGGATGTGACGATAACCGTGGAGAATGACGATGTCTATGAAGTATGAACAAAATGCTCGTGAAATGGTTTTGGTATTTTGTGAAGCAGATAAACCGTTTACATAGTTTGAAAAGGCCAAGGCGATATGTGTCCTTTCACATGGAAAATTAAATTTTCTATTTTTCAAAATTAATTTTGTAAATAAATTTTATCATTAAGGGTATTTTAGGAATGGTGGCTCATTTGCTGAAAACAAACTTTCATTTTGTGTAAAAATTTAAATCAACAAGTGGAGGTCCATAAAGTTAAGTTCAAGTTTAAAAGGTTTAGTTTCTATAATTTTCCCAATAGTTAACTTATTTATTTTTTCACCTAATCAACTATTGTAGGTTATCAATAATTTTTTATCGACAATATTTTTTTAAAATCTTTTTAACTAAATATAGTACTCAATCTATCCAAATATATTATTAAAAGAATGATAATTAATTAGCATGTTTCTTTATCGACAACATTCATTTGACTGGCGTGAAGAATTTCAAACTTGATTTATTGTATAAAGCCTTGGAAAATAATATTTTTCTCTCTTCTCTTTTGGAAAAAAAAAAATATTTACATAAAAAAGTGCTTTTTAACTATGTTAGTTAATGAAATTTAGGAGATTCAATTGGGAATGCGAATCTCTCACAATCTAATTCTAAATGATCAAAATAATTTTTTTTTTCAACCGTTCAATTCTAAATTATCAAAATAATTTTTTTTTTCATTTCAAGTGTTGTAGTAAAAAATTCAAATGTTGAATTTACAAATTTACCCATATTAAATTATTATAATTTAACTAATACAAATACATCTATTAAGGTTAATTTGGTCAATTCATAACATATTTTGTGAGATGATGTATTTTAATATTTTTAAATATTTTTCTTAATAAGCGTGCTCCTTCTAATTTGATCACTTCAAGTGGGATGGAGGAAGTATTTTTTAAACATAAAAGCAATAACCTAATGTATAAAAAGCTGGTCAAGCTCATTTAATGTTTAATTGGAATAAATAAGAAATAAAATTAGAAAAATTAAACGAGAATTTATTTAATGTTTGAATAAGTGAAATTTTCTTTCAAAATATTGAATAATTTGTCTTTTATTGTTTATTTAAATAAGGAAAAAATTCCAAATGTGCTTGTTCCACTAATTTAACAAGTCATGTGGAAATTATTTTTAATCAAAATTTTGTTGGTGTTGGTCATTATATTTTAAGTCGAGATCATATGCTAATGTAAAAGAATTAATATTCTTGTTTTTTTTCCTGGTTACTTATAGTAACCATAATAAAACTGAAAAAAAAAAAAAAAAAAGTAGTTTTTGTTATGATGGTTTTTTTGTAAAATTGATAAAGAGTGAAGAAATACCGACTATTTATGATTTTTATTGTATCTGTAATTTGAGAATGAGAGCAGAAATAAGATTAACTAAGTATCCTGCGGGATATATCGGTTTTGATCGAACTATGTAGATTACTATGTTGTTTATTATATTTTATTGTCCTTATATAGAGTTTCTGAGTAAATACTACAATATTAAATTTCTAAAGCAATTTCTTAATTGCTTTGTGTTGGACATGCTACAACAAATTATATCAGAGACAAAGTCTGGTTAAATAGGTACGACCCAGGGTGAGCAGTTTTCCGTTTTTACCAAAACCGAACTGAAAATTGAAAAAAAAAATTCTTTCGGTTGACAAAAAATTTAGTTATTTTCTGCTTTCGGTCATTTCGGTTCAGTTAACCAAAAATTTTAGTTTGGTATTCAGTGTGTTGGAAATTTTTGGTTAACCGAAACCGAATATGTAACCGAAAATTTAGTACTTAGGGTTTTCAATATGTCTCTTTCAGATGATCTCTTTCATTCTTTATCTCTTTTCTACTTGACGTCATATGCTCTGTGCTTAACTACCACCACCCACTCTCCGTCTCCGCCACACACATACCTATAAACACCACACACTCTCTGTTTTGGCCTCCGTGCTCACCCACCACCACCCACCCTCCCTCTCCTCGCACGCGTACCTACAAATGACACACACTCTCTATCTTTGTCGCCGCATGCATAGTAACCATGTTTATAATAAATCCAGGTTCATTAACTAAAAATCTTGAAAAAGCAAATTCAGCCCGATCAAACATAAAAATGTTGAATTCCACCTAGTTCGCACGTCTAAACACAACACCAATTTGCTCTCTATCTTTTTCTTCTCACAACACTCTTTGAATCTTCTCAACCTAACTGGTGGTGATTGCCCACGTATCGACCAACATCTCTTATCTTCTTCACAAAACTAGATAGATGCTTAGTCCTGACATAAACAACAAGATTAATGATGTGAGCCACACATCTCATATGCATGTATGCACATTTTACAATAGATGAACCATAACTACTAAACCATCATTTCAGATATTCAATTGGTTTATCATTAGCACTAGCATTATCAACGATTAAAGTTAGCATATTTTAAATTCCCCATTCAACTAGGCAAGACTCTACATCCATACATATACCCTCACCTTTATGACTTAATACTTGATAAAAATTGAGAATTTTCTTCCTATAAGTCCATGAAGAGTCTATGAAATGAACTGTTAGACACATATAATTAATTTGTTGCAATGAAGTCCAAGTACCAGTTGTCAAGAAAACTCTAACATTGGATTCTCTAAAATATTTCTTCAAAATTTCATTCTTTTCTAAATAAACATCCATGCAATCTTTAACAATAGTCCACCTAGAGAGAATTGAAAATTTTGGTTGTGCTACTTGCATGAAACTAACAAAACAATCTCCTTCAACAAATCTAAAGGACAATTTATCTATATGATCATGCGAGCCAAGTATTTTCTAACTAATTGTGGGTTAAACTTCCACACACTCATTATTGTTTCACCTTGACCATCCTTAGCAAAAGCAAGCACTGATTGTTTTGTATCCACACTAACATTTTTATTTTTACAAGATTTCAAATGGTTTGTCATGGAAGGATAAAAAAATTGTTGAAGTTCTTCTACAACTTGACCATCAAAATTTCAGGTCCACCTATTTTACTTTCCATGAATTATACCACTATGTTAGTAGAATTCATGTTGTAATGAATAGGAGATGTAAAAAATAGGTGTTGCAATGAAGAACAAATATGATAAAAATTACAATAAGAAAACCAAAATCAATAAATTGATGTACATTGTAGTGATCCTTGATCCTATCCTCACTATAAGATGGAGTATCTGGAATTTGCTCTAAAGAATTTATGTGGTGAGGAGCAAGGAAATGTAGTGCTAAGTAAAGTGAAGACAACATTGGAATCATTATACAAAGAGTATAGTGATAAATTTGATCACTCGTTTTCCTCTTAATCAATTGAAACTACTACTGCTGCAAGAAGTAGTGATCCATCTAACTTGGACATATCATATGATGATCTTGAAGTTGAAGATGCACTTGTAAAATTTTTGTCAAAAAGATTTTAACAAGGCGGAATGGCTAAGGTCAAATTTGACTTGGATATTTATTTGATGGAGGATAATAGGTATATACAAGGATCCAAAACTTTTGAGATATTAGCTTGGTGGAAGATTAATGCAACTAGGCTTCCAATACTTTCATAACCTAGGTATTTATACCTATTTTTCTCTTTGGGCAGACACTGTAGCTTCTATCTCTTCTTCTTCTCTGCTCTGACGATTTTAGGGTTTCTCTGTTGAATCATCTAGGGGAACTTTGTATCCTGTTTGTCTTTGTAACATCACAACCAGCATAGTGCAACTGTGCCTCTGAGCCCAACCAGTGGATGTACACCCTTTTAGGTGGTGTTTGTCACCGTCGGGGTGGAACCACGTATATCATTGTGTTCTGATTGATTTTAGTTTTCAGTTTCTTGACTTTGAGCATTTAATTGTTGTATAGATTACAATAAGTGGTATCAGAGCTTAATCCCTCGAATTTCAAAACTCTAATCTCTCTGTTTTATTGATTTCTATCGTTTATTTGCTTGTTTCTTCACTTACAGACTTAATTTCTTATTGTTTACAGGTGGCCGACACAACTCCTCTGACGCCGACGACAGTCTAGGTCAAAGTGACCTATCGAGAACCAGATCTGACGATCTTTCAGAAATCCTAAAATCTTGAGTAAGTTTTACTTATTTGTGTGTTTCAGTGTTACTGATTTTATGGTATTTAGCGGTTTTGGCAAACTGGAGAAGAATAATTTATCTTGGGGAAGAAATTGGAAAATAATAGAGGAATACATAAGAGGACAAGTTGGACAGAAGCGGCAGAAGGCAATCCCAAAAGAAATTGGGGTTGTGGAGGAAAGCAGATCCTATTAAACTAGGCTTCTATTGTGGAGCAGCTTAGGAAGCATGAGAGTTCTCTAAACCCTAACTCAGTTTTTCTTTAATTTTTGTTATTGTTAATATTTGCCTTTACTTGTTAATTGTATGTCTTTGTGGTGACTTTGGGCCTTGGCTATCAGACACAGGCTTTGTTCCTGTTAACATCTCAAAATGAATGTCGGTGCGTTATTCTAGCTTGTCTGATTCGGCTGCAGGGATACAGGCTTTATTCCTATGAGCATCCCGAAACCTCTATTGAATACGTTATTTCAACTTGTTTAAGGCCCTTAGTATTGTGTTGTTGTATTTTTTTGAATTCGTTTCTTGATCTTGTGTGTACACTGTAATTTTTGTCTGATTTTTGTATCTCTATATTGATCTCTATGGTTTATTGAATTAATTATATCTCTGTATTGGTTTGTTCCTATATCTGCTATTTGAATCTTGATTGGTCAAAATTTTGATACTCTACTCTTTGTGGTATTTTTATCTATGTTGATTGTCTATTGGAAAGACTAGGCTGTTATTGAGTCATTGATTATCTTTGATTACTTTTGTATCTAGATAATTGCTATTTGATCTTAACTTCATATATTGCATACTATTTTTCTGTGTTATGTTGTGATTTTCTTGAACAATAGATCAACTTGTTGCTACTAAAGTAGTATTTGATAATTGTTGACTACTTAAGGCTACTACTGAAATTTGGTGTTTGATCTGTCTTCAATATTGTGTGATTTGAATTCTTTTCTCAGAGGTTTCGACTATTTTTGTGTGATAATGTTGAGTTTTTCTTAGTGATGTTTCTCTAAGATTATATAAAGTTATTGCTGCTTTGTGATTACATTCAACCTTGATATGTTATAACTTTGTGATTATTGACAATTTTTTGTTTTGATGTCTTTGTGACTATCTGCAACTATATGTCTTTGTGAATACTGCAGTTCTTATCTTTGTGACTATCTGTAGTTTTATGTATTTGTGGTTATCTACAATCTTATATCTTTGTGATTAAATTCACTTGTATGGTTCTGCAACTTTTGTAATTATGTTTATCTTTGTGATTATACTTTGAACTATTTGTTAGGAAAATCGGGCTCGTCGTAGTGGAATTCGTCTAGATCAATAATAAGTAAACAAAATAAAAGACAAGAAATAAAATATTAACGCACCAGGATTACGTGGAAACCCAAAATAGAAAAAAAAACCACGGACATCAAGACGGACAAAGATTTTCACTATATAGTAAAAGATGTTACAACTACAACCAGAAAAAACTCTCTAACCCAAACCCAATTACAAGTCTCACCCCAAGCTCATAAGAAAGAAACTCACAAGACACTCATGATCTCTTAATTTGTGTCTCTACAATTGAAGACTACAAGATCATATTTATAGTGAACCATGACTTACTCACCAAGTAAATCATAATAAAATAGGAAACCTATTATTAGAAGAATTCCTAAAAAAGAGGAAAAATATTCTTTCCTAATTGCAATTCTAATAATCCATAAATACAATTCCTAGTTAAATATAATACTTCCAAAAGAGTTTTCAAATCTTTCACTTCCAAAAGAGTCTTCAAATCTTTCTCAACTTCCAAATAAAGACTAGTATATTGAATACCAATTTTTGTCAAACCCTAATAAACCACCCCTTGACAAAAATTCCCTAAACTTGCGTCCCTTAAACGACGACCATGACTCTATATCGAGCCATCATATCCCACCATGAAGATATACACACTTAAGAACCATCAAACGATCCATCCCAAGATTTATTCTGGCACATGTTGATATAACCCTTGCTGATTAAATAATGGTGCAACTTCCTTAACTGGCTTTCAAGAAAGTTCATCAGTCATCGACATCTTATCCACCACACAACCGCATTAATGCCAGTTCAATGCCCATGTGCAAAACTTATGGCCGCTAGAAGTACTACATCCTCTTTCATGGCACCATGGTGGTTAGCAACCTGCCATGAGGATGTACCCATTCCTCCTTAGAGGAAGTCACCTTCATCAACTTCTAGTAAAGAGACACATGGAGTATCTCCATCAGCGGAGTCCTTTGCCGAACTTGCTCCTTTACAATCCTTCCTCAGATGTCAATTTTGTCCACACTTCCAACACAGGATGTTCTTCTTGGAGTACCCACTCTTCCCATTCTTTTCTCAAGCCATCAGAATTGACTGATAATCAGAGTTATTATTTTCACTCTTCAGTCTTTTCTCTTCAGAGATCAACTTATTCACAACCTCTGAAAAACTTACCGTCGAGTTTCCATGCATCAGGATCGGTTTCATGTACTTGTACGAATCAGGAAGAGACCAGATCAATTTCAATGCCTTATCCTCGTCATCAATCTTCAGTCCAATAGACTCCAACTCAGAGATTATCCCTTTCAGTTCTGCAAGATGATCAGAAACCTTCATACCTTCATCCATCTTTAACATATGAAATTATTCCTTTAGGTAGAATCGATTGCAGACGCTCTTTGCTTGGTAAAACTCTTCAAGTCTTCCCCAAAGTTCTCTTGCAGAAGTTGTTCCTAATATTCGCAAGAACATTCTTGGCCAGACACAGTCGTATCAAACTTGCAGCTCTCTCATCGAGTTCCTCCCATTCATCGTCACTCATCGGGAATTTTTCAGACTTTTCAGACTTCTCTTTACTAGTTTCTTTTTCACCAGAGCTTTCAGAGACTACCGCAATTGTTCTCCCCTCCAACGCCTTATGCCATCCATGTCGGATCATGATATCTTTGACTTGTACTTGCCACAAGCCAAAATTGATTTTTCCATCAAATTTCTCCACATTGAATCTTCCGGTGTACATCTTGCTTGTAGACATGTTTACTTCAACAATCGAAACTCACACGAACCTTGGCTCTGATACCACTTGTTAGGAAAAGCGGGCTCGTCGCAGCGGAATTCGTCTCGATCAATAAAAGTAAACAAAATAAAAGACAAGAAACAAAATATTAATGCACCAGGATTACGTGGAAACCCAAAATAGAAAAAAAAAAAACCACGGACATCAAGACGGACAGAGATTTTCACTATGTAGTAAAAGATGTTACAACCACAACCAGAAAACACTCTCTAACCCAAACCCAATTACAAGTCTCACCCCAAGCTCACAAGAAACTCAAGATCTCTTAATTTGTGTCTCTACAATTGAAGACTACAGCATCATATTTATAGTGAACCATGACTTACTCACCAAGTAAATCATAATAAACTAGGAAACCTTTTATTACTAGAATTCCTAAAAAAGAGGAAAAAGATTCTTTCCTAATTGCAATTCTAATAAGCCATAAATACAATTCCTAGTCAAATATAATACTTCCAAAAGAGTCTTCAAATCTTTCTCAGCTTCCAAATAAAGACTAGTATATTGAATACCAATTTTTGTCAAACCCTAACATGATTTACTTGAGAATATATTGATATTGACATGAATTTGTTAATTCTTTGAGAATCTGTGTGATAAATGTAGTATATTGGTTCGGTTTTTGTATTACCTTGTAGAAAGATAAATACTATGTTGTTTTGCTTGCGATGAACATATTGATCTTAATTGTTTTTGTACTAGTTAGTTTTTACGGGGTCAACAAATCTACATACTAGAATCATTTGAACCATAAATTTAGTCATTTTTTGAAAAAAAAAATAGTAGTTGTGTTTTCTTTGAACCATTTTTTTACTTCTTCAAACCAAAGTAACAATGTGTTTTTAAATTGTCTTAAACTGCAAGATTTGTATGTTTTCTCTTTAAATAAAATAGTTAGTCTATTATTTTTAAAATTGAAATATACACACGTTTTTAATATGGTGTTGTTTAGATTTTTGTTAAATTCAGATATATGTGTCTTGTCAAATTTTTTTAAATTTTTTTGTCATGATTAGCACATACTTAGTTATTGATTCTTGCAACTTTCAAAATGCGCATCCTAAACTTTGATAAATATTTTAGATGTTTTAAAATCCTTTTAGTAAATCGTTTTTTTAAAAAAAATATTAACTTGCTACTAAAGTTTGAGAATGGATTTTAAAGAGGCTTAGTGTCATCTGTTTACAAAGGTTTTGCAAGATTAGTTCTTGTTTTATCAGTGTTACATATGAAATGAAATTTGGATGGTTAAAATTAATTTGTTTTTCTTTATATCAAATCAGTTTTTTGGTTTGTACTTCTCCATTATTATTAAGTGTGTGTTTGATAGGTAGATTTTTAAGTAGCGATTAGATTTTTCATTAGCGCTTTGACAATTTAATCGTTTGGAAAAAACTTTTTTATTAGCGATTAGATTTTTAATTAGCGATTTCCAGAACGCTAAGCTTTTTTATTAGCGAATAGATTTTTAATTAGCGATTTCCAGAACGTTACTTCATGTAGCTTTCCACAAATCGCTAATCAAAAAGCTCCTATTTTACCCTTATCAATTTATGAATATTACTAAAATACCCTTTATAATATCAAAAGCTTCTATTTGTATTAAATTAGGTTAATTTAATAGTATTTTTATTTATTGAATATGATTGAAAATCTTTAAATAACTTTTTTAGTTAGTCTATATTTTATTTATTTTTTAATTAGTTGATAACTAAAGGAGTTTAGATTTTAAATTAAATATCCTAAAAGAAAAAATTGTTTAAAATGAATATTAACATTAAATAAATTACGTTGTAAGGTAAAAAATAATATATTGTGTTATTTACGTAATTTTACATCTAACAGCTACATCAACATCCAATTGTTATTACCAAACGATCATGCAAAATCGCTACTTAAACATCTAATTTAGCAGCTAATCGTTACTTTAACAACTAATTCAACATCTAATTTAACATCTAGTGCCAAACATACACAAAATCTGAAATTGAAAAAATTGTGAAGTTTTATGATTTTCTTGGTGATATTCGAATCAGAATTTAATTACTTTACTTCTAGCTACTGATTTTTAAACAAATCAATATTATAGTGGCTATTTTGTAATCATATTATTTTTAACCTTTAAAACAAATTATTTTTATTCGAATATGAACACAGTAAGTTGTTAGAATTTATAAACTTTGTCAACGAATTAATATTTCAGTATTGGTTTGCTTTGTGCTTATTTTTGGCAGTGCTAACCAAACGATTTAATTTGTAAAGTACTCGGTTTTAAAACCTTTACTTAAATCAAATTATTATTAAAATTGATTTGTTGGCAGTATTAGATCATTAGTTGGGATTCAGGTTTATGTGTTTTTAAGAAGCAGGAAAATATTATTTTGGCTCATTAAAAGAATCAGTGGGATTGTAGATTTTAAATTGACCCTATATTGCCTTTATGTCATTTTTTTGTAATTGTGTAGCAGAGAACATAGTTTAAATTGTTGATTCAAATTATGTGACAATATTGGTCTTTTATTGTAATGCTTGATTGTCATTGGTTGATTGTCTAGTGTTGTTTTGGATGCTGGTTTTCATTGTGACACTTGATTGTCATTGTCTAGTTATATGGTGCTTTATTGACTTATGGTCATCTTAGTGATAGATGGGTATAAATCTAGGTTGTCCTTAACTTGTGATCTAGTTTTTTGGTGTGTTCTCTCAGCCTGAACTTAACTAGAAAAAAAAAGTTTTTGAAACCGTGTGATCCTTGTATACTTGTTAAGTATAACAAATTTTTTAGTGTTAACAAATTGGTTGAAAACATTTCTCGGATAAAATTCAATCTACTTTGTAAAGAACTATCTTTTGTAAAATGATTACTTTGTGATTGATATTGATTCCTTTCTTTCTCTATTTGAACTGAGTGGAATTTTAAATTGTTTTTAAAAGGTATCAGTTTGTTTTGGACTTCAATTTGACCATAAAAAAATTGAGAATAAATTCTTAATTTTTAAGTGAATTGAATTTTTATTGGAATTTTAAAACCCTGAAATGATATTATCTGAAACTTGATTTTTGCAAGAACTTTTTATAATTTTTTGGTTGTAATTTTGTGCTATGTCAGCCTAGAATATGTTGAAGTTATTAATATGCGTATTTGTGTGTATTTTTCAGAATGTTATTGTTTTAATTGTTTTAAATGGAAACAAGGTAAACATGGATGTTGAAATTACACTATCTACTTGATAATTTTTAAATGGGATTTTTCACTTAACTTGTTTTGAAACAAACTTTGTGTTTGCATATCTTTGCTCCTCTTGTTGTTTAAAATAGTCATGTAAAATATGGGATGATAATCATTTTGATGTCCGTTATGTTTTGATATTATAATTGTGATTGTTTGATGGTTGCTTGAGTTGTAAGTAATCTATTATACCTCTTATACGGCTGATGGTTGATTATTGATAATAGTATGCTTGTAATGACTAGTTTTCTGGCTCTTGGTATGTATAAAATCTGATGTATGTAGAGTTTCTGGGATGAGTTTTCAGGGGAAGTATTTAGAATCCTAAATTGCTTATCATGAAATCAATAATCTGTATTGTGATCATTTGTGAAATTGTTTTTATTAAGTTTTTGATCTTTTTAAAAATTAATTCTTGATTCAAAATTTTTTAAACCTTTATATGAGTGCACGCATCTACTGGTTGATCTTGAATGAGGTGTGATTCTTAAAAGAATGCTTTTACTCAAGATTTATGATAAAATTAAAAGCTAGATATTGTAAAGTTTTTGTGGTTTATTTAGAAACTTGGAAGGAGTTTGTTGAATATTGATTTTTTTAATGATTAAGATTGTTATCTTTCATTACACTTGATTATGATTATGCTATTTTGGTATTGGTTTAGATTCTGATCGTGTTTCCTCTCATTTCCTCTGGAGTCTTCACTTTGTGTGGTTTATTATCATCATTTGTAGTTCTCTACTACTGTAATATTAGATTTTCATGTTTGGTTAAGGCAAACTTAAGCTGATCTTTTGAATTCAAGTCTTACTGCAGGAATCTAACTTGATGCTATATTAGAGTTTATACTTTGTGTCCATCATAACGTTCAAACAATGATAGAGACCAAGTTTGCTTGCTTGCTAAAGACTATGGATGGAGTGAATTAAACAAGCTTCTCTGCACCACTATTGGATTGTTATCTGTTGTAGGATTCCTCTTATTGTGCAGGGATTCTCTTTATTTTAATGTTGGTGTAGTTTTATGGTTGGACACCGGGCGATGAAGATATAAGGTCGAGAAAGACACTGGTGGATCCTTTGTGGTGTTCTGTAATTCGTTTGTATCTTTGCATTTGTAAAATGTATGATTCAAATAGGAAGTTTATTATAGTTTATATCATCATTTTACTTATTATTGGTTGTTTGTTGGTTAAGTACTGAGCTGCCTTTATTTGGTTAAGAGCTTATGGGCCCTGGACAGTTAGTAAATCCAGCTGATTCAAGCATCTGACCCGGTCCATGTTCATAACCTAGGTATTTATACCTATTTCTCTGTAGGCAGACACTGTAGCTTCTATCTTTTCTTCTTCTCTGCTCTAGTGATTTTAGGGTTTCTCTATTGAATCATTTTAGGGAACTTTGTATTCTGGTTGTCTTTGTAACATCACAACCACCATAGTGCAACCAGACCTTTGAGCCCAACATGTGGATGTACTTCCTTTTAGGTGGCATTTGTCACCGCCGGGGTGGAACCACGTATATCGTTGTGATCTGATTGATTTTAGTTTTCAGATTTTTGACTTTGAACGTTTAATTATTGTATAGATTACAACATAAACATTTTTTTTAGTTTGTTTATTTTTTATTTTCTGAATGTAAAACATGTACGAATATAAGGATATTTTTTTTTCTCGAACCTATACCCAAATCCAAACACATTTTTTTTATTCTTATATCATACCCTTTTAACTTATTACCGAAATCTTTTATGGTTCGTGGATTATGTAACCACGTGTAATTCAAAGGAAAAACTAGTATTAAAGGTTGTTTAGGAAGTTTGGGTGAAAGTAGTAATCATAGACCTATCAAATGTGTGGAAAATCTAACCATTCGACTAATAAATGTTATAACATATTTTATAGCAATATTCAAAGAACCAATTCGACCGGAAGAATTGTCACAGTTCAACTCAACTCAAGAAATTTTCTTCACACCGAATTGCAAAGCGGTTAAAACTTCAAGTTAGCCACCCTGCTACAATGCAACCAAAATAAGGAAAAGTCTAGCTGCCCCACATGACTACTAAAGAGAAAATCAGCTCTCGTATGGTGCAGTCCACTAGAAAAACCTTATAAAATCTTTTTACACTGGGATTTTTGAATAAACCAAGAGCGAGAGAAAAAGTTCTGGGATGATCAAAATCATTCCTACACCACCACCGAAACAAAACAACTAGTTCGGTTCTTTGAATGGTTTTATAAAACCTTTTCAAAATTAAGAACTTAGGATACCTATGCAAAAGTGGAGACTTGGACAATAATATTTCTATGGACAAATTACTTCCCGTCTCAGTGAGGTTGGAAGAAATAGCGACTATATATGTTTAATCCGTTTTGCAACATACGAGTTTTCAAAAAAATTGCTACGTGGGTTATTAGTGGACTTTCGTTAATTTTACTAAAATTATTGTAATTATTTTTTTTCCTTCTTTTATTCTTTTTTTATTTTTATATTTTAATATTTATATTTAAAAAAATATTAAAAAATTTTATAATTATAAAATAAAAAATATATCATTTAATAAAAATCACATAATTTAATTTAAAAAAATAACCACATTATTTTATGTTTTTGAAATTTTAATTTATTAAAACAAATTATACTATTTATATTTAATAAAAAATTTCAATTATAGAATAAATTACTCTACTGACGCTAAAACCACTTACAAAACCCACCGATTACCAGCCGCCATAATTTATGCAACCATTGTCTCACTATTGCGATCACCACACCGTGTCACCATTTTCCAGCCACACGACCTCTTCACTAGTCAAAAATCAATAGGTACCACAATCAAATTGTCCACCACCCACTCAATCACCTCATTGACTTTGAACGTTTAATTATTGTATAGATTACAACATAAACATTTTTTTTAGTTTGTTTATTTTTTATTTTCTGAATGTAAAACATGTACGAATATAAGTAAGGATATTTTTTTTTCTCGAACCTATACCCAAATCCAAACACATTTTTTTTATTCTTATATCATACCCTTTTAACTTATTACCGAAATCTTTTATGGTTCGTGGATTATGTAACCACGTGTAATTCAAAGGAAAAACTAGTATTAAAGGTTGTTTAAGAAGTTTGGGTGAAAGTAGTAATCATAGACCTATCAAATGTGTGGAAAATCTAACCATTCGACTAATAAATGTTATAACATATTTTATAGCAATATTCAAAGAACCAATTCGACCGGAAGAATTGTCACAGTTCAACTCAACTCAAGAAATTTTCTTCACACCGAATTGCAAAGCGGTTAAAACTTCAAGTTAGCCACCCTGCTACAATGCAACCAAAATAAGGAAAAGTCTAGCTGCCCCACATGACTACTAAAGAGAAAATCAGCTCTCGTATGGTGCAGTCCACTAGAAAAACCTTATAAAATCTTTTTACACTGGGATTTTTGAATAAACCAAGAGCGAGAGAAAAAGTTCTGGGATGATCAAAATCATTCCTACACCACCACCGAAACAAAACAACTAGTTCGGTTTTTTGAATGGTTTTATAAAACCTTTTCAAAATTAAGAACTTAGGATACCTATGCAAAAGTGGAGACTTGGACAATAATATTTCTATGGACAAATTACTTCCCGTCTCAGTGAGGTTGGAAGAAATAGCGACTATATATGTTTAATCCGTTTTGCAACATACGAGTTTTCAAAAAAAATTGCTACGTGGGTTATTAGTGGACTTTCGTTAATTTTACTAAAATTATTGTAATTATTTTTTTTCCTTCTTTTATTCTTTTTTTATTTTTATATTTTAATATTTATATTTTAAAAAAATATTAAAAAATTTTATAATTATAAAATAAAAAATATATCATTTAATAAAAATCACATAATTTAATTTAAAAAAATAACCACATTATTTTATGTTTTTGAAATTTTAATTTATTAAAACAAATTATACTATTTATATTTAATAAAAAATTTCAATTATAGAATAAATTACTCTACTGACGCTAAAACCACTTACAAAACCCACCGATTACCAGCCGCCATAATTTATGCAACCATTGTCTCACTATTGCGATCACCACACCGTGTCACCATTTTCCAGCCACACGACCACTTCACTAGTCAAAAATCAATAGGTACCACAATCAAATTGTCCACCACCCACTCAATCACCTCATAAAATTTTCGAATCTGAAACGATTGCGGTGGATAAAGATAGCATTTTGGTCATAATTAAAAAGCTGTTTTGGTACAGTCCCATCAAATTTGTCGAATCGAGCTCCAAAAATTAAACTGAGGAAGACGGAAAAACCACTTTAGGAACTTACCTGTTTTAAAATCAGATGTTGTCTTAGATACAGCTTACAAAATGACTTGAACCTGTGGAATTTGTGAGGTAGAGGATTACAGAAGAGGTTGGAGTTTATGTGAAACAATGAAAGTTTGGTTGAGTTTGCTGCTATATTTTTTATTTATTTAATATCAGCCAGTAGAATAGAATATTTTTCTTTTATAAAGATAGGAGCAACTTTTGACGAGCACTAGAACAGTACTAATAAGAAGGATAATAATAGCGAAGACATAATCCAAATGAAATAAAACACTAAGCATGGTGAGGTCGCTCTCTCCTCCTAAGCATCTTTTGGAATCCAGCCATAAAACCTTCAAAAAAACACTCCATGACTTCACTGTCCATCTCCATGTCTCCATTGTCCATCCCCATAAACATATCATCATCCACTGCTGCCCAATCCTCGAGAGATACTTTCTGTTTAAAGCCAATCATCGATAGAGCAGCCGCCAATAATGCCGACAGTTTGTTGAGCAACTTCTGATAGAACTTGTCCAAAGCGCGGGCTTTGGAACGTAAGAAGTCCGCTATGGCTCTCCATATATCAGATATCCAGGACCGGACCTTTGCAGCACATTTGCACGCTGCTTTCCATGCAGCTCGACCTGCGTTAGCAACTCCAGAGCAGAGGTTGCATACAGCTTTCCAAAGGAACTCAAACATTGTTAGTGATGGTTGGTGTGGTGACCTTGTATTGTATTGTATATATAATGCAGTGTTATGGTTAATGAAATGATCAATTGGGACTTTTCAAGTTCCCCAGTTGTCTTCGTAAGTAAAGAGCATGCATGGATTTATTAATGACCTTTCAATTCTAAAGTAGGTGTTTTGGATAATAAATTATTCAATCCCTTAAATGTGCCGTTGAGGATAGTTTTCCATTCGATGTCTTGGGAAGAAGAAAGGTTTCAGATGAGAATGAGATTGAAAAATAAATAAAAGGTTAATAGAAAAAAAAAAAACGCAAAGTTTACTAATTTAAAAATAAAAAAATAAAAATAAATAAAATCAAAGTTATTACACTTTTATAAATAGATGAACAGTAACCCACATCATCATCAAGTGGTAAAATGAAGAAATTTCAAATTAGTTGGTCATTATTTTTTAGAGAATATGACAAACTTCGAGCCTAGTTTGTTTGGTGGGATTGGATTAGATATTTTGATGAAATTGGATTGGATAAGATGAGATAGGATAGACGTCAGATAAAATTTTAAAAATACTTCTATTTGGACACTCATAATATAGGATTAAATATTATTTATTAAAATAATATATCAAATTATTTTAGTGGATTTTTTTATTAAATATTTTAAAATCTCAATTAAATTAACTCATATTTGAATATTTTGTGATTTTGTATTTGAGAAATATTTGAAAATACGATGATTTGAATTTTAAATATAAATGGGTTAATATTAGGGGTGTTCACGGGTCGGGTTCGGGTCAAACCCGAACCGACCCGTTTGACCCGAAACCGAAAAAATGGGGTAAAATTTTGGACTGGACCGGACCCTTTAATATTTCGGGTCGGTCTCGGGTCAAGGTCGGATCGGGTTAGACTCATTAATCAAAAAAATTATATAGAATTTTAAAAATATATAAATATATTTTCAATTTTTGACTCATAATGGTATAATTTATCATTATATTGATTAAACAACCCAAAACAATTTGGATAAAGTTAAAAATATCACATATTTAACAATATGCACCAAAATTAAAAAAATAAAATCTTATCGGGTTTATCGGGTCGGTCCGGGTCGGGTCGGGCCTGTTTAAAAACTCGACTTTTTCTAAATGTGTGGACCGACCCCAACCCCATTAGTGAACCCGGACTGACCCGAACCTTGATAAACCCGATGGGTTCGGGTCGGGTTATCGGGTCACGGGTTTTTTGAACACCCCTAGTTAACATGAAATGAAGGGGTTAATTTTATCCTATTGTGGTGGGATAAAAAACTTTAGGTCTGATAATTTTATCCAATCTCTACCTACACCAAATATGGGAATAGTTTAAAAAGTTATTCTAACCTAGTCCAAACCCTGCGAAACAAAGTAGGACTAAATAAATGAGGATTCTTATTTCACACATGCAAATTAGTATATCTAATTTTTTTTTCCAACTTTATCCTTCTAATATTTTTTAACATATAAATTTGTTATTTTTAAAAAAATTTAATACAATATATCAATTAAAAAGTTTTTTTTAAAAAAATATAATTTTATACTTTTTTCTTAATTAAATTTAAGTTTTATAACAATAAAATAAATTTATTTGTTTAATACAGTGTTTAAAATTTAAAAGGCCTACGAAAATGAGTAAAAAGTGAATGATAAAACAATGAAAAGTATAAACGGTCATCATTCATGATACGAGCATAATCACATACCGATATAACTTTGGTTGTATTCTTAAAATTTTGATTATTTCGCTTTCATAATTTTCGATATATAAGTTTGCATCATACCAAGGTTGTATTTGAAAGGAAAAAAATAATTTTATATTATAAAATAAGAAATAAAATTAATGTTAAAATAAAAAATTAGAAGCAAACACCAACATAACATACGCGAGACATTAATATAATTTATCAAGTGAAAATACGTAAAATTAGACTTTATCAACTATTTTTTTCTTAGTTTTAGACCAACCTTAAAATTTTCACACTTTTAAAATTTTTTATTTAAAAAAAATGTAAAACTAAACTTTAAAAAAATGGCATGAAAAGAAATAAGTTTCTCAGTTTGTGCTATCAGGAAGTAGGTAAAATTCAAGCATGCTTCCCGGTATTTAATACCAAAAAGTCAAAATTTACTTCCCCGTACTACACACCAGGAAGCGGGTTTAAATTTTGCATGCTTCCTGGGGTGTAATACCGGGAAGAAAATTTTGACTTCCCGATATTACACATTGGGAAGTAGACCTGAATTTTACCTGCTTCCTGAGGTGTAATACCAGGAAGTTATTATATATATATATATATATATATATATAATTTTTTAATTAAAAAAGCTCAAAAGTCCAAATGACCTATTCATCAAGCATATAAAAAAGTAAAAAAAAAAAATCAATTTTATTCAATATATTAATTATTATATTAAAATTTATTAAGTGATTTAAATATTATTTAATTTAATAATTAAAAAAATACTTATAATTACGTTAAATGTTGAGGATAATTTAGTAACATTTATGGTAGGTGTAATAATTTAAATTTGAGAAATAGTAACCATGTAAATAAATAAATAAATAAATACTTTTAATTTTGTACCATTTTTTAAAGGGTGATTTGTACAAGTGGTCCAAAAAATTAAATTCATTATAGTTTTAAATCAAGATTAAAATTTCTACAATACTAAACAATCTAACTAATTTTTTTTTCAACAAATGAACCAAGAACACCTTTATACCTTCCCATTAAAAAATAATTTAAAATCAATTTAAGTTATATTTATTTGTTTTAAAAATATGGAAGGTCTATTATGTCTTTCAATTTAAATATTTGAATTCAAAAATAATATTCACATATAGACCCCACCATATTTAATTCACGAAATTTGCTTATGGTCCCCACACATTAGGAAAAATAATCCCCAATTGTATTGGAAACCTAACTTTCATAATCTCAATTCTCCATATCCTTGGGACATCAAATTCACAACAAATTCATTCATATTTGTCCCTTAACAATTTATAGGAATGTCAACACATAATTATCCACTATGTATCTGAAACTTCATCTTCCATCACAACTCAAAGATATATTTTTTTAAAAATTCCATTCTTGAGAATTATAAAGTTAGTGTTATGGTCTAAGGGTTTATGGGTTTTGAATTAATGATTTTAGAGTTACTTGTAATCAGGGACGGAGCCAATGGGGGGTTGGCAGATGCCATGCCCCCCCCCCAGCTCCTTAAAAATCAGTTATATATGTATTATTGTACCATAGTTTTCAAATTGATAATTGGCTTGGTGGTTAACACTCTTATTGATAATTGACAGTGCCGCAGAAACTACGAATGCTCCTCAAAAGCGATGCCGACAAGTCTGGTGTAGAGAATGTAAGGAGTTAGGACATACCATTTGCACGTGCCCAAACAAACATATCGAAGTTCCTGATTCACCTCTGTTTGCTTTACTTTAGATATATAACTTTTGTTATGATTTTGGTTAAAGCATCGTTTATCAAATGTTTTTTTTTTCGATTTTGGGTTGCTTGTTGAAATAGGTATTGAAATAGGTATTGAAATAGGTATATAACTATAAGTATGATTTTGGTTGCAGCAATTTATTTCGGAAAATTATAATTGTATTGAAATAGGTTGTGTCCCTCTTTTAACATATTGAAATAATTTGTAATTTCACAGTGATTTCTCGGTCTTAAGGGTAGAAAATAAACCAATATCACACATGTTTCCCGGTATTGGGGGCTGAAAATAGGCCAATATATTTCCTTATTCCAATTTACAGAAACTATTGTTATTTTTTCCTATATCTCGGTATACAAGAAGTGAAACAAACTGTTATAGGTTGTAAAAGTTTCTAGTGATTTTTCGGTAATAAGGACTGGAAATATGACAATGACATACATTTCCCGGGGCTGGAAATAGGCCAATATATTTCCTTGTTCCAATTGACGGAAACTATTGTTATTTTTGCCCATATCCCGGTATACAAGAAGTGAAACAGAATGTCAAAGGTTGTAAAAGTTCTCAGTGACATTCCAGTATTAAGGGCTGGAAATAGGTCAATTTGACATACATTTTCCAGTATGGAAGGTTTGAAATAACCAATATATTTCCTAGTTCCTCGTTATGAAAACTAATTTTTTGTTCGCTTGTATCCCGGTATACAAGCAGTGAAACAGATTGTCATGGGTTTATAAAAAAGGGAAACAAATTGTTTCATGATAATTTCATTTTTCCAAAATAAATTTCTACATTCAAAATCATACTTACAGCCAAACCAAATTCAACAACCAAACCATATTCAATAAAAAGTATTTGATAAACAATGCTCCAACAAACTCATAACAAAAGTTATTTATCTAAAGTAAAGGAGAATGGGGTGAGTTAGCTTCCGGATGGAATGGTATATCCCCGGAGGAGCTTTCAACTTAGGGGTTCAATGCTTGTGTCCAATCTTCATTCTGTGGTGATTCCTCTAAATCCGGAACTTCGAGATATTTGTTTGGGCACGTGCGAATGGTATTCCCTAAATCTTTACACTCTCCACAACGAACTTGAAGTACACTAGTGTCTGTTTCAAACCCATTTCTGAAAAAGAAAACACAAATTATTTAAATGAAGGAAAAAATAATGCATCAAAGTAGTTTCCCGGTATGGACACCCGGAAATAGGAGCTCATTTGGCTTATTTCTCGGTGTTAATACCAGGAAATCACTGACAAAAATGCACGTCTATTTCCATGCATGGACACCGGAAATGGTATAATTTTGGACAATTTCCAGGTATGGAACCCAAGAAATCACTGGAAAACTTAAAATCAGGAATTTCAACCCTAACTCATAAAATTGCAGTTCTATACCATACAATTGACTCCAAACACTATCCAATATCCATATTGACGTTACCATGAACTCTAAAACCATATATTCAAGACCCCTACACCCCTGCACCATAACATTAACACTACCATGCTCAAAAATGAAAAAACTTTTAAAACATACATTTGAGTTAGGATGAAAGATGAATTTTCAGAAATATATTGGAGAGACACGTGCAGACATGCTTATGAATTGTTAAGGGACAAATAAGGTTGAATTTGGTGTTCCAAGAATGTGATGAATTAGGATTGTAAAAGTTAGGGTTCCAATACAATTGGGGATTATTTTTCCTACTGTATGAGGACCATTATTAAATTTATCTTCTGGCAGAATTGGAGAGGAAATTTATAGAATTGGGGCATTGTACAAAGTGAAAGTTGAAGATGGAGTCTCTGCCGGAGAAGTAGAGAGTGGAGAGGAGAAGAAACCAAATGTCGAAGTAGTGAATGTTGAATGTGACGAGGGAGGAGATATGGTTTTGGATTCAAACGGTTAACATAATGGTAGATTGGGATTTCTGATTAGTTTTTATTTTTTCTATTTTTTGGATTTTATTTTTATTTTGTTTTATAATATCAAGGGTAAAATAGTAAACTTGATTCATTTGGTGCGTATTTATAATTGTTTACTTTTGAAAGATTTCTGATGTTGAGCTAAAATAAAGATTTTAATTTTAGATTGGCCCAAAAAGTGATAAAATTATGGTCTATTATCGTAATGCTTTTAGCATTTACTATGTGATTTTTGAGCAATTTGGAATTTTCAGGCTATTGTGACATCATCAACATTGTATTTAGAAGTGTATATGTTTTTTTTTCATTAAACCGGACCGACCCAAATTGAACCGCTCCAAATTAATCGGTTTTTAAATTTATTTGAGTTAGTATAGTTTTATAGAAACAAAAAATAAAAAATCTGAATCATTTCATCTCGATTCGATTTCATTTTTAAAAAATAAAAAACAGTTTCATTTATAAAATTAAAAATTTAAATAAAAAAATTCAAATAAAGAATTATGTAATTTTCACGAATTAGATCTGATTATCTTAAGATATTCCTTCCAATATTTTCTAGTTTTGCGAAGATATATTTTTTTCCGGTATAATATATCAAGGAGATTTTTGTTTTTTCAATTTATTTTACAATAGTATAAAATGTTTTTTTTTAAATATTATTATTATGAATTTATTTACAATTAAATTATTTTTTATGAATATTTGGTTTTATACGTTTATTATGAATTTAGTGAGAGCTAATTGGAATATTATTGATATTTTAAATTACAAAATATAAGACAAAAAAAAGCTCAAAATCAAGTAAAATTGAACCGAATCAGACTAGACGGTTTTACTAATCTATTTGGGTCGGTCCAGTGTTAAACATGGCAGAATCGAGAAATTTAGTTTTTATTTGGTTTTGTTCAAATCGAATTAACTCGGACCGTGCCCACCCTTAAATGTAATCATTACATTCAACTAATAGAGGTCGTGAACCTGCACAGACTCATGATATTTAGATATTTGGTTTCAGAAAGTGAGTTCTCTTTTATATGAATGATAGCTTGTGAATTAGAATGAAGAGATGTAAGAGATACTTGGAGCTACAACCTGATAGATCTGTAAAAATAGGTTGTGGTCTGCGGGCTAGCCTGGTTCAACCTATATTTTAATGAGTTAGGGTTGAAATATTTTCAGAACCATTTAAATTCCAAGCTTTTTAACCGAGCTCAATGAACTTGTGGGTTAAAAAGGTTGGGGTGGGCCAGCCCGCAGACTAACATGTTAATAGTTTTAGATGATTTTTAATATATATATTTGAATTATTTATGCATAGTTTGACTTAAGTTTTCTTATTCACCATAAACAGAAGCCCCTGTATATACAACATTGATAAAACTCAACCTATGCATTCAAAAATCTCTTGAACGGGCTATTAACAGTGGGGACACGGTTGTAAGTTACAGGAGAGTATTTCATATTTTATACATGATTCATAGTATGTTATAATTTGTCTACATTATTTATTCCTTACATAAAATTATATCTTGTTTCTTATATAAATAAGGTTTCTCCAACTTTATACTTAACTTCGGCCATGAACTTAGGCGGTAATGTTTACTTCAGAAAATGGGCTTCGCCTAATTTGGCAATGGTTAGGCTGAGAAATGAAATTTTGTCTAGGTATAACTCGTTTTAACTTCAACTTTTAAAGTTTCTTCAAATTAACCAATTAGGTAACAACCTAGTTCTAAAGGTAGCATATTAACCCAATAATAGCAAGCAGTTCAGTTCAGAAATCATCAATACAAACATAACAAGATCAGTTCAGAATATACTTCAAATTTAATAACTTCAGGTCATATATCAAATTACATATCAGACATCAGAATTTAGATTTTCTTATAAATATATTAGATATCAGGTTTCTGACAAGTGATTAACTTTCCAGGATTTATATACCAGATGTCAGAGAATAGCATATTTCAGAATACTTCAAATTTAAGGTTTCTTACCACGTTCTTATCATACACAGAAAACACCAAATTATAGATTATTTGTCTGTCTTTAGTTTTGATAACAAAATCAGGAACAGAAAATAGGTAATAGACCTCTTACTTATGAGCAAAGCTTTAGAAAATGGGTCAAAGACCCCAGAACAATTTGATGTCGCCACATCCAGAAGGCAACAAGGCCTAATGTCGTCACATCTAGAAGACAAGTCAAGGCCTGTACATTTTCACATATCGATGTATACATCTAATATCCCTATGGAATGCCGGTCTTATCGCTATCATACTTTAGACAGTGTTTAGTTTTTATATTATAATAGGTTATTCTTACAACATTCAATAGATACTTACAACAGTAAACATTATAGTCGTTTATCAGCAAGATGAACAATAGTATCAAAGCATAAAATATATCATAGAGTCCAGATTCAAGATTCAGCATACATTAAGTTTAGTCCATGTTAATGATAAAATTCTAAAATACATGTATGGGTGGTTACAACATTAATGGACTTCGCCATGAGAGCTCAAATATCACATGCCTTGCTCGATCGAACTTGAAAACACATTTTGCGGGGAAAAAAACGAAGAAAGGGGTAGGCACATGCCTGGTTCGCATTCCATGTCCCAAATAAGCACACACAAATGCTCTTACATTTCTGTCGATATGCAATGCTTTAACACATAATGAAATTCTAATGTGAGCATCTCTAAGCTCACCTTAACTCATAGAAGTCAAACACAACCAATTTCTAGCAATCAATAATGCTAGTGTAACAGTCGAGGCATGCTATGTACACATTCATGTTCATTCTAGGGTTTACCAATTATTAGGATTAATCTCTTTCATCTTATCATTAACCATATGGATCCATCAATCAATAATACGATCAAAATGACAATGAATACAATCGAGTCAATCAAGACAATCATTTCAATTAAGTCAATTGATGCGATTATCTCATGATGACCAAACCAAGATAATCAATTCAATTAAGTCAATCAAGACAATCAATTCTTAGTAACCAATCAAGAAAAAAATCAATTCATGAGCCAAACCCCGCTTAGCCCGAACAACTCGACTCAAGGAGATCACCAATCAATCAAACAATCGCATACTTCAATCTATAATCAAATGGGGTTTAATTATGACAAAAAATATATTCAGTTTTCAGGTTTTAAACACATTACCGAGCTGTACACCGAATTACAATTCGGTAACATATCAAAAATGAAAGATGTAAGGTCATTTCTTGAACAAGAAGCAATCAACAAATTAACCACATTGCAAAGTTCTCATGTTACAAAAACTATAGTATTTTTAAATACCTTTAAAGACACTTCGTCGACAAGATATTTGATAACAAAATAACTTTTAGCATGGTTAAAAGTAGATGAGTTCACTAGCAATTAAATACACTCCTTGAATGATTTAAAAAGTTTTGGAGACAATTCAATCAAGAGGTTTTTAATTCAAGAATTTCGATTCCAAAAAAAAAAAGAATGTTTCGTACAATTAAAGAGGATTGAAATCCTTGTTATCATTGATTTATTTCTATAATTTCAAAACATACAGTAATTAGATAATATCATCACAAAAATTCATAGCAACAAACGGGACCCAATTTGGAGTCTGGATACAAAACTTATACAAGTTATACTTATTTTCCAAAAGCTGAAATTTACGAACACTTGAAGGAGATTTAAAATCTAGGTATTCAAATGATAATTTTTTAAATCTGAAATCATTGTTGGAAAGTAGACTCAAAACGAATCTGTAGCCGCAAACGGCACCTAAAATAGAGTTTGGATGAAGGAGAACGAAGACCGACAAGTTGGAAAAAAAGTAATAATGTGGCGCTCCAGAAGTCCATCCGCCGACGTCAGCTGGGAGAGGACGAAGAAAAATTGGCAGCGAACAATGCTGCGCTCGCTGTCCTTGTTGGCTGCCACCATTCGCTGGCAGTAGACGAGGAAAAATTCGCAGCGAACGACACGGCGCTCACTATTCTCGTTAGCTGCCACCATCTGAGTGATTTGATCAGTTTCAAAATCAAACGAAACAACATCGGAATGCAGCCAAATTTTAAACACATCATCTATACCTATCAAACAACACATACAAACAATTTGTTTGTCAAGCGACCCAACCGTTTAGGCGAACGAAACTGAACAAGTTGCCTATTTGATCAACTTGTTGCAGCAGCAACACAAGTCAACAATTTCCAGTTTTTCAAGTTCTTACTTATTCTACAATTTAAATACCAATTCAAGCAAAACCAACACTTACTAACCAAGTTAATAACAAGTTGATTATCAAACATTCAATATGATTCCCAAATCATAATCTATCCAATTAAGCCTACAAAAACCCATATTAACTTGACAAAAACGCATTAAGATCGCACCACTAGACAAGAGTATTAGACTAAGGGTCGCCTCACTAGACAAACATTCCAAAACATCAAGACCATGCACAAGACATGTCAAGATATCTTATTAAGTCAAGCTCGTTAATCATCCTGATAATCAAGCATGTTCATAACAATTCCAAATTTTCAATATCCATAACATTTTTATTTTGTTACGATGTTCACTAGGAAGTTTTTCCTAACACCTAACAAATTTCCTCATCAAATTCAAGTTCAAGTTCAAGAACACTTTCAAGTTCATTAACAAGACAATATCAACACATCATCAAGATCATTCATCAATAACATTTCAAGTTCAAAACGATGAAAGTGCAAAGTATTCCAAGTTTGCAACATTTCAAGCTCAAGAAAATTCGAGTTCCAAATCATTTAATAAGATAAGTTTCCACAATATGTGACCAATAAAATTTAAAATACCCAACAATCAAGTTCAATAGACACATTATTCCATTTTAAGCAATCGCCCTTAATTCTAGCTTGATTAGTGAAAACGGGATGTTAGGGGCGAAGCCATTGTTTTAAAGCTAAGCTCTCGTTGGGGTCCGAAGACCAATAATCCATAGAGCCGATTTATTCTCCCTCGAATCGGTCATCTACCTTTGGATTCGTTCGTTAGACCCAAAGGCAGTGGTGTTGTCACACCCATTAGGAGCTATCGCATTTCATTAAGGTCATTCCATGACTAAGTGCACATACATTACATATGTGGAGATATATCTCGAGTTTCCCTATGGCATGCCACTACATTCGCTAATTAGCTATAATAAGGGCAATTTAATCATTTTAGTGATTCAACCACAACCATAATCACCCATTTATTATTTCTTTCATAACTTTCATTTGCACATTTGACTAGAGGTAGTAAGACAACATTGTCATTTGAAATCATTTAGCTATAAGGCAACCACATATACATTTTCACATAGTCATAAATGAAAGACGTTCATAATCATCAAGTCATGTATTCAACCAACATATATTTACCAAACATATGTCAACACAAAGTCAAACAACCACAATCAAGAGCGGAAAGATAAGTCTCTAGTCTATGCCCTTCAATATCCGCAAACAATGTGGACTTAATCCACCCGAAACTTCAATTCCCAAAGGCAGTGCCTAGTATAATTCTACATGCATTACATATATGCTCTAACGCCCTAACATGACATTTATGCTCATCACATCAACTTTTGGATGGTTATCTTATTTAACCAATTTCATGACAAAATTGCAAGTAGACATATATTCAATGCATCAATCAATAAAAAACAAGTATGTAGAGCTAAAAACGGAAATACGAACCTCGCACCCGTCGATCCACAAGTTAAAAAGCCACTCTCGTGAGGGTTTCCACTTTTTTGAAGTCATTGCCAATATACAACTATCAAACTTGCTTGAAAAACACTCTTGAACCATTAAATAGACTCCTTAGAGGTTAATAAAGATGAAAAATGGGGTGATTTAGGTAATGTTAGTAGTGGATTGTGAGGTGTGGTGGCTAGGGTTTGTGTGGAGACTAAAATACGTAAAAGGAGTGTAGAGAGAAATGAAAGTTTTAGATGGAGAAGATGATGAAGAGTAAAAACATAAATGGGATGTGTTTGGTGGGCTTAAGTGTGTCATGGCACACATTTGGATTAAAAATGGATTGGGTCAATTTGGGCCCAATCTAATTTCGAGCGCGTTATTCCACCGAAACATCTTCCCAACACTTCTATTCACTTCTCAAAATTTATTTCGAGATTTCACAATAAAAATTGCCACCAGTTTTAAAATTTAGATTTTTCTCAATTTTCAATTTAAATACGCTCTAAGCTTCCAATTGAATCATGTTTTGCCCTTAAAGATTAATTTTTTATTTTAAAGCCAACATATTAATATTTAAATTTCAAATTAAATAAGATGTTTGATCCTAAGCTTTTTGGTCTCAAAACAATTTTTCCTAATCTCATCATTGCCCTTAATATTATTTTCGATTTATTCTGTCATAGATTTTTCAAACATAAAACATGCAAAAAATTCAAATTGGTCCTAACTTCTAGGCCCAATTTGCGGATGTTACAAGTCAAATAACAAAATAAGTTTTAATTTAGCCCCAAATATTGGACGTGATATGTCAGGCTGTTGTTGATTATTTTGATAGACTTATTTTTGCTTTGAAGTTTTAGAGAGATAAGTCCTGTTGGTAGACTTGTTAGTATGGATTGGGGAGAGTTGGGTTCTAGGGTTCATATGTGTGTATGTAGGCTTGGTCTTGATAGTAATGTGTTTGTCGGGACGACGTTGATAGATGTTTATTCTATTTGTGGGTGTTTTGATTCTGCTAGGGAAGTGTTTTGTGGGATTGTTAGGAAGGACATGGTTTCTTTGACGTGAATAGTTGGTTGTTTTACTGAGAATGAGTATTTTGTTGAGATTGTGGACTTTTTTTTCGAGGATGAGAGTTGCGAGATTCTTACCGATAATTTTACTTTTGTTAGTGTGTTTAAAGCTTGTCTTGGATCGGAGAAATTTGATATGGCTAAGAGTGTTCATAGATTTGTTTTAAAGTCTCGTTATGAGTTAGATGAATATGTTGGAGTTACTTTGCTCGATATTTATACTATGCTTGGGAATATTAATGATGCCCAGAAAGTATTTGATGAAATACCAAAGAAGGATATGATTCTATGAAGTTTTATGATTGCTCGCTATGCTCAAAGTGATCGGAGTACAGAAGCTGTGAGTATATTTCTGAGCATGATGCAATCTTTCATTGAACTGAATCAATTTACATATGATAGATATGTATGCCATGTGCCACAACATTAAGGATGGGCGATTGGTTTTTGATATAATGAATGAAATAGATGAAGTATCTTAGAATTCTGTGATCTCAGGATATTCTGTGTTGAGGCTCTAGATATTTTTAAATTCATGTAGTAAAGTGAGTGTAAACCTAATCATTTGATCTTTGTTGGATAGTGGTGAAGTAGTAAGCTACCCAGTTCTTGATGCAAGTGATTTATTAATAAAATGACATGTGTTGACCAACTCCTTAATATTTTGGATTCAAAATCCAAATCCATATCTATCATATTCATATTCATATTGAGCGGCTCTGAAGTCATATATACGTGCATACTTAATCTGTAAAAAAAATAAACAAACAAAACATGTATGACCCGTGACCGCCCGTACAATCAACGAATGGACATGGTCAAAATTTATATGACCATTTAAGAACAGGCTTTTTCAAGCTCGTGACCATCTGACAGTGTTAGATAAAATAATAAAAAATTAAAACTCAGAGATTTTTTTTTTTCAAATTTAAAGTGTTCCTTCGCTTACTAAACTAATTTGTAACTAAACTAATTCACTATCAAACTAGTTCGATGTTTAGAATAACGATTTTTTGTTAGTAATAGTTCTTTTGTTGATTTTGAAAAATGGTTTTTTTTTCTTCAACGATAAATGGTAAGAAAAAATAAATATTGTTTTGGCTTTTTTTAAAAAAAAAAAATTAAGTTTTATAAAAATAGACACATTTTCACTTTAATGATAGAAAAAAAAATATGTTTTTTCTCTTAATTTATTTTTTAAAATAAATAAATTTTTTTTATAAAAGATAATCAAAGTAATTAACAACTTATCTTGAACAAGTTGATTTCCTAACAACTATTATTACTTATCGTTATATGATTTTTTAATTATAGGAAAAATTCACTTTTGGTAATTTGAAATTATACTTTTAAATATATACCGCTTCATAAATTTTGGAGGAGCCTCACCACATCACTTTAATGCTGCTAAAATACCTTTCATATATTTGTGAAATGATAAAATATATATTTAAAAGTATAATAGTTGTGTTAGTTATTTTTTTTTAATTTTAAACTTTAAAAAATTAATAGATTTATAGTACAAATTTTTTATTATTTAACTACTTAAAAATCATATCTTAAAGATTCATATTTTAAAAGTTTTTCTTTTTATTAATGTTATATGTTATAACTAATATACAAATATTAGAATAATAAAATAAAATCTATCTAATATCATGTAAATATTTAGGAAAAACTGAAAAATATGAATAAAATGAATCACACGATTCTATTTAAGTTTATAAATACTTTTAGTTAAAAAATAATAAAAATAAAAATTACTAAATTAACTCATATTTTAAAAATTTATGAATTTAAATATTTTAATTTAATAATATAGGAAAAGCACCTGTACCGATTTATATTAATTTAATTTATTTTTAAAATTTATAAATTTAAAATAAAATATATTAATTTAATCTAAAATTTCACATAGTCAAAAGTTAACTATTCCTTTAAATAAATTTATTTAAACAAAATTCCAAAATATCAATCAAATAAATTAAAATAAAAATGAACATAGTAAAAAATTAATAACAAAAACTCGAAAAAGGGCTCTATACAAATACAAGATTTATTATTATTATTATTATTATTATTATTATTATTATTATTATTATTATTATTATTATTATTATTATTATTATTATTATCTGCTGTAAAATAAGATAATTTGCCCGAATTTGGAACACAATTTATAAACGGAATCAGGAAAAAAAATCCACTTCACGGTGACGGTCTTATATAAATTCAATACGAAACTTTCGTAACCTAACAATCTAATCACTTCTCGTTCCTCCGATCTCCCCTTCGCTGCGGCTTTCCCTTCAGTATCTGCTAGTTCTCATCTCAGGTGAGCTCTCGTGTTCTGCTCTTATTTTCGCTGATTTGCTTTTGCCGTTAGCTAGTATTGCAATTTCTGTGCTCTGTTCCCCCAAATTGAGGTTTTGTAGCTAGGATAGCTGTTTCTATTTGTTAGGGCATGTTTAGATTTGTTGATTGGCGAGGTGCTGTCGAAGTTTGCTAATCTCGTATGAGAGAGATTTTATTCGCTTAAAGGACCCTTTGATAGATTAAAGCCTTCGTTTTTAAGTAATAACAAACTGTGTGTTTTTCGAACAAAAGTTCTCAGTGGTATAAACCCTCTGGTTTTCTCGATTTCACTTTTTTCTTTTTTTCTTTTTTTTCCTTCTCAAAGATGAATTAGGGGTAGATGGTATACGTTATGTTCATCCCCACTTTTTATCACTGATTTTTTGGTTTCAATATTGCTTTACTTATGTGGAAAATATAACTGTGTGGTGTTTGATATCTTTACAGATCCGTTTTAATGGGTAGGCGAAAAACAGAGGAGGCTGGTGCCACCACTAAAGCCAAGCCTAATGCTAATGCTAAAGATGGAAAAAAAGAGAAACTCTCAGTCTCAGCTATGCTTGCAAGCATGGATCAAAAACCAGATAGACCTAAGAAGGGATCTTCATCTTCCATGAGCACTACATCTGGTAAATCCAAGTCAAAGGCCCCACAGAAAGAACAACCTTATGGAGGTATTGATCTCCCTCCTTCTGATGAAGAGGATGAGTATTTAGATGAGGAACAACAAGAGATAGAAGCGAAAAAACAAGCCATTAGACAACAGAGAAGTGAGGCTAAGTCTTTGGATATATCTGTAACTGACAAAGAAGTAAAGAAACGTGAAAAGAAGGAGATGCTTGCTGCACATGCTGCGGAGCACGCTAGGCAGGAGGCTCTTAAGGATGATCGAGATGCTTTTACTGTTGTTATTGGTAGTCGGGCATCTGTTCTAGATGGTGAAGATGATGCTGATGCTAATGTCAAAGACATAACGATTGATAATTTCTCGGTGTCTGCCCGTGGGAAAGAGCTCCTGAAGAATGCCGCTGTTAAAATAGCCCATGGCAAGAGGTATGGCTTGGTTGGACCTAATGGAATGGGCAAGTCCACGCTATTAAAACTGCTTGCTTGGAGGAAGATTCCGGTACCCAAAAATATTGATGTGCTTCTGGTTGAACAAGAAGTGGTAGGTGATGATAGACCAGCCCTTCAAGCAGTTGTTTCAGCTAATGAGGAATTGGTCAGGCTCCGAGAAGAAGTTTTAACTCTGCAGAATGCAGCATCTGCTGCTGGGGATGAGGGTGAAGATATTGATGGAGAGGATGATTCTGGAGAGAAGCTTGCTGAATTGTATGATAGATTGCAGATATTAGGATCAGATGCTGCTGAGGCTCAGGCATCGAAGATTCTTGCTGGACTGGGTTTCACAAAGGAAATGCAGGGTCGTCCTACTCGGTCATTTAGTGGTGGCTGGAGGATGAGGATCTCACTGGCTAGGGCGCTGTTTGTGCAGCCGACACTCTTATTGCTTGATGAACCAACTAATCATCTTGACCTTAGGGCTGTTCTCTGGTTGGAGGAGTATTTGTGCCGATGGAAGAAAACTTTGGTTGTAGTTTCACATGACCGAGATTTTCTAAACAGTGTTTGCACTGATATTATTCATCTCCATGATCAAAAACTACACTTTTACCGTGGTAATTTTGATGAATTTGAAAGTGGATATGAGCAGCGCCGCAAAGAAATGAACAAGAAGTTTGAGATATATGAGAAGCAGGTAAAAGCAGCCAAAAGGTCAGGGAACAGAGTTCAACAAGAAAAAGTGAAAGATCGAGCAAAGGCTGCTGCAGCTAAAGAAGCATCAAAGAGCAAGGCGAAAGGTAAGGTCGATGAGGATGAGCCAGTGGCAGAAGCACCAAAGAAGTGGCGCGATTACAGTGTGGAGTTCCACTTCCCTGAACCTACAGAGCTGACTCCACCACTTATGCAGCTAATAGAAGTCAGCTTCAGCTATCCAAATCGTGATGATTTCAGGCTGTCCAATGTCGATGTGGGTATTGATATGGGAACCCGTGTTGCTATTGTTGGACCCAACGGAGCTGGCAAGTCTACTCTGTTGAATCTTATTGCTGGTGACTTGGTTCCAAGTGAGGGTGAAGTGAGGAGGAGTCAGAAATTGAGAGTGGGGAGATATTCACAACACTTTGTGGATTTACTAACAATGGAGGAGACTCCAGTTCAGTACCTTCTTCGACTTCATCCTGAACAAGAAGGACTTAGCAAACAGGAGGCTGTTCGTGCCAAACTTGGCAAGTTTGGACTGCCCAGCCATAATCATCTGACCCCAATTGCCAAACTATCCGGAGGACAGAAAGCTCGGGTTGTCTTCACTTCGATTTCCATGTCAAAGCCACATATATTACTTCTGGATGAACCTACAAATCATTTAGATATGCAAAGTATTGATGCTTTGGCAGATGCTTTAGATGAGTTTACCGGTGGGGTTGTTCTTGTGAGCCATGATTCTAGACTCATATCGCGTGTATGCGAGGATGAAGAGAAAAGCGAAATTTGGGTAGTGGAAAATGGAACTGTGACTGCGTTCCCTGGGACATTTGAAGAGTACAAGGAGGAGCTGCAAAGAGAAATTAAGGCAGAGGTCGATGAGTGATCATACTCGTACTGATACAGTTTTGCTTGCTCTTTAATTTCATTAGTATTTGTTGCTTTTTCTATCATTTCTCATATATTGAATGAGTGGAAGCATCTTTGTTGCGGATATGTTTGAAATAATTAACCTATGGATCTTCCTATTGTATACTTGTACTCTTACATAAATGAATTTTGTATTATTTCTTTTATGTGGTTATTTGCACCATGGTTTTTCATTGAATCTACTATGTGAAAAGTGTTCATTCTATAAGAAATAGTAGAATTCAAAGGCCGGAGCATCGCTTTTGCTTAATGATCAATATTCTTGTTTTTGTTTCCAAGGTGCATATATTGCTTTCTGACCTAAGATGAATAAAAATGGTTTAGCTAGGCAATTATGGAATCGGACTGACAAAATTTGTACTCATAAAATAAATACACATACGATTTTGCACTTGCATCCAAACTCGGAATTTGAAGCTAAATGATACTGTCATTTTTTTTATGTTCTAATGGAATATTATGCCGAAAGTAACATGAATTAAACTGAAAGCATAGTTTTTGAGGATTTGGATTTCCACACAATGTCAGAACTGAATTAAACTTTATCCAATCCTCTTCCCAACAGAGATAATTCCTCTGTAGCAGCATTGATGAGTGACAAAATCATTTAATGGGAAAATTTTGTCAACAAATTAGTGTTATGATCCATCCATAAAGTAACAATATTTCACTTCACTGGAACCCTAATAATACCCACACCTCAGATGTCAATGTAAACTCATGAAAATTAACAAAATACCTCAAATTTGGTCATATAACGCTAGTGTACAAGTTCTCTTTGAATGTGAAGGACTCTCATTTGAACTTTCATTTCCTTTACAATTATTTTAAAGCCCCAACTTAAATCCCCAAAGAATGATGTCTTCCACAACACCAACAGATGCTCTCCTCTTAAGCCAGATTTGCAACAAACAGCTTCAGAGTACAAATATGGTGACGAGCAGGAGGCAGTCAATTAAACATACCAAACTTCAAAATCATCAATTGCTACTTTGTATGATCAAGCAGTAACACCAAATGATCTAAATTCCAAAAGGGTGTGTACAAACCATTCCTTATTCAGGGTGTTGGAATTCCAGATCAAGCTTCCTCTTCAGATGAGACCTGTCCGCACTGCACATTTGAAAAAGGATTTATCAACTAAAACTGTCTATCATTTATCTCAAAGCAAACTTCCAATAACACTAGAATGTTCAGTATGCCACCCGCATTTGACTATTAAGTAGGGACACGGATTTTGAAAAGGTGAAAAAGGAGAAACTGGAGAACATTATTTTGAGCATTTATACACAATGAGAGGAGATGCTTGACCCTGCCTAAACATAGATTGAGATGAGATTTGTGTCTAATCAGGGTATAAATGAATTTAATTTAAGGTTACTTCACAAACTACAGATGCGAATAAATGAATTTATTAAATGGGCAATGGAATTGGGGAAATGCATAAATAAAAATGCCTACACATGAACTTCACAACTCTGTATAAATCTTGATTGATCAAACAAAAATAATAACCTACTTCACGTCATACCACATAGCATTTCAAGCCATCTAGAGGTAAATTTTTTATCATGGAGCAATGGATATTGCTTTACCTGTTTATCGTTGGTCGACTAGGTGGTCTTGCAGCAAAGATCGAAAAATCTACTGACATTGGCACTTGTTCATTCCTACCTGCAACCTCTCCATCTGTTTGTTTCATTTCACCAGCATGATCCTCAAACTTATCTGCTCGATGAGTACTAGCCTTAAACCCCTCACGTTCTGGCATTACTCTCCTGGATTTTCTAGGAGGTGAAAGAACAGTTGGCCCCTCCTGTGCTCTAACATCTGATGACTCAGAAGCCCGTTGTTTAGGAGCAGGTCGAGGAAGTTTGGCTGGTTCAGTAGGCAGTGGCGCGGACGAAAAATACCTATACAAGATAATAGAGATTAGAGCTCAAACAGTAACAGTAGATAATAACCAAACAATTTAAAGTACCTGTGTTCTAATGCCTGCTGAGCTGTAATTCTAGCCTTTGGGTCATAAGTTAGCATCTTTGACAGCAGATCTAGTGCGTCATCACTAGCTGTCGGAAACATTGAACGAAAAGGGGGTGCTGCAACGTATTGGTATTCCACATAATCAGGTAGGTACTTTAAATCAGGCCACTGAGCAGGCGTTGGAGTTCCGAGAGCTGCAAAGATCTTCCCTAATTGATCCATGTCAGTTGTCCCCTATACAATGCGAAACACAGATTAATAAATCAAATAACGAATCAATAATACAACCATAATTGTGAAAAAAAAAAAAAAGCAACAAACTCCTACCATCACAATGATGAAATCATATGCATAGAAAATCTTCTTTTAACAACCCATTCAAGCTAGAGTTAGTCAACTAAATGTTGAGTGCAAGAGAGCAAAGGAATGCACGAAAGAAATAGAACTGCAATTAGATTCAAGTTTAAGATTTTGATTCTATAAATCATGTAACAGCTCACAGTTTCATTTTAACCCTAAAAAATGGCATAACATATAGCCAAACAAAAAAAGCAAGCACAGGAAACAAGTAGAGTGATATTCAAATACTACTAAATGCAAGAGAATGAAGAAATACAGGTGACAATCACAAACTTCTTTTGTGTTCTTTAGGGTGAAAGGTTTTAATTGTTGATAATGTTTAGGGCAAGAGTGTTTAAAAAATATCTCAGACTAAATGCAAGAGGACAAGAAATACCAGGTGACAATCACAAACTTCTTTGTTGTTCTTTAGGGTGAAAGGTTTTAATTGTTGATAATGTTTAGGGTTACAGCATTTAAAAATATCTCAGAGTAGAAGGGAATGAGGCAGTACGAAAGCAGAAAGGACAGAACACAGCACTGTTTAAAGATGAAAGTTAAGAATATAAAAAAGCACAATAACGCATCTAAATTGATCATATTAAACCACAAAAGCAGCATCTGAAATACAACACAGTCATCAAGAAGACTCAAAATTCATAACAAGCTAACTAGCAATTTTCTCCAAATTTAAACTTAATCTATTCAGAATTCTAAGTCAGAAGATTCAAAATTCATAACAAGCTAATATAGGCTTTACTTGCAAAAATGGACGGCGATTGAGCAGTTCCGCAAATATGCAACCTGCTGCCCAAACATCCACCCCAGCACCATATTGCTTGGCGCCAAATAATAGTTCAGGTGCTCTATACCATCGGGCAAAGACCTACACAAAAATACTCAAGCTTAAGGAAAAACAAAATGAAAACTTGGATGAATAAACAAACTGATAAGTCTAATAAGCAAACTGACTAATTAAAATAGGCAACTTAAGAAGGTCAAAAAGTCCAAATCAATCAGGCCACTGAGCTCATAGGTAATTGTTTCCCTCATTCTCCAAAATCTCAAAGCTATTATTTTCTACTGAAATTTTAATTATGTGCATTGCAGTGTAAAAGCAGTTCTTAGAATAAATAGCATAATGCTCAGTATTTATCAGACCAATAAGGCATATAACCATAAGATTTCATATTCGTCGGCACTATTTACAGTAAACATGGAATAAACAATAACTTGCATGTGTATTAATACTCTCCACTTTGCTCGTACAATGAAATTATATATCAGGAAACACAGTTATAGTGACCAGAAAGAACACTATAGTTGGCTCATAAGTAATCATCACTGAGGTGAAAAACAGCCAGTGACAATGTCAATGAATTTAAACCCTAATACATTTAAAGGCACTAGCAATTCTATTCTATAATGTATAAGGTAAATATTAAAGAAGCATATACCTGATGAGTGAATTTACGATCTGGACTCCCAAATATACGTGCCAGACCAAAATCTGCAAGTTTTAGCTGTCCATCAGATCCTATCAACAAGTTATTTGGCTTCATATCCCTGGCAAGCAGAAGGACACGTTAAGGAACAAAATTATAGCAGAAAAATGCACCACCTAACTGAACAAATAAATATTACATACAAAATGAATACAATTATAAAAAGGAAAAAGAAATAACCTATGCAGAACCCATTTCTTGTGGCAAAAAGCAAGTCCTTTTAATGTCATCTGCATATATGATTTTATATCAGCTGGGGAGAGAAATATATTAGTATTGCGAATAATGGTTTCAAGGTCAGTCTCCATAAACTCAAACACAAGATGCAGGTTCTCCTTGTGAGGAAAAGCATCAATCAACTCAATTATATTAGCATCTTTTAGCTCTTTAAGCAGCTTAATTTCTCTAAGAGCAGTAAAATTAACCCCTTCCTTCTGCTTTCCGAGACGGATTTTCTTAATGGCAACCGTCTGTCCCGTCTGAAAAACAAAAATAAAATTCCAACTATAAAAAACCAATCAACTATCAATTTCAACCAAAAAAAAAAATTGTATGCATGTTCACTGTCTTAATTTCACTTCAATTCAACACAAAGCCAGGCAATTAAACCTAAAGTAGATAATAAAATCAATTAAAGCTGAAACTGGTAGGGTAACATATTCATACACAAAAACAAAAACGAATTCAAAAAAATAAAAATGAAGGAGCGCAAGGACTAGGGTTTACCTTAGTATCAATGGCTTTGTAAACAACACCATAGGTACCTTCTCCAAGCACTTCGCGCTTCAGATACCTATCAGCCACTTTTTTCGATGGATCGATTCCCGTCATTCTACTTTATCACCAACTGAATTTTTATCGTTTATATATTCAACGTTTTCAGATGAAAATCGAGTATAGTTAATGTCAGCTTAATGATATTCTAGATAGTGCATCTTATCGAGGAAAGACAGGATCGACGACGGAGAAGAACTCTCAGCTGATACAACCACCAAACAAACTCACCCAACCCAACAACGCTCCTCTGTGTTACTCTCCCGTTAATGTAATGATAGAACCAAGCAAGGGTACTTTCGTCTTTCCAAAATTTCCTAATTCTTTATTCTGTTATTCTCTGTAAAACAGGAACAAATTAACAATTAAATAGAAATTTAGTTTTCTAAATTTTTAAATATTATTTAATTATTTAATTTACATGTTTGATTCTAAATTTTACTGGGAAACGAACAGACAGAAGCTCATACCAATCGTAAATAAAGAACAGCAGAAATCATGAGCCTCTTTTGTTTTGATTCGCCTCTGTAGCTCCACAGATTTATCCTTCCCAAGGCTACGCTATATTCAAAATCTGCTTCACTGGCGGCAATCAGTAGCAGATAACAGTGGCAGGATAAGAGGTAGTATTTTGTTTTAGACTTCGGATTTATGTTTTTGGAATTTGAATTTAGGGTTTTAGTTACTCGAGACGAATTGGTTTTGATGGCGAAGAGTAAACATTCAACTATCAAGAGATTTTATGAGAGTGAATGCTTGGTGTTAAGGAAGAGATCTGTGAAAACCTAAAAATTTAGGTACAGTGTTCTTCAACACACGCTCCAGAGGCTGTGGAGGGTTTAATTATGAAGGAGGCGGTTTTTGAAAATTAGATTTATTTTAATTTAATTTAAAAATATTATTAAGGTTATTTTCGTCTTTACAGAAAAAGATGTGGTCAAATTAACCTTTAACTTAAGCTGACCGTGTATGCAGGTACGAAAATACCCTCTGACCTCTGCATAAACTTCAATGTTGAGAGGGTTTTAGCTTGATGATGTTTTTATGAAAACATCTCCACGCCTCCAAATAGAGGGAAGAAGAAGAGATATTCTGACATCTCCCGAGAGGTAAGCGACTTCAACTGTATCTGCCGCCAATTTTTTTTTTCGTATTTTCCTGATTGGACTGTGATTCCGAACTGTATTCCGTGTTTTATTTACTTAAACTTCTTTGGATTGATAATGTGGTGTGATTATTTGACGCCTTTGAATGTAGTAACTGTTTAAACAACTTTCAAATTCCTAATTTCGCTCAATGAGTAAGTTTTGTGTTATTTAAGGCTTTGAAACATTACCTGGACTTGTAATTGATCCTAATGAAGCGATTTTCTTTACCAGTCACTTGGCTAACTTTGGCTTTGATGACGTTCGTTAACTCAAGAATGAGTATCGATTACTCAGTGACTTAGAGGTTGTGTAGCAACAATGTGGGTTTAGTTTTAGAATTTAATAGGTTAGGTGTTGAATTTTGGATTTTGGTTCTCTCCTCAATATTAGTTTTTGGTTTCCCTTTTTGCTGTTTGCTTTGCTTTTTATTGAGTTCAACTCAAAGCAGTATCCCTTTTTATTGGATTTCACTGATCAATGAATGATTGTTGGCATCTTCTTGTCTTGTTATTTAAAGCTTGTTTGTCTGCTCTAGAACCTACTGAATAGCTTACTTGTTTTTCTTCTCTAAAACCTACTGAATAGTTTAGTTTGCGAAATTCCTATCTATGAAATTGATTAATGATTAGCCTTTGTGTGTTAAACTTTTGAGTGTGTCTGTGTCATGTTTCAGTTTTATGTATAAGTATGCTAAGTTGCCTTAAGTGACAATTATTATCATTTGAGCAGGTTGTATGTTCGGCTACCCTAATAAGAAAGGGACTTATGGAAGTTACAGATGAATGGAAATCCCAGTTTCCAGTCGGGAAGGTCGCTACACCACCTCTTCTCCTCTCCGATCCATCTGTGAGGTCCACGCTTGGTCCGCTCAGTTTCAATCCAAAGCCAGAAACCCTGACCCTTCTCTTCTCCTCACCTTCTCTTTTTCATCCTATTCATTGCTCTCCACAACTATCTCTTTCCAGGTTCCTTTCCACTTCTTCCATACCTCTCTCTACCTCCTCCTCCATTGCCTCCCAGTTTGGGCCCCAACACTTCAGTGACACCTCCGATGAATCGTATAATTGCCTTCAGTTTCTTCATTACCCAAATACAAACAATGTTATCCTCTTCTTCTCTGCTGGCTCCAACCATGATCAACTTGGATTTTTGCTAATTTCCTTTAAAGACTCAAGTTGTAATGTTGTAACGGAAGACAATGGGGAAATTTTCATGGCTAAGAATGAGTTTAAGCATCGGATCTGCAAAATTTTGGTTAATCCTCTTGATGAATTTTCAAGTTGCAAAGACAATTATTTTGGCACTATTGGTTACTTGTTGGTTTGTACTAAATATTCTGTTCATTGGTTCTGTGTTAGAGTTAACAGTGTTAGTGAAAAGCCTACTTTGAGTTATCTGGGGTTTAAGGCATTCAAGACTAGTGCCATTGTGAGTGCTAGTTGGAGCCGACACTTGGTGGAGGAGAGTGTAGTCTTGTTACAGAATGGTACTCTCTTTTTGTTTGACCTGGATTCTTGTGTTAGAACTAAGAAGTCAAATGTGTATTTCAAAGGGAAAAGAGTGAATGTGTTTTGGGATAAGTATTATTGTGGTTCAGAGACTTGTAAATGGTTGGGTTGTGATTTTAGTTGGCATCCTAGAATTTTGGTCTTGGCACGATCTGATGCTGTCTTCTTGGTGGATTTGAGGTCTGGGGACACTTGTGTTACTGTTTTGGCGAAGATTGATATGCTGAATTTGTATGCTCCAGTTGCAAAGGAGCAGTTCATATTGTTCTGTGTAGCTGCAGATGCTTTTAATTTTGTCTTAGCTTCCAATAGCTTGCTGATTCTCTGTGATGTGCGGAAGCCATTGACACCAGTGTTACAGTGGGCTCATGGACTTCACAAACCTAATCACATTGATATGTATAGATTATCTGAATTGAGGGGAAGCGCAAGGGATAATAAATATGAGTGGGCAGATGAATTTGGTTTTGGCATTGTGTTGGGATCTTTTCGCAATTGTGAATTCAGTCTTTTCTGTTATGGACCTTCTTTACCAAGTTCTGGGAGGCCTTATGCTTCAGAAATAGCTAAAATGTGCAAGTCTGTGTGGGCATGGGACCTCCCATCTGCATTACAGGTATCTCATGATTGCTGCTGTGGGAGTTGTCTTACAAGAAAAGAATTCTTCAAAGATGCACTTCCTCCATGGATAAATTGTAAGCAAAAGAAAGACATGGTTTTAGGCTTTTGCATTCTGCAGAACGATCTGTCTAGGCTCTTCCATGGATTCGAAGAATTTGGTGGATTCACTCTGGTAAGGTTAATGTCCTCAGGGAAGCTTGAAGCACAGAGGTATTATGCATCATGGGACTCGCCCAAAAAATCAGAACTGTTGCACAGAGAGCCATTCACACAAATTGATGATAATGTCTTGAGCTATATTGAAGATGCTGTGTTCAAATTTCCCAAAAGATTTAAGTATTATAAATTTGACTATCTTTATGGATATTTTAGAAATAATCTCACTGAAGTCTTGGATTTTAAAGTGAGAACTCCTTACAGTGGTCAGCAGGAGAAAGATTCTTTTAGTATAGACTTCCATGAAATATTGTGTGAAAAGTTGAGGATTTGTGGATTCAGTCGATTTAGGACATCTCCTGCCATTTCTTTTGTTTTTAATGACATAAGCTTGCCTGCTAACATTCATGAGATTGCACTAAAGAGAATGTGGGCAAGTTTGCCAGTGGAGCTTCTGCTACTTGCCTTTTCTAGCTACAATGAATTACTTGATGTACTTTTAGATGATCGAAAAACGTCTTTAGAATTTTCTGTTGTTCCAGACCTACCCCAACTGCCTCCTTTTTACTTGAGGAAGCCTTCATGCCGCAGTAATAAGTGGTCACAGAAAGTGTCACGTGGTGATTCTCTTGTAGGTCCAGTTATGCCACTTCCTGTTCTTATCACACTTCATGAATTTCGTAATGGCTGTCCAAATTCACAAGAGACAGACAGGTTCTCCTCAGAGGCAGAAATCACAGGCTGTTGTGATGAAGTTATGCAGGTGGCCCATGAAGTAGCTGCAACGGAATCTGGTTTTGAGTCTCAAAATGATTTTTCTGTGTCACTGGCTGATGACAGAGACCACCAGTGGGCTGAGGCAACAAAAACAAATTCCTTTATTTTATACCATCAAACTACACTTGAGTCCTCCAACAACAACAACATTGTGGAAACTGATCACAAGGATGCGAGATATTCAAGCTTGATTGCCAAAGTGCCTGATGATAAACCTAATGCTAAAGGTGAACTGGCTAATGATTCGCTGGATTTCTTTGACGATCTCAGCCCTATTGCTTTGAAATTTGATGATGCTGTGACTAAGAGCATTAGTCAACCAAACTCAAAGATTTACAATGTAATGAAGAAGGATTATTCAAGATATCTAGAAAAATTCTCTTTGTATCAGGATTATTGTGATCGGCTGAAGCTCAAAAAGCGATAGATAATCCCATTGACAGGTATGAACTTTACCCAGATCTAACAGTCTTGGTGGATTTATGTTGTACTGTCTATTGCATGATCAATTGGTCTAGGTGATTTTATTTAACAGTATACTACAATTGACAGTTAAGCAGTATTCCAGTTTTATCTTGGAGGCATATTTGCTAAACCTGATATAATTCGAGAGCAAGCACGGGTAAAGTGAAGGTGATTGGATCTGCTGCTAGTCCCTTCTACAAAACAATCCAATTGACTCTGAAGTTCAGAGGAGTTGAATATGTAGATAAAGATTTGAGAAGGCTTTTGTACAACATTTATGAGAAGGTACCACGTCTTTGCCCTCTTATTAACTAGTTTTTGACCCACGGTATAATATTATACAATATATGATATAAATATTTTCATGGTTTTTTTTACATTTTAATGATCGACAAGGAAATTTGAATGCTATAACAAGTGCTCCAGTGTTCTGATGTCTATGGTTTAACATCATCTAGAAGGGTAGGACTGAATAGATTAGTGATGAAAAAACTTTTCAGTCTTACTTATTGAACGCTTCATTCAAAAGAGTTTTGGTTGAACTAGTAGGTGTGTATATATATCTTGCATTACTTGCATGGTAGAACATCATCTACGCATCTAACTTATGTATTTGCATACCCGTAGGACAGATGGTAGAAGTGAAGCTGATCGGAGGTTCAGTGAGTGGTCACAGTGCAAGAGTCGAATGGGCTCTGAAGCTTAAAGGAGTAGAATATGAATACATAGAAGATGTGAGAAACAAGAGCCCTCTACTTCTGAAGAACAATCTCATCTACAAGAAGATACCGGTGCTCCTTCATCATGATATCCCCATTTGTGAATCGCTTCTGGTCCTTGAATACATTGATGAAACATGGAAGGAGAACCCTCTCATGCCTCAGGATCCCTACCAGAGGGCCAAAGATCGATTCTGGGCTAAGTTTGCTGATGAAAAGGTATAATGAATTAAACTTTATTACAATGGTATAAATCCATTAAAGGAATTGATTCTGATGCACGGTGCCATACGTTGTAAACACAGTGTATGATTGGAGCATTTGAAGCTTGCATTGCAGAGGGAGAAGAGAAGGAAAAGGCAATTCAATCAGCACGGGAATCATTTGCGTTTCTTGAGGAGCTAATTGGAGGAAACAAGTATTTTGGTGGAGAAGGTATTGGTTATCTGGACTTGGCATTACGTTGGATACCTCACTGGCTCAATGTCTTGGAAGAAGTTGGCGACCAGCTTGTCGATGCTGAGAATTTTCCTTTGCTTCATGAATGGTCTCAGAGGTTCATTTCTGTTCCTCTTATGAAAGACTGCCTTCCTCCAAGAGAAAAGCGTGTTGACTACTTCACAGCGTCTCTAAGTTATGTCCGCTCCTTGAAAGCCAACCAACACTAAACTTGTCAAAGACACTCGCGTCTTAGAGATCATTATTATTTTATGTATTCATTCATAACTATTACGAAGTCTTTTCAAATAATAGCAGTGCTGTGCACAAAGTTTCAACTAAAATCTTTCACTTTGTCCATCCTTTTCTTCTACATTTCCTGTCCGAAAATGGCTACCTAAGAACTTCCAAGCTCTAACAAATAAACCACAGCAAATCACATATCTGGATAGTCAAAATTTTAAATCATCCATATAATCAGAAGAAACAGATAAGGCACTATGTCTGTATATATGACACAAGTCTACCAAAATAGTCTGATATTTACAGTTTACATGCAGCTAACTGTAGCAGTCTATTCAAAAGAATCAGCAGAAGAAACGCGACTACAACGGCACCAAAATGCAGTGCCACCACTTCTGCCTCTGGCAACTGCTATTTCCTCATCTATATAAAACCAAATAAAGAAAGGATCCTTGGTACCTGGCTCTCTGTCTTCTTTTTGCCCAAGACCTATCTCTATAGTTTTCAAAAATCCAATTTTGATGCGAATACGTTCAAAAATGAAGGCCAGTATTCTCTTCTTCCAATTGAACCTGCCCTCAAATGTTAAGCGTCCAATTGGTCCAAGATACACTCCATTCTCAATCCTCTTTCCCTGATGATAATTTAATTTAACATTGCAAAGCATTAATAATAAAAACAAACAAATAAAAATGGTTTTAAAAGACTAACTAAAGCTACAACAGCAAACACCTTAGCCATAAGGACTTATATGATAAAGAATCAAACTGAAACTAAAGCTATGACATCCAATTGAACCTGACCTTCCTAATAGAAACCTCCTTCACTGTTGGTGTAAATAGGAACAATTTAACTCAATTTTTTGCACTGGAAGATCTAATTTAACCATTCTAGAAGACAGACCTAACCCTATATGTCAAATTCAATTAAAAACATGTTCTAGTACCCATTATTGATTTACTTACAGCAGCATCGAATCTCTGAACGGCTGTGAGAGGGAAGTAGCGACCGCTCTTCAGTTGCTTCTACAGTTTAGAAAAAACATAAAAAAAAAAAAAAAAAAAAAAAAAAAAAAATTAAGAGTGTGTTTTTAACATAAGAAAACAAAACACAACAAAAGAAGTGTATATATAAACCTCAGCCGTGAAAACTAGCATCCATGTTCTACCAGGAGACTGTGTTCCACCAAGTGTTTCAAGAAACCCTGAAGGATCAACTTTTGCCCTCTCAATTGTAGATAGAGCAGACAAAATTTCCTCTGCTGATACCTTTCTCGTTTTTGCAGCTTTTTTGAGCAACTGCACACTCTCCTCCACTTCCTAGACAACATAATTAGTTTTTCTAAAATTGCAAAGCTAGAGAAAATGCAATTACAATCAGATGAGGTAACAGGCTACTAACTTTGATGGGGTTGTCTTGTTGGAGAAGAAGCGGGGTTGGGTCGTCATCAAGTTGGTCTTTCTCATCCACAGTGGCTCTGGTTTTCAGAGTCTGCAACTTGAGATGATGCTTTATGGGCTTGATAGAAGGAAGAGATGTGGGGTTAGGTAGTTTCGTTTTCACGAGCTTAAGATAGGATCGTTGAGGAGTAGGGTTCGAAGCTACCCAAGCCGAGGAAGAAGAACATGTTGTTGCTACTGCTTGTAGTATCACCATCGCTACTCTGCATCGTCACTTTTTGTTTGTGGATTATATTCATTTGTATCCTCCTCTTTTTATTGCCAAATTCTAGGGGTAGATTGGTCTTAGAACAATATGCTTAAGAAAAATGTAACTAGGCTTAATTCTAAAAGAAAAACTACATGGTTTTGGGTTCATTTGTTATAAAGATTAAAAGAAAGGAGAGACAAAATACAAACTAATTGAAATCTAAGAAGATGTAAAATCTGGAATATGTTGTGAGTAATGGTGGATTTCCACCTGTAATACAATCAGTAATTATACATGCACTTTGACACGTGCAATCTATTGTGTACTATATATATATAAACATAATGAATAAGATACAGAGATTTGCTTTGCTCTTGCTTTCTTCTTTTCCTCGTGAGTGTGTTCTTCCTTTCTATATTATATAATTCTACAAGCACGTCAAGTATTCATATTATCAAGTTAACTTTCTGATCCGAATTTATTATCAGGTTAACTTTTTGATCCGAATTTATTTTCAGTTGATATTAAACTGTTTTTCTTCTACCCCATTTCTATTTTATTTTTACAACACGTTATCAGTACGAGTATGCTCTCCAGTTGCCGCTTTGACGGATCTTCTGGATCAGAAAGTGTTTGGTATCATTGTTTCTGGGTTATTGCTGAGTGGGAAAAATTGTTGTGATATGAAACCAGAAAAAAATATCGGATCTGAAAAAAAACTGGATTTCCATGCACTGGAACTGTCTGGAAGTAATTACTTAGCATGGGTGATGGATTTGAAAATCCACTTACGAGCCACAGATCTGTTGGATACTGTTGAGGAACAAAATCAAACTTCCATGAAACAAAAATCTCAAGCTATGGATATTATAAGACGCCATATAAATGAAAGTTTGAAATCTGAATATTTAAATATGGAAGATCCACTTGAATTGTGGAATGCATTGAAAAACATATATGAACACAGAAGAGAGGTTGACCTTCCAAAGGCCCAATATGAATGGAATTAGTTGAGATTCCAAGATTTAAATATGTTAGTGAGTATAATTCTGAACTCCACCGAATAACAGCAATCAAAGAATCTTGTGGAGAAAAAGTAACAGACAAAGAGAAAATTGAGAAAACTCATTCCACTTTCCATGCCGAAAAAGTGTTAATATCGTCAGGTTTTCAACAACATGATTATAAAAGCTTTGGTGATCTAATTTCTAAGTTGACATTATTGGAACAATATGATCAACTGTTGATGAGAAATCATGAATTACGACCATCTGGTACTGTGGCACCACCAGAAGTAAACAATAATGCATTTCGTGATCGTGGCAGAGGTCGTGGTTTTGGCCGTAGTTTTGGACGTGGTCGTGGTCGTGGCCGCAATAATAGTAATAGAGGCCATGGACGAGGCCGAAATAATGGAAGAAGTGGAAATAGGTTTCATCCCTATAATCGTGGAAACTTGGTTTGGACCAGAGATGAAACCCAGAACAGGAATGAAAATTCTGGGAATAGAAATAATAATAATTCCCAAAATTTTTATTACAAATGTGGAAGCAGTGATCATTTCCACCGTCAATGTCGAACCTCCCAACACCTGATAGATTTGTATCAAGCTTCCTTGAAAGGAAAGAATCCTGTAGAGGCAAACATTGCCAATTTGGAAAGTGGAGAGGGAACCTCCCAAAAGAATGTTTCGAGTTTTCATACCTCTGATTTCTTCGATGATCTGGATATCGAAAATTTCATAAACTACACTGAAGATCAGAATGAAAATCAGAAAGCAACCTGAATTACATATCTGTAAATATGAATAGTAGTGATGGAAATATTTCTGACTGGATTTTGTAATTTTGTTGTATATATCTTCGTAATTAGAGTCAGAAATATTTATGGATATGTTTTGTAATGTAAATATTAATGTAAATATTTTGTTTATGTGAATAGAACATGGAAGTTCAAGGTGTTTGTTTAATTGATAGCGCAACCACTCATTCTATCCTCCGAGATAAGAAATATTTTCTAAATTTATCCAATTATAAGGCTCAAGTGAATACTATATCTGGTCCCGCTAATTTAATTGAAGGATATGGTAAAGCCATAATCCTATTGGAGAAGGGAACAAAAATCTGTATTCAGAATGCTTTATATTCAAGTAATTCCAAAAGGAATTTGTTGAGTTTCAAAGATATAAGAAACAATGGATGTCATGTGGAAACAGTGAGTGAGCAAAATGTGGAGTATCTATATATAACATCCATTATTTTTGGACAAAAAGTCATTGTGGAAAAACTCCACACATTATCATCTAGTTTATATTATACAAAAATATCCCCAATTGAAGCGTATGTAAATGTGAGCCAAAAGATATTGGATCCTAAAAGTTTTCAATTATGGCATGATAGACTTGGCCATCCTAGATCTACAATGATGCGTAAAATTATTGAAAACTCAAATGAACACCCATTAAAGGATCAGAAAATCCTGTTATCAAATGATTATTTTTGTACATCCTGTACTCAAGGAAAGTTGGTAATTAAACCATCTCATGTTAAAGTGAATTTAGAATTCCATCATTTTTGCAAAGGATCCAAGGGGATATATGGTATTGATCCACAAAGTGGGCCGTTTCGATATTTTATGGTATTGATCGACGCATCTGCAAGATGGTCGCATGTTTGTTTGTTATCAACCCGTAATTCAGCATTTGCTAAGTTGCTTGCCCAGATAATTAAATTGAGATCACAGTTCCCAGATTATCAAATTAAATCCATTTGTTAGGATAATGCTGGGGAATTTACATCAAGGGCATTTGATGACTATTGCATGTCAATTGGAATTAATGTTGAGCATCCAGTTTCGCACGTTCATACCCAGAATGGGTTGGCAAAAGCATTGATCAAAAGGCTTCAAATGATTGCTCGCACTTTGTTGTTACGAACCCAATTACCAATTTCTGCTTGGGGACATGCAATATTACATGCAGTTACGCTGATACGCCTTAGACCCACTGGAAATCACGAATATTCTCCATTACAGTTAGTAACTGGACATAAACCAAATATCTCACATTTGAAAGTTTTTGGTTGTGCTGTATATGTTCCTATATCACCTCCTCAAAGAACTAAAATGGGACCCCAACGTCGTCTGAGAATTTATGTGGGTTATGACTCACCATCGATAATTAGATATTTGGAATCCATGACTGGGGATTTGTTTACTGCACGTTTTGCGGATTGTCATTTTAATGAACAAGAATTCCCACGACTTGGTAAAAATGAGACTCTTACCAGAACAAATAATGAACTCATATGGAAAAATGAGAAGTTGTATTATCTGGATCCACGTACTAGTCAATGTGAAAGTGAAGTACGAAGGATTATTCATTTGCAAATGGTTGCTAACCAATTACCAGATAATTTTACAGATACAACTAGAGTGACTAAATCTCATATCCATGCTCGAAATACACCCGCTCGACTGGTAGTTCCAATTGATAAATCTAGACAAATGATAGCAAATGAATCATCTGAAATCCAGAGAAAACGTGGTAGGCCCGTTGGGTCCAAAGATAATGTACCACAAAAACGAAAAGATACAAATGAGAATGTTATTAAAGGAATGCTCCCGAAAGATACCACATCTCAAGATCTGCAAATTGTGGAAGTTGAAAATCCTAATCATGAAAGAACATCTGAATCCAGAAATGAGGAAGTATCAATAAATTACATGAAAGAAATCTGGAACCTTAAAGATGTTATGTTAGACGATATGTTTTCATATGTAGTAGCAACTGAAATAATGAATGATGAATATGAACCCCAATCCATTAAGGAATGTAAAGAACGAAATGATTGGCCAAAATGGAAATAAGCAATCCAGGCTGAATTGGAGTAATTGAATAAACGAAGTGTTTTTAGGCCCATAGTTAAAACACCTGAGGGTGTCCAACCGGTTGGTTACAAATGGGTATTTGTTAGGAAACAAAATGAGAGAAATGAGATTGTTAGATATAAAGCCCGTTTGGTTGCTCAGGGTTTCTCTCAAAGGCCTGGAATCGATTTCGACGAAACATATTCACCTGTAATGGATACGATAACTTTCCGATTTTTAATTGGTTTGGCCAAAGAACGAAATCTCGAAATGCGTTTAATGGATGTGGTTACTGATTATCTGTATGGTTCCTTGGATACTAATATTTTCATTAAACTTCCAGAATGGTTAAAACTTCCTGAAATAAATAAAGATCGTAGTTTATGTTCTGTAAAGTTATAGAGATCATTATATGGATTAAAACAATCCGGACAAATGTGGTATAATCGCTTGAGTGAGTATCTGATTAAAGAAGGGTACATTAATGATGTTATATGCCCAAGTGTGTTCATTCGAAAATCAGGATCCAATTTTGTAATTGTAGCAGTTTATGTTGATGATATGAATTTAATCGGAACACAAGATGAAATTCAGAAAACTACTGAATATTTGAAAAGGGAATTTGAAATGAAAGACCTGGGGAAAACGAAATATTGTCTTGGATTGGAAATAGAGCATAAATCTGATGGGATTTTGATCCATCAGAAAGCTTATACTGAGAAAATTTTGATACGTTTTAGTTTAGAAAAATGTCATCCGTTAAGTATCCCAATGGTAGTTCGTTCCCTTGATCCCAAAAAGGATCCATTTCAACCCAAGGATGATGATGAAAATATCCTGGATTCTAGAACACCATATTTGAGTGCTATTGGTGCCCTTCTATATCTAGCCCAATGTACGAGACCAGATATAACTTTTACTGTTAACTTATTGGCTAGATATAGTTACGCTCCGACCAGTCGTCATTGGAACGGAATCAAACATATTCTCAGATACCTTCGTAGAACAGTAGATTTGGGACTATTTTACTCAAATTCAGATAAACCTTCTGGTTTTGATTGGTTATGCTGACGCTGGTTATCTTTCGGATCCGCATAAAGCCCGTTCTCAAACTGGGTACATTTTTACATATAATGGTACGGCTATCTCGTGGAGATCCGTAAAAACAAACTCTGGTTGCCACATCTTCGAATCACGCTGAAATATTGGCATTACATGAAACCAGTCGGGAATGTGTCTGGTTGAGATCTGTCATAAGTCACATCCAGAGTTCATGTGGATTCCCCAAAATATGAATGAGCCCACAATAATTTTTGAGGATAATGCCGCCTGTATCGCCCAAGTGCGAGGTGGATATATCAAAGGGGATAGAACGAAGCACATCTCACCCAAATTTTTCTACACCCACGAGCTTCAAGAGTCTCGACAGATCGATGTAAAGCAAATCCGGTCTTCGAACAATCTCGTGGATTTATTAACGAAGACTTTACCGACATCCACTTTCGAGAAGCTAGTTTATGGAATAGGAATGCGGAAACTCTCCAGATTAGAAAATTAGGTTTATGGGTGTTCTAAACAGGGGGATTTTTTGTAATTGGATTTCATAACTGTACTCTTTTTCCTTTGTCCAGTTTTTTATCCCGCTGGATTTTTCTGGCAAGGTTTTAACGAGGCAATCAAGTGATGGAAATCCAAGGAGGAGTGTTGTGAGTAATAGTGGATTTCCACCTTTAATACAATCAGTAAACATACACATGCATGTTGACACATTATGTATATATGTGTAATGTAATCAATAATCATACACATGCACTTTGACACGTGCAATCTATTGTGTACTATATATATATATGTACAAACAAAATGAATAATTTACAGAGATTTGCTTTGCTCTTGTTTTCTTCATTTCCTTCGTGTGTTCTTCCTTTCTATATTATATAATTCTACATATTCAGAAGCACGTCAAGAATCCATTCATATTACCAGGTTAACTTTCTAATCCGAATTTATTTTCCAGTTGATATTAAACAATTTTTCTTCTACCCCACTTCTATTTTATTTTTACAACAGAATAGTAATTATTATCCTCTTACAATAGTAATTGTCTTACCAACGGGTATTCTTGCAAATTGCAATAGACTACTAGTAAGGAAGGAAAGAAAAATAATATAGAAGGAGATTCTATTATTTTCTATACATGCGTCTCATCATCTCAGCGATTGTGAGAAAGGGTTTTCTGAATCTCACTATAAAAATTTTAGGTTTAATTTAATTTTAGATCTCGTACTATAAATGTAATTTGTCTTTTTATTTATTTATTTTAATTACCGTATAAATGACATACGATGTATAGATGAATATGGTTATATTTATGGTCTAAACAATATGGACATAGACATACCAACGGTAATAATTTTACTGATCTTTCCATACTGTTCAACCTCAATATGGCTGTATATCCATTTACACGGCCGTACGAGATCGTATTTCAAAATACTGATTTACAATGCATTACTAAAGTTCAAACAATTGTCTAAAGACACTTAATTAATTATTGTGAAAATACGCAAAATTAGACTTTATTAACTTTTTTATTTTAGTTTTAGACTAATCCTAAATTTTTTTCACTTTTAAACTTTTTTATAAAAATATTATAAAACTAAACTTTTAGAAAAAAAAATTGCAAAAAATAGCTTCCCGGTATTGCCTGCTTCCTAGTGTGTAATACCGGGAAGCGAATTTTCACTTCCCGGTATTACACACCAGGAAACTAAGTGTTGATTTGCCTATTTTCCGGTATTACATATCGGGAAACTATTGGATATATTTTTTTTAAATGCTGAAGGGTAATATAGTAATTTTGGTCTATTTTTTGCAAAAAAAAAAAAAAAAAAATTCAAAAGTTCAATTTTGTAAAAATTTTAATGTTGGTCTAAAGATATAATTTTTTTAATAAAAAAGTTTAAAAGTGCAAACGACCTTAATTATTATGTTAATTTATTTTAGTTATGAATATGTGAAATTAGATATTCAATATCAATCTTAAATACTTAACAGTATCATCAAATATTTTAAATGTAAATCCATCAACATTATCAAGTCTTATAATTTTAATAGGATAGTTTGGAAAATAAACTCGAAGTCGAGAAATTTGTGATAGAAATTTAGGAGAAGAAACATTTCAAGTTGATAACAAATATATATGGGGCTATCTTACGGATGCGTTAATTAAAATCATAAATTAGTGAAACGGTCCACTAGGAGGATAAATAGGTCCACATATGTCTCCTTGAATCCTTTATAAAAATGATGAAGATTGAAATCCAAGTTTTATAATTGAAGGTTTAGTTATCAATTTCCCTTAAAGCATGTGATATATAAGTCCCCATCATTTATAAGATCTTATTCTTTATCAGCAAATGCCCTTATGGATTCAAAATTATTTTATGCATCATTGTGGATTCCGTATGTTCGAATTGATCATGCCAAAGTTGAAATATTCTAGGATGTGAAAACTTCTAGTTCTCGATAACATGGGTTTTGATATGTCTAATGATTGTATAATATAATCTAGATAATGAAATAGACATATTTTCAACCACAAAAGTTCTGATCTGATTTATTGAAAATAAGACACAAATGCTTAATAGCTTTTTTTATAAGTTGTTTCAATATGAAAACATACTTGTATAATGACAATGAGACTGTTTTCAAAATGTTTGAAACTCATTTAATGTTACTCTGTAATTTGCATGTATTAAATCTAAAGTTTTAATCAAAGTGTTAAAACTCAAGTAATTTTTAAAATTAAGTGAGTTGTTTGTGAGTAAAAAAGATTCACAATCCTCTTCCTTCGTAATTTTGAGAACAATTTTTTATTCCTTATCCCAAATCAATGCGAGTCATTAATCTCTTATACTCCTCTCACAAATAAAACTCTAGAAGCCTCGTTCAATTATGTCAAAGCCCTCTGCGAGTCCTTTTTCACTTGCAAACCTCTCGTTTCAGAATTTTGACTTATTATTGATTTTAGTTTTACGAGTTCTTCCCAATTCACTAAGCAGTCACACATCTCTCACGTGGTGAAATCAGGTAACACTAAAATGAAACTAAGCGAGACAATTTGAGCACTCATGTACATGAGTCATTCACGAGAGGGGTCTCTCGCAAATGACTCACACAAAAAATATTGCGCCGAACCCACCCTAATCAAGACCATGATGAGAAGCCTAACCACCACATTACAATGCAATTACAATTTACAAACCAATTCCCAAACTCTTATAATTCAAATACAATTTACAAAATTTAATACCTTTAAACAAGTTTTTCAAACAAGTCAAGAATACAATTACTTAATGAAACTTGAAATACAATACCAAATAGATTATAAAATCATTACAACAATAATGGGGTTCCTAAACTAAGGCATTAGGTAAAAAAAAATAAAATAAAATTAAAAAAAACTAATTTATGTTTTAACTCCCCAATTGGAAATTAAGAGATTGACAAAACAACATGGTAATTTACATCTTTTTAAGTAAATCCAAAATGTAAGCTTCCAAAAATCATAAAATGGTGCATGACATGAATAATCTTACCGAAGGTCACCATGCCCTTCGAAAGCTATGGTCAATCATCTGTGATTACCATTTAGGTAGAAAAGAAAAAACAAACAAACAAAAATAGAAAACAACGAGGATTAGGCTATCGTAATACCTAGTTCATAATTTTATACCCAAACAAACACACACAATATGCTTTAACATCAATTAATTGGATTAGCAAGTAAATGCATCCTAATAACTTTTCAAAGTTCCTAAATCAATTAAAAAAATATCGTACATGTATGTCAATCAAACAAAACAAGTCAAACAATCAAACTCAACCATTTACACTTGATTTTCGATGTTACCAAATTAATACCCGGCTTATATTGAATTAGACTTCGGCTAAGTACATTATAGAGTACACCAAATGAGTGACCTAATTATATACTGAGTTACATACTAAACTGTAATTCGATAACCCAAGTGACAGTTTGCATTCAGTCTGACCAAACTACCTACTGAGATAGTTATTGAACTATAATTTGGTAACCAATGTGACAGACCATATCTATTCCTGACCGAATTGCCACCAGCTGGTTACCGAGCTATAATTTGGTAACCAGAGAGACAGACTACACCCAATCCCTGACCGAATTACTTACCAAGTTGCATACGAAATTGCAACTCAGTAACTCACTGAAAAATCACTCTAGAATGCTTATTTAGCAGGTAACGAGTTCTCACAGAATTATCACAGAATTTTTAATTCGGTACTCTTGAATTTCAAGTCTGATACTTACCGAAATGTAGTTTGGTAGCATATAAATAAAAGTCTCTAAAACACTAAATTTTGAAGGCTAACAAATTGAATTATCAATTCGGTACCCTACAGAATTTGCCCTATTTTAAGGCAAACAAAACCTATACTAACCCAACATAATCTCTAACAACCAAGTAGCATCTCAAGTGCAAAAGGATCTCCGAAAGGGAAGCAAATGGTGTCTAAAACACCCAAAAATCATCCAATATTTACCAAGTAACATTAACGTTCATTTGGACCAATTTAAGCGTGTTATTACCTTAAGTATGACTTTTACATCACATTACCAATTCATTTACGTAAAGACTTCAATTAAGACCTAGACTTCTTCTTTTTTTAAGCATCTAAGTAGCTAGGCAAAACTACCATGAATTCATTTTAGTATTCACTACCTCCGTCCAATAATAAGTGTCACATTTGACCAAAACACAAAGATTAAGAAAACTAATGATGACTTAAGTAGTTTACTTATATAGACTTATATATTTTATTCTTACTCTTAAAATGATTGGTTGTCACATTAAACAATAAAAATACAGTTATGATGAGTATTTTCAAAAGAGTGGTTAATTATTTTAAAAGATTGAGTGTAAAAATAAATAAATGGTAAAAGTGGAAAGATAATTACAAATATATATCTATGACACTTAAGATGGGACAATTTTTTTTTGCGAAATGTTACACTTATTTGTGGACGGAGGTAGCAAGACTTATTTTACTTATTTAGGTCCATATTTCATAACAAGTACAAGCAATTATCAAGTTACCAATATTTACAAGTTATGTCCATAAACATACAACAACTTTCGAAAATGAGTTCAAATGGGCCAAAGTTCCAAGATAGACAAGCTCGTAGTTGAACCGAAATTCCAAGACAGTTCTTACTCCGCAAGATTATTTTGGTGCTGTAGGTGGATCATCATCCCAAGACAAAATAAATTCGTAATAACAAGATGGAGTCGTCACCCTGTAAGTAGACTATCTATGCCTACCAACCATGATACATTTATAGGTCGAAGTACTACTATTCATATGCATGCCTTTCATTCTGCAATCTATAGCAAGTAAATGAGGCATTTAAAATGATTACAAGTATCATTATAATTCATTATTTCCTTATCATTTTACCATTCATTTCAAGACTCTCCCTGGGTGGCAACATCAAATTAACCTTTAATTTCATTTAGGCCATTATTCACATTAAATCCATTTATTTCTCAAGTAACCATAAAACACCATCAAGACTCAAACACATCAAAATTCATGCCATATCATCAAGTATCATCAATAAGCATCAATGACAATCAATCCAAACAATCTCCATCATTTTTAGCACAAACATTCCAATTTCATTAATTTAACTAAATTCATCTATGTATACCAAACACAACACCTAAATAATGGTTTCTAATACAAATCTCCTATTCTAAACATACATAAACCATCAAACAATAATGTGGGATTTAAAACAAAATCACAAACCTTGAAAGAAGCTTTAAACCAGCTAAGGATCCCCATTTCTTGAATCTCATCCTCTTGTTAGTTGCCTAAACCATTTAAGAGTTAGAACAATATCAAAACAAGTCCAAAGCCATAACAATACCATTATCAAATCGTTCCAACATTAATCACCAAAAATTAAGGGCATAAGTATGATGGTTTCATGGCGATAACTAACTAGACCTCATTGGAAGCTCAAGACTCACTTTAATGACTCAAAATCAACTCAAATATAACCTACTAGCATTCTAGAGCAAGATCCATTAATGATTACCATGAAGAGTAGAGTGAGATGAGATTTTGTTACCTTAAATATGGAGATTTAAAATACCAAGAGAGTAGCAAGGGACTCTAATGGAGGTTGTTGAAGTGATTAATGGTGATAGAAGGTTTTGAAAGTTAGGGTTTGGTTGTGGTGGAGGAGGGAAAATGTAAAATAAAGAGGGAAGATAAGAGATGGTAAAATGAGAAAGATGAGTGGTGGGGTGGAGTTGTATCATGACCACTTATTGGGCCTAGTTTTGGATTTAGCAAATTTTGGGCCCAACCCTAGATCAAATTTTAAATTTGTGTTAATTTCAAAAATCCACCGCATGTTTGGAGTTTTCCCCAAAAAAACTACACTACTTTCATTTTTACCATTTTACCATTGTCAGGTCAAAAACGTTAAAATTTTTAACAGTATTTTTTTGACTTTAGTTGAGTTCCAAGATACGAGTCTAATAGTGGTGGTCTCTCGATTGGTGGTTGAACGAAGGAAATCGATGAAATTAAGAATTGTTGAAAATTGATTTTTTCTATCATTTCTCTTTCGTCCAACCACCAATTGCCAACGGACCACGACCATTGGACCCGTCTCTTGGAGCTCCACCAAAATCTAAAATTTATTTTAAAATTTTTTAATATTTTTCGTTCGAACAGTGATAAATAAGGAAAAATTAAAATGGTGTGTTTTTTTAGAAAAAATCTCAAACCTCCGGTGGTTTTTGGAATTATCCCTTTAAATTTCCACAGAAACTCATTTCTACCCTTCCCGGTATTCTCCAAAAATTTGTTTTCTTACTTTCTTAAAAAACCACCATCTTTTTCATAAAGAAATATTGAATTAGATTGAAGTTTTCTAACTATTATCGAATTAGAGCTATATTTTTAACCTAACTTAATTTAATTTTAATTAAATTTTTATAGACATTTGAATTGATTCATGAATTTAGATTTACAGGATTGCTAAATCTCACACCTAAATTACACATAAAATTTGAGAGAAATCTCAAAAATATCCTTCGACTTTTAAATTTAATTAATAATTATTATATCTTAATATGATATTTTATTTTATTTTTAAATTTTTATTTTATTGTAATAATTATTATCTTAATATATTATTAACTTTATATTATTTAATTTTTATTTTATTAATTTAATTTTTATATTATTTAATTTTTATTTTGATAATAATAATTAGTGTTAGATTATATACCTGTAGAGGTTCCATTGAAGTCGTTACAATATTGAAATCTCTTATTCAAAAATTGATTAATTGTCACCCACTCACAGATTAATTGTTTTGATTTGGAGCATTATAAATATAATTATTTAAATAATTTATTTCTAAATTCTAAAGTATGATAAATATATTAAATAAATTTAATAATAACACCAATTGTTTAGTGATTTTGCAATACATCACTATTACCTAGAAGAAATATATTAAACAAATTAATACTAACATTTTTTTTAAAATAAAAAACATACATTTTATCAATAGAATGTTAAATTTTGAAGAATGAAGATAAAGAAAATATAAAATTATTTTTTTATTTATATTAATATATCTATATTCTAAATTATAATTCTAACTAAAAAAGGAAATAAAATTATAATAAAAAATAAATTTTAAATTAAATTAAAATTTGAAGAGAATAATGAAATAAAATTATAATATAAAATTAATGGAATAAAATATAAATATAAAAATAAAAATAATAAAATATAAAATAAATAAAATAAAATAATAAATAAAAAATAAATATAAACGTATTTAAATATTTAAATTATGTAAAATGATATTTTTGGACTAAGGATGTGGGATTTAGCAATTGGTAGGTGGGATTTAGCAATACCCTAGATTTAATAATTATAATAGTTACTATTATTACAACTATTTACCAACGTTCAGAAAAAAAAAAAAAATAAACTTAAAAAAAAAAAATTAAAATTTGAGCGATGAATCATGAAACTGATTTAATTCAGCGCTAAACGAAAATTTTTAACAATAAAGCGATTTATAATACAATATAGTAAAATGGAGGGGCGATTGAACAATTTGTTCCTGAAATTCTCACTACCCTGTGAAGAAGAAGAAAAGCGTCTCTTGAAAACAAGTCTAACAAAAGAAAGAAACCCAACAAAAATTCATTCACTTGTCCGGAAGACAATCAATGGCAGCTAACAACGGAGATGTGTTAATGCTTGAGGCTCCACCGGACGCGTCTCGGCCATGGAACGCTGAAATTATCGATTCATTACCTTACATCGACGACGACTACGCCGACCCTAGAGTGAAGCTTGAGGTGGACCGCATGGTGGAGGAAGAGATGCGTCGTAGCTCCAAGAAACCCTCAGACTTCCTCAAAGACCTCCCTCCTCTTGCCAAATACAATTTACAGGTTCAGATTTCTCCAACTAAACCTCACTCTAGGGTTTCTTTTTGTCTATTTAAATTGATTTGAAATATCATTCAGAATCATCCAATGGTTGCGAGAGAGTACGAGCGTGTGAGAGCAGGGAAGCCTCCTGTCATTCTTGATACCTCGCGCTATCAACTGGAGATTCTGCCTGCTAATAAGAGGAACGATGAGTCTGCTTGGAAGCAGGCTCTTCAAAAAGCTCAGCGTTTGTCTCAGCATCAAGTCATCAGGTCGTCGATTGTAAATGCCTGTAATTACTAATTTCTCTTTCATTCTTGTCACTGTTGTTGATTCAATCTTCATTTCGTTGGTTCATAGGCTGGAGAATTTGGAATTGATGTCTAAATATGGCCCTGATGTCTGGAAGCAGCATAACCAACGATTAGAAGCTTTCTTATCCAGGTATGTGTCTTCTTTCTTTCTTTCTTTTAACTAGTGTTGAAGTTATGTTAGTTTCCAATATTAATGTCTTAATGTGGTGGACTTTTATCTTTGTGTTTCAGTCTGAGTTTTGAGTTTTCTTTTCTTACTTGAATGATAAGGCTTATGGCAGTCCTTCAGACTGTTTAATTGTTATGTAAAACCCTGTGGTTAATGGTGCATATTATCTACGTTAATATTGGTTTAGCATATTCCACTGCTTTGTTTTCCTTCTCTTAATCTCTGTAATTGAGGAGATTTAGGAAAGATATGTTCATTATGAGGTTACAACATTATTAGGTTCCAACTGGACTATCTTGTTCAAAGGGGTCAGTTTAATGGTGGGACATGCTTGCATATATTGATATGGACTAGATCTCCTAGTCCTTTTTAGAGGATGTCAACCAGCAAAGAGCAGTAATATCAACTTATTTGTGACCTTGGATAGTTAGTATAGGTAATAAATCTAGGGCAATGCATTTAGTGAATGAATGAATTGAATTGAACAGATAACATGGGACTTGTTTGTTTTTCAGCTTCATGTGAGCTAAACCTAAATCATTGGAGATTTTATTACCCCGCTTAGAATTAGTTAGTGTTGGAAGAGCTAAGAATATCTTTCTCTCTTTTAATTTCAATGTTAATTTGACCAGTTTGTAAGCTATCCTTGCTGTAGTTAGCTCTTCATGAACAAATGTGTGTAGCTATTTACTTTTCTTTTCTATTCTGCTTTGCACATTTTCTTAATACTATCCACTACATTATCTTTTCTCCAGATTGCAAAGGTTGGCTAAGGAGCAAAATGAAAAGATAGAAACTGTAAACCGCGAAAGAAAACACCATCAGGTGATTAGAGTTTTGTTTGACCAATTGATGTGGTCTTCAGTTTTTTGTGATTACTCAATTAGTTTGTCTGATTAAATGTTCAGCAAAATACGGCGTATGAGCTCAGTGCTTTATCTGCACAATGGAAGGAGCTTTGTGCAAAAAATATAGAAATCCAAGCTGCTTGTGCCAAACTTGAGAGTCATATAGAAGGTCTTAAGCAAGAAGCTGCAGAGAGGTACACTGATTATTATGATTTCTTTTCCCCAATGAATAATACATTTCGGACAGCCCTCTTATGTAAAATAAGATATTGATCTCTTGTTTTCCAGAGGCTGGAACTTGGAAATCAATCTGGGAAATGGACCTTTGGCAAACTCTGTATAGTAAGTCGTTTCTTCATGGCATTATCAGTTTTTATTTATTTATTTATTTTTAGTAGGATGATCAGTTGCTATTTATATCCTATGATAGTGGTTCTAATAATAATGAGAACCAAAAACTCAGTAACAAAAAATATAGAATAAGAAGAGATCCTAAATTCAAATAAGAATAAGTGGCAGGCTGTCCAGGTGTCTTCATAGATTCAAGTCTTCCTATTTGTAGAAGGTCAATAGCAATTGTGTCTCCTATTCCAGAAAGCACTAGACTTAACAAAACTCAATTTTACCTTAAACATTGAGTCAGAATTGGGCTACTTCTCATGAAGCTTTAGGGGTAGATGATAAGTATTGTTGTATGGTCCCCAAGTTAACACCTGTGCACCTTAGTTTTCTCTTTACATGCTTCATAGTAGGCTTCATGATACTTGTTCTTAACTTATGTTGTCACTTAGGTTTTACTTCGGACTTAAAATCTTAAATTGTTAATACATTTGGAGGTTTTTTATTGGTTCTTTAGGTAGATGTCTTGACCCTGAATCACCACTCACATATCCACATTATAAAGTGTAGGATAGGGCATAAGCATATTCTGATGTGTTTATCAGTTAGTAAAATTTCTCACTATTCTTCTGCTTATAGGTGTCTCCATCGGAAGATAAATGTACTTCTTCACCTATGATGATATTTAGCAAGGAGATCATTCACCCATATCATCCATCCAAGAGCAGTTTTGTGTTCATTTTGGGATTGATCCTGTTTGTAGTTCCATGGCTTCAATGTTGTCTGTCAGTTCAGTTATTAAGAATTTTAGTACGCTTTATGTTTATCTTCATACAAAAGTAATGAGTTTTTAAAATATAGTTTTTTTTTTTTTTCTGGGAAATTCCAACGTTGGTGGCTCTTTTACTACCACTTTCTGTGTTTCTGCATGATGAACCTGCTAAAAAAACTTGGATATGTAATGTTTTTTCCCTTAACTTATCCAAATTAATTTGGGGTAAAATGTGACGGTGGCGTTCAATGGACTCAATGTGGCGAAATTGGAAATGTTGTAATATACGTGGTAGGACTGTATCCAGCTAGGCCTTGCTGCTCTCATTTACCAAAAAAGCTCGGGCGAAATCAAATCTTTTCTATTCAAGTTTGGCTCATGAACGTGTAGGGTTTGAATATTAAATAAAATATTATTTTAATAGAAAAAAATATAAATATATATAATATAATATGTTAGTATAGACACGAGCTTTTTAAATATGGATTCTGTACTGAATTTAAAATTTAACCGAATCAACCGCCCTCCATACAAGTAATATTTTCAAAAAAAATCAACAAATTTAAAGCAATTAGGAAGTGAATAGGAACTGAATAAAAATTGTTGCTGCGTTCTGTGAGTCGTTTTGTCTGCAGTGGAATTTTTTTTTTTTTTTTTATCTATTGATACTTTTATAACAATTATATGTTGTTTGATTGTCGTTTTCGAATCGAATTATAAAGTGATTGGTGAAAAAATGTTTTGGTTGCGAAGATGATGTAGTTGGAAATTGAATTCTTAATGTATAAATATAAAAAGAAAGAAAAGGCAATCGTTGAGTGAGAAAAGAAATTAATTTAAATCATTCGATAAAAAAGAGGAATTGATTTGAAAAATAAATTGATAATTGATTTGAGATTATGGATAAGTGAATTGATCTAGATAAATGATTTAAAAATTATGTTTGTTTATTAATGCAGTATGATGCATGAATAGAGTATCATGTATTATTAGAATGGTCTCTACAAAAGAACTCTAAACTATTAGATTATTGGTTGAGTAGAAGGATTGTTACTTTTCTCGAAAATACGTGTCTTATTAATTTAGGAGATGTTAATTTTGTACTAATCTCTTTAGTTAGACAAGTCACTATATCAATTGCATATGTAAGTTTAACTTGATTGATTAATAAGATTTTATATATAGAAAGTATTTATACCTTTTTTTCAAAGTGATTTTTGAAATTTTTTTTATCAATTGATACAGTTTTGTTTGATCTCTTGAGTTGTGCCCATTTAATATATTTTGAAATATGTATGAATAAAAAAAATCAATTTAATAAAGTTTTATGTTATTTTAAAAATGTCTATTAAATTTTTTTGTAAAAGTAAATATAAAGTGTGATATGAGAAGTTTGAAATATTGGATGAAAACCAAATTCAACTTCACTAAAAATTTAACTCAATCGGGGTAGGTAGATGTAAAGTGAAGTTTACACATATTCAAAACTATTTCAAAATAAATTATTAAACATAATATTCTTCTTTTTAATTTACAGAGAAATTTTGAATTTTTAAAATTATTTCAAAATAAATTATCAAGCATAATATTTTTTTTAAAAAAAGAAAAAGATGAAACTTAACTTTCCATTTAAAATTTCAAAATTTTAATAAATTTATAATTTATTTATTATTAATTTGTCATGTTAGATTATTGATAATTAAATATTTTTTTAATAAAAATATGATGTTTGTCAAAAGAATAATATAGACTCCCTTCAATTAAATTTTGAAAATTCAGATAAATTTACTGTTTTTTAGTTTTTTCTAATTTTTTTTATATTAAATTTTAAAATAGTAATTAATTTAGAAATTAATTGATTTTTTTTTTCTATTGTAAGAAAGGTAAGACTAATGCTATAATTGATGAAAAAAAAAAACTATATAGCGTGAAAAAACATTATAAAAATAAATTAAATTTAGATTTCAAGTGAGAGAGAGAGGTGTGATATAGTTTTAAGCATCCTCCAAAGAAAGATTCAAACTTCATGTGATATTTCATTTGACAATCATATTACAAATAACATAACTAATAAAGTTGACAGCTATATCTATATATCATAATACACCTTATTAATGACACGAGGTGAAGCATTCTCTATCTTGTGGCTGGCTTCACATCTCTAGCACAGTTATTAGTAGCTTCAATTCAATTTCTTATACTAATTTTTAATTTAATTAACACATTTAAATATGTACTAAAATGATACATATATTTTTGTGATTTTTCGAAATGAACTTAACATTAGATTAAAAGAAATTATAAAAAAAAATATAATTTTAATTTAAAAATTTATACCAAACATAGCCTTAGTCATTCACGTGAGTCATATTCACGTGGTATTCGTATATTTAGAAAAATAATATTAATATAATAAAGTGTTATTCATATATATAATCACTTTTTTATCCACGTATATATATCATACATTATATTTTAATGAAATAGACTACTATTTAAGGTCAACGGAAACAAAAGAGACGATCCTAACCGAGTTGAAAATTATCAATCTAATTATAAAAGAAATAAAAATTGATTTTTTTTTTCGATTCCATATCTCCACGGGACCGATAAATAATTAGAATATTCTATATATTTAGTAAATTAATTAATTAAAATATATATTTAAAAATATAAATAAAAATAATTAATATTTATTTTATAATTTTATGAAATTAAATTTACTAATATTAATTTAATTATATTAATTTAAAATTTATTATTTACTTCCTCCGTTTCTATTTACCTGCATCATTTGAATAGGTGTATACTATTCATTGATCAATCTTTTTTTATATGTTATTTTTTATGTATGAGGAAAAATATAGTCAAGTGGGGTCTTGTTTTATTCGTTTTGGTGTGTATTTTTCAAATATTAAGTTTATATAATTTTTAGTTGTACGTTATTAAAGATATTTACGTTTAAAGTTAAGTATTGAATAGCGTTTAAAGATATTTATGAAATGTTGAAAGTAGTTGGAAAGAGGGAAAGTGTATAAAAGATAATTTGAATAAATGCAATCTGGAAAGAAAGTGAGAGAAGGAAACCAAGTACACATTCTGAGCCAACAAGGACAATAGCAATTCAATGCAAGATCTTATACACATTAAAAGGCTTCCACTCGCAGCATAATGAAATGCCTGCCCACTAGCTGAGACTTTCCTAGCTTGATCAGTTGAGTTGAGAAGAAGACTGCAAAACTGAATCCACCAAGCTCCCCATATATTCTGAAAAAGATGAAAGTCAAGCTTTAACTTATGGACAAGAAGCGTGACTTGAGCTCAAGCAAGAATGACATTTATTTACCATGAAAATCAAGAAAAATAGTAAGCAGTAAGACCTAATGCCAACAATGTTGTGGAATTCATCCTCTATATTTTGAAGCATTTACTTATGGAAATCATATGTCAATGGACACAACTGTGTTATAGCATCTACGCAATAAATAGAAAAGAAAAACAAAGACTCTGTGCTGGCTCTGAGGTTGGGATGTATGGTCATGGTGTAATATGAAGGTAGATTATATGTCGATTGTTCACAAATACCTAAAATCATACAATTTTAGGTATAAATCATAATATTAATAAAAATGCACAGAGAATTTCATCGAATAACAAGCATTTCTCAACTTGTTTTGACATCAATTTGCCACTCAAAATATACTTAAAAAATAAATAAATAAATAAAAAGAAAGAAGAAGAAGAAGTTACTGAGCTAATAAACATTACACTAGTATATAAATAGTTCATTATCTTCATCACAAAATTGCTTCAGAATATGGGGATTCAATGCCACCCTGAGTCTGACTTTTCCTAACAAAACCATCACCTTTATCAAATCCAAAAGTGAGGAAGGAAGCTTACAAACACAACACTAGTTGGTTGCAGCCCTCTGTATCCTATAATTAAATTGGTGCCCTGTACAAATGAAAGCCAAAAATGATAATAATATTGCTAATATTTTGAAGACAATGGAATGAATCTACTGATAAATCAAAAGGCATACCAGAAGCAAAGATTGATTCACCTCTCTATTGTCTTCAAAACTGAATAGGTGTTGATTTTTAGATTTTTGTTTTACTCTTGGCTTTAGAAGGAATTTTTCCATAAGCAATGAGCCTTGACAACGGCGTCTAGTTTTGGCTCCTCTTCACTGCCATCATCATCAATGTGTTCTACATTATGTTTTAAGCTTCTCTCTCTTGCAGCCTTAAAACCATCACCAGACTTGATTACATCCCAACCTTTAGGAAGACCTAATAACTCATCCTCTTTATCAAAATCTCCTCCTCTATCAAGACCAAACTCCTCCGGATCTGCATCCTCATTCTTATAATACTTATCACCAAACACATTTTCCATCGTCTCATCGGGATCAAATTCATCATCCAAAGTCTTTTCCAAAGGAAGATTCCAACTTCAAATGATATTTAATTTGACGATCATATTACACATTATAAAACTTCACATGATTTTTTTTTTCATTTGACACGGATATCTATATATATCATATTATACGTCGTCCTTTTGTGTCTTTATCCCTCTCAAGAGTTGTCAATTAATGCATTATCCCAAAACGTTTTAAATGGAAATCGGAAAACAGTGACCATTCAGACTAAAAAGATAGCTTAAGAAGAAAGATAGTAATCTAGATAAATATTAAATGAGAACAAAACAAAACAAACATACATCACCATGGAATTATGCATACACTTCAATCGAAGTCATCAATTATATCTATATGAAAAGTTGTAAAAATGGCCAATGGGTGAGACTAGTAGTGTAGTGAAGTGTGTAAATTGACACCCGACTAACAACAAAACCATATATCAATTATGCACTGTAAACTAGTGCGGAGCTAGCTCTCTTGAGCAATAGCTGAATCAACAAGGCAGCTGCTGCTGCCATCACTCGTCATTATACCCAAAACTCTATTCTGGTGTTCTAACATAGATGATTTCGGTACTCCAAAAAACGCTCTCACCTTGATTCAGCTTACCTGTACATGTTTGTTCAAGTCCATTAACATGGGCAAAAGCGATAAGCATAGCATAATAATATGAACACAGGAACTAATGTTCACCTATAATGCCAAAATTGTTTTAAGCACTAGCCCATTGAAGGAAGACCAGTCACCTTGCCGATAGCAACAGTTTTTCCTGTGAACAAAAGTGTGACTGCAGAGCAATAGATAAAATGCATCTCAAGGGGATAGATAAGGGTTAGTTCTTAGTACCTTCAGTACGAAGAGTGAACCTCCCAAGCTGCGGGAAATCAGAGAATTTCTCAATGCAAATCATGTTGTTCACCTGTTGGAAACAAATCAAACAGACCATAAATAGAAAATTCAACATAAAATTATCCGGGTAGTATTCTCATTCCGACTCGAATTGCCATTTTCGTTATTTTTTCTATATCTTCCAACAAATTCAAGATGCAAACTCACAGATGATAAAGAAGTTGTATTTTAACATCTGTACTACTTAAAAATTAGCAAAAACAAGCCATAATCAGAATTGTAACTTAAACACTTCCTCCTTTCAACATTTATGTAAAGGAGCAATTCTAACCTGAACGCGGCATAAAACAACAGCACCATTCTTAACAAAGAGAACTTTCTTTTTCATGGGTTTCTTTGTCTTTGGATCAATTTGCTGCATGAGTTCAACGATCTCACACTCCTCAACAACAGAGTGAATGTGCAAGACAGCCTTATAGCCAGCTGTGAAAATTGCCTAAAACAATAGCAACAAAAATCATTACAAATCATTTAAAATTTAGTTGCATGGATTTAGAATGTTAAAAAAGCAGAAGGCTTATCCGTACATTGTCCAACAACTCAAGGATCTGCAGCTGGCCAATAAATTCAGTAACTGCAACTATCGGTCTTGCTGCATAAACAAAACCAAAGGCACTTATTAGAAGAGTAACACTGATATAGAAACTTTAATGCCAAAATAAGTAAATAAGATTGGCTCTTGGAAGTAAGAAAATTTTCATTACACTAACTAATTCGTATAAGACAAATACAACATCAGACAAAAAAGGACTTAGTTTAGCATCGCAGAGTGACTATAGAGTTATTCCTGTTAATCAACTTAATTGGCACATCTGCACAACCTACTGAAGGATGTTGATCTAACATCCCATGAAAATTCAATCTCTTAGCTTTGACCCAAGTAATTCAGCACGTGAGAAGCAATTGAATTCCTGAGGCTAATCAAAGCAAGGCATCACATCTTCTACAATTTTCTGTCAATGCATGCCTTTTTTAACTTTCATGGAAGAGAACTTGAAGATTTCTTCAGTTATCAAGGCAACTTCCTTTAACAAGAGAAAATTTTGATTGCAAATTACAAATCGAGCTAGAGTACTACAATAATTTCCTAAACCCTCAAAACAACACCACTTTAGGCTGATTGCATCAAGGGAGAAATCACTGAAACAACAAGTGCTTTAATTTCTGCATGACAAACATATCCACACTTGACACGCACCCATTACCAACTCTGCTCACTTCTCTGAGTGGATGGAAATGCAACTTAATCTATCCAACATAATTAAAAGTTGAAAAAAATCAGAGATTGACTTTGCTCTAGCAATAAGGAGACAGGATTATCAAACGGACCTACCTGCAAAAGGTTGAACGTGATACTACTTGCAGACTTATTAAATTGTTATAGAATATTTCCTCACAACCAAACAGAACACTGCGAATACACTGAAGATACTCACCAATGCTTGACAAGACAAAACCAGACAATATATCTTCCTCTTCAACCCCAGCTATTCTAACCCTTAGATTTTCACCAGGCCCAGCTCGCCTCACTTTATCTTCATCACAGTATATGGCAACAACTTTTACTTGAGCCTACAGATAGATTGATCTTCAGTCAAGGAAATGGAAAAATTAATAAATGGCTTTAAAAATGTTGGATGAAAAATATCACCTTGTTTGGCATGACGATCAAAGCATCACCTTCACGAATACTACCAGACTCTATCTTCCCCATAACAACAGTACCCATGTCTTTAAACTTGTCCAGAATAGGCATCCTACAATCGAAATATAACACCCAATAAACAATCTCAGCTATAATTCCTTATTAACAATCATGACAGAACATATTCCACCAATACTTCAAAAAATGTTTGAATAACAGGCATCCTACAAATGAAATATATCACCCGATAAACAATCCCAGTTATAATACCTTATTAACAATCTTAACAGAATATATACCACCAATATTCCAAAAAATGTCTGGATAACACTAAATACTCAGATTCAAATGATCAAAAGTCAAGGCAGATAAAAATAATAAACAATAAATAAATAAATAAGCATTGATCTTGATAAATGCTTAAGTAAATACGGTTAAAATCACTGCACAAGTTAATATCAGCAACGTCAGTGGCAAATATATATAGTACAAAAGATAAAATAAAAACATGAGGAAATCTAGAAGACCTCGCTCCATAGATAGTGACACAAACTTTTTATATTAAATTCAGGAAAAAAATACCAGCTGCTGGTGGGGCTGTCCCCAAAAAGTCGAAGAATGATTGAATTCTAATAATTACTAGTTGTAACACACCTAAATGGACCTTCGGGATCACGTGGAGGGACTTCAATGGCATCAAGAGCTTCAAAAAGACAGGGACCATTCCACCATGGACATACACTTTTGTCCACTCTTGTTTTCATGTTGGTACCCACCAAGCCAGAAATCGGTAGAAACTGAACATCTGGGAAAAAAATAAAAAAATAAAAAAAGATAAATGTTAAGGTAAATAAAGCATACTATACATGGCAGTGATTCCTAGAACAACTCAACATATAATAGTATGACTAGGTACACATTAACCATACATATAATAGCATTTTAACAACAAAGTTCAAAGGCCATTAGTAAATTGATAATAAACAAATATTCAAGGCACAAATGATATGACCAGTGGTACCTTTTTTAACATTGTAGCCAGAAGACTTCAGAAATGGTATCATCTTTGATTCAATTTCATCATACCTGGTGAAACGACATGGTGTCATAGAGTGAAAACAAATAGCAACAAACACCCTGTCTTCCTTAAACCAAATTATACCTTGCTTTTGACCAGTTCACAGTGGGATCATCCATTTTGTTTACCACAAGGAGCAGCTTCGATACACCCAAGGTTTTTGCAAGCATAACATGTTCCCGAGTCTGCCCACCCCTCTCATAACCAGTTTCGAATTCTCCTTTACGAGCAGATATCACCTGAAGTGAGACAAAAATCCAAAAAGGGGAATCAATTGGAATTTTGACAAATAGATCATATAGGAAGTTTAACAGAACCAGCTTACCAACACACCAATATCAGCCTGTGATGCTCCACTGATCATATTTGGTACGTAACTTTTGTGACCCTACAACATTTGAAAATGCAACTCTCAAATCACTTTCTCATGCACAAGAGCACTTGTGAACAAAACATCCCAGCAAAATTAAGGAACCAAATAATGCATGGACCAACATCATATCCCAAGAAGAGAAGGAAAAAGTAATAATAATGCAAGGACCAGCATCATATCCTTAGAAGAAAAGAAACGGACTCATGGTATTGCACAGACCAATATCATATCCCTAGAGAAGGAACAATACCCGGAGATCTGAGGCTGAGTAGCATAATTTGATTTATAAAACCTTAAGAAAGTGCTTAATACAAAGACACAAGAGTTAACACAATGCATACATTTACGACTTCCATCATGATTAAGTAGGATTTTACAAACAAATACCAAATAATATAATAAGATGAACCCATAACAATCCTGGAAGGAGTTCCTCACCGGCGCATCCAAAATAGTAAACCTAGTAGTCTCAGTTTCAAAGTGAGCCCTTCCAACTTCAACTGTTTTACCCTACAACCAGCAATATAGACATCATATTATAGATTTTATCAACAGTACATACATTACAGGCCCCACACTATAAATGAATAATACAAAATATAAATGGTAACTGCCACAGAATCATATCAGTATCTTAGAATACCTTGACCCTTTCCTCTTCATTTGTGTCCATAATGTATGCCATATACCTAGCACATATTAATGGTGGTGATTAACAAAAAATTATATTTCAAAAAATAGAAAAAGCGTGTTAATGTGGGAATATTAAACATTAGAAAATACAATATTAACCCAGAAATATTCACTGCAAAAGAAAAGAATTCATTAAAAACAAATATATATATACACACACACATAAATGAACCCGATTCACAAAAGAAGGGAAAATCTCAGTTTAAATTTGCAACGTGAAGTAGCAATTTGTACGGTAATGAGAGATATGTACAGTTCATGAGAGAATAAATGTACAGTTCCAGGCAAGTAAAAGTTCATTTGACAGATAGATGATCAAAAATCCAAGAACATGGTGTCCTATGTTGCATGGAATTGGGACGTGTCTACATTTCGAATACAGGAATGGGGACAGGAAACAGTGATTCTTAAAAATAAATTCTATGGGTATGGCTAACTAATACATAATTAATATTTTTTTTAAGTAATTTATACTAAAATCATGTTCCTACTGTGACAGCTTCTATTAATTTACTTTTAATGGTTTTAATTGACAAGATATCTGTTATAACAGAGTGTGCTCCTTCATGGTTTTTTCACTATCTAGGACACTTATTTTACTTCTGAAAATCATCTCCCTAACATCTTCGTGGTTGTTTCTTTCTCCCATGCCATGATTCCAACGAATCCACATTTCCACCACAAATCAGAGATGGAAATGGGAAGTTTTGCCGTTTCCATGCAACATAGGTGTCCTACAACAGCACCCCATGTTACTCATACTCCTAATTAAGCTTAATGAGTCCATAACATCAGTAAAGGGTGTGATCCCCAGCTATTCTTCAGCCACATCCTTTGAACATTATTGACTCCTAAGGTTTGGAATGTCAAAAGAAAATAATGTCCAAAGCTTAACTATGTTCAGTTCACTTTACAATGAAGATGGCAAGTGATATTATCAGGTCCGACAGCTCTGTAACTGCTGATATTACTATTATTTCAGTAAATTATTCTGTAATTGCCTAGTTTGTTGACTTTTATTCACAAAAGGATTGACAGAAGAAACTAGTTTCAAATTGCATTGACAGGAACTAAATTAAGCATCATAGCAGGATAAATTTTAAAAGGTCTTACCAAGGATAATTTTAAAAGGATAATTTTCAGTAAACTATATTTATTATTTCTTTATTTTTAAATAATATTTTTTTAACCGTATAACCGTATATACGGTATACGGCTAAATGCGGTCCATATTACGGATTAAGACGCTAATAAAGAATAACACTTTAAATACAGCCGTTTCGAAACGGATTTCTATTCACACGGCGTATAAACCGTTTAAACGGCCGAATCACACCGTATTTTGCATCAATGCTTGGTAAAAGCACAGAAAAGCATAGATGGTCAAATTTTCATCTCATCTGTTGCTTGCCCACAAATAGTACAATTTAGAGACAACCAAAATAAAAACTCACCAACTTTCTCTACTTTTGTCCTTTGCCTCTTTCTCATACTTTTGGATTGTACGGTCATCGACCTGACCACTAAGGAAGAGTATTTGACCTCCTGTAGTAGACTTGCCAGCATCTGAAGTCAAACACAATAATGAACAAAGATCAGAAAAGAAATCATTTATTAGGGTGTCAAAACCAAGGTTTAAGGTTTAACGAGAAACGTATACATCATTTTGAATTTCACAAATGTCAACATCATTAGACAATCAATTAAGTCACAAGTGAATACAGCAAATCTTGTGTTGTCTCACAAAAGTCTACAACAAACCAAATAGAAGCTTCAAGATCTGCCATTAAGAACCAGCTATAGTTTTCCTTATAACATTTTCAGACCCCCTTAATATTTCAATTTAAGCAGTATCACACGTTGGATCCACATAAGTAGTCATTATTTTATTTTTCTAAGCATGTTAGTTAATTTGACGCATTACATAACAAAAACAGGATCAACCATTTGTCATTTACAAACATCAGTACATAAGTTCATAACTAAATAGTAATTAATATGTCAAATCATTTATTCAAAAAAGCAACTTCCTGTGTCCAGGAAAATCAGACGAGACATAAAATGAAGCATAAGTAGAAACAGATTTCTAATTAAACCAAGAACTTACCGACATGACCAATAAAAACAACATTCAAGTGTCTCTTCTTATTCCCATCTTTCTCTTCTATTTCAACATCTTCCACAGCTGGTACTTCCTTATCTTTCACTACAGAATTAAATCAAACAATAAGAATGTGAAAATCACTTCGCCAGATCAATCGATGCAAGAAAGAGTGAAATTTGGTAAGTTAATGGAATAAAGTAAAATAAGGAAGAGCAATTGCACAAAGAGGTTGAATGACAGCTAAGTCATCTCTTGAAACTTGAAAAGCAGAGAGAGAAAAGGCAGTCATAACACGTAATCAAGTTCCTCAAGACAAATACATCCACCCTTCAATCCCTCAACACAAAACAGTCAGCATTCACATCAAGCAAATGCGGCGTTTAAAATAGAGATTTTGTAGTTCTATATCTAGAAGGGGAGAAGAAAGATACCACGAGAAAGACGAGCATGATAAGACTACCCTTTTTTAAGTTTATTTCCATTGTTTTATCAAGAAGAAATACATCATTCTTCCACATCTTGTTTGCAGGTTCATTCAAACTTAAAGATTATTTGGTTTACTAACTATAATTATAAAACTATCAAATCATTCAACCTGTACAGGAAAAATCAGCAAGACAATCCATCCCATATATACAGCAATTCTATTGAGCCCTAACAGCAATGCTGCAAATTCAACCATTTCTAATCTCTATTTCAAAAGAGCATTATGCAACATATATAACTCCTCTAGAACAAATCTCCAACCAATTTCCAACTAGAAAAGGGATGCATTGCAATCAAAAAGACAATACTTCAAAGAGGAAAATTGAATATATCTGGAATTAAACTGATCTGGAAGTTGCATTGATATAACCTAACTAAAGTACAATACCACAAAGGACCTTCAACTATCTCAAGATGGATACACACTCCGAAACAAGGAAATGCAATATCCATAACTATCTCTTCCGAACATTTTTCATTTGAAATGGAATGCAAGATCAAGAAATATAACCCTTCAAAGGAATTCTTTAGTCGAATTCCTGCCACCAAGCTCATGTATTACCTCAAGACTTGATACTGCTCACCCACCCTTAAAAGCAAGATTGAAATCTCGCTTAGTTACATACCTTAAGCTCTCACAATTCCATGTAATAGTATAGCAAAAAGTTCCCATTCATTATCAGAGATAAGGACATGCCAATAGTAATCAAATTGGGGAGCATCTTTCACTTGTCTGAAAAGGCATTAATTTTACCTTCTAATCTTTCCAACTTTATATCTCCATTGCCCATTACCAATGGATCACTCCCAATTTCTATCTAAAATAGTTGCTTAAGAATTCAACTCTCTTCAAAATGTATTCTCTCATCTACAAAGAAATTCAATTTACTCACCAGCAATTAAAACATCCCATATATTAAATTTTGCCGAAGAACTTATATATGTATCAATAACTTCCATTCATCTCCCTAAATCTATTTATTTTAAGAGATAACAAAGATAATAGATGGAGAATAATATCCTAAAATGAAATAAAATCAAAAGGAGAAACAGAACTAATATCTTAAATTAAACCAATCATAGCGAACCTTTCGGCTCAGTGTGGACTGGCTGAGAGACTTCCTGCACCTCATCTTTTGGATCTGAAACAAAAAAATAATTTCCAGAAAAATGCTTCCCTCGTCAAATATCAAATGACAGATGAAATTCTTCAGAAACACAAGTAGGCAAGTAGGCAAATTGCAGAACCATTTCCAAAATAATGAAGGGAAAATATATAAAAGCAACTTGTAAGACTTCTTTCTTTGTAGTTTGTACCGTAAGTGAGTTGATTATTTATGCAAAAAGACATTGTAAAAAGGAGAAAAAACAACACAGATAAATCAGCTAAAAATAATTTCATTATCTTACAGAAAAATTCTATCCCTTGATTCCATTGCCACACCTAAAGTTAAAATACTAACCATCTTAATTTAACAGTGAAATCCCGGTATCCCATTAACACATATGGATAATCATGACAACAATATAGACCAAATTTTGGTAATAGATAATACACACTAGAACTGCTCTGAGGCACACAACAAGTTACAAAAGTTATATAATTTTATGATATAGACACATATCAACAAACAAACATTAAAACCAAATCCAACAATCCTACCAACCTTCCTCCATCTTATCCACCTTCTCAACTTCTTCTGACTTGGCATCTTCTGGATTCACCACACCATTATTTTCCTCTGCTAAGATTCAATACATATTCAACTATAAACAACTGGAGGGACACTTCCAATTCTATACAATTGCAAATCCTACAAATGCTACCTGCAGAATCGAGCTGCAACGAGCGAATTTCCTCCTCAATATCTACGGATACAAACAAAAAGAAAGGCAAACAAGTTGATGACACAAATCTCAAAGTTTCATGCTGTCATAGAATGTTAATGGCATCCAATAATGAGACATGCATCACTTAAATAGAAAAACACTTCATTCAACTATTAAATTACACTTCACTGCATCAATGTCAATAAAACACACTAGCATCAATGTCAATAAAACACACTAGCATCAATGTCAATAAAACACTCTCTCCCACACAACATAAAGGCTCAGTAGCATACTTAACTGACTTCAAGCTAGACAGCATATATCAATAGCAGAAATAAATTTAATAAAATTAAAAATAAAATAAAATAAAATAAAATAAAAGCACTGTTCTGAAATTCCTTATAATTAACTAGCAATAAAACTTAGATTGACTGAAATTGGAGACAAATAATGAACAAGAAATCAGATCAGACCATGAAAAATGAAAAACGAGACCATTAGATATAGGTAAATCCCACGGTATGAAAAAATGAACAATTGGACGGATTGAGCAGTAGAAGAGAATCATCAGATAGTGATAGCGAAAATAAACATGGCGTAGGACTAACCCATAGCTAAGAGTTCACTAGATTCTTCGGAGGGCTAGGGTTTGATGCTGTTCCTGCGAAAGAGTAGAGGCGTGCGGCAACGTCTGTTCTCGAAGCTACTGCCTCCTCGTGCTCGTACACAGACAAAAACTTCGCGTTTTATGTTTGCGAAGAAATATAACTCTTTTCTTTTGGGTGGTGTTGGACGCTTTAGCCGACTTCGTTTCGGGCCTGGGCCCGATTGACACGAGCTGAACCTAGGATGGGGAGGACTTTTGTTAATGTGTTTGGTTTGGTTTGATTTGGTTTGGTGTTAGAGAAGAAATGGGCAAATATCATATGGATTCTTTTTATTTTTCATATAAATATAAATATAAATATAAAGGTGTGTCTTATGAAATTTCATGCAAAATCATACTTGGATAAATGAGTTAATTACACTTGCAATTTCTAAATGATGACAAATTACATATATATATATATATATATATGAATATTTTAATATTAATGTACAATCACACCCCTTCTCTATATAAAAGTTAGTGAAAATAGAAAATAAAATTAATTTTAAATGAACATGATGTATTTAGAATTACAAATTTCATTGTTATATTGATAAATTTATTAATTAAAAAAGATTTTATTATTGGGTAAGGGAGTATGAGTGTGTATTAATACCAAAATGTTCATTTGTATGTAATTTGTCATCGTTCAGGGGATGTGAGTATAATTAACTCTTGGATAAATTGTACAGTTATATATGGTAGGATAGTTTTTGTGTTTGGATTAATGGTATAGTATTGTTATAAAACTTAAAAATGACACATTATCCTTCAGTAAGTAATATTATAATATAAATTAATTTTAATACTTTTTTTAAGTAAATTTTAAAATTTAATTTAAATAAAAATAATATATTATGATATGAAAATTAGTGTGGTAAAGAAGTGAAATTAAATAAATATGTAATTAGATATTTGAAGGTTAAAACTGAAATATATCTCTTGTTGTAAGTTTTGGGAAATCAAAAAATTAAAATTAAAACAAAAAATTATTAAAAATTATTTAACCAAATATTTAAAAATTATTAAATCTACACAATAATTTTTTATTCAGAAAATTTTAAAAATAAAATTTAAAACTAAAAGTTATTAAAAATTATTAAACCAAACATTTAAAAAATACTAAACTAAATAATAATTTATTTTAGTTTAATAAAAAAATTTTAAAAAAATTCAAATAAAAAATTTTAAATTATTTAATAAAATATTTAAAATTTATTAAAATTATTAAACCAAAATTTTACAAATTATTAAAACCAAATAATTAATAAAACCACCTAATAACACAAAAAACCACATTTTAGGTGGTTTTGGAGGTGGTTTGTTAGAAGTTTACAAAATCAGGTGTCAAAAGTAAAATGTTTTAAAAATAGGGTGGATTTTTGGAATTAACCCTTAATTAAAATATAACATGATCATACCATCTTGTTTATGATCCAAACACAATGTGTGAATATTTTTATGCGAATGATATCTGATATTGAATATTGATTTGTTTTTTCATATTCTTGGTATGATATATCTACCGTTGAATTAATGTTGACTTTTTTATATTTTTGTTGTGATATAGCATATTGTTACACCACACAATCACACAAAAACATGGAATAAGAAAAAAAAATAGACATAAAGATTTAATAAGGTTCAACCGAGGATGCCTACATCCTCGGTAAAAGACAGATAGAGAACTTTACGATGAAAAAAGTTGTATAAATATTATATCTCTGAATCACATTTTTACTATAAATACCCAAAAAAATCGGTCTATACTCGGCGCCTGGAGCCCCTCCCAAATTTTCTCCTTTTCGGATCACACCATGGGTTTATCAAATTCGGACCCACAAACAATTCAAGGCAAAATAATAACAAATCTTCCCCTTAACTTGAATTTTCTTCTTCAACCAAAAAATTACCGCTCTGTCTTGCACACGACCCTTACAAAGGCATTACTCAATATTACACACATCAATCGAGTCTAGGCAATGCTTGAACTCAATATGCTTTGTATGCTCATGGAACATTTTGTTCTTGCTAAGGTGAATGACGCTCTGGTTATCACAAAACATTGAAGTCTTATCCTGAGCTAGACCAAAATTACTTACCAAACCCTGTGACCAAATAGGTTCTTTCACTGCTTCTACAATAGTCATATATTTTGTCTCTATAGTTGACAATGCAGCCACGATTTACAATGTAACCTTCTAGCTAATGGTACTAGCGGAAATAGTAAAAATATAATCTGTTAGTGACCTCATCTTATCTAAGTCCTCAGCATAGTCTAAATCTACACAGTCAACAGTTGAACCGCACAACTTGACCTCGTCAAAGGTCAAACCCACATCTATAGTACCCTTTAAATGGTTATTTAACCGCATGTCAATACTCCTTCCCAGGACACGTCATGTATCTAGTTACAACACTATTGCATGTGAAATGTCAGGACGAGTGCAAACAATAACATATATAATACTACTCACAACACTCGAATATGGAACACTGGACACATGTTCCATCTCCTTATCTTTCTTTAGAGAGTGCTCTACGGACAATCTGAAATGGGAAGCAAGTGGAACAGAAATAGGTTTAGAATTTGTCATATTAAACATGTTAAACACCTAAGTTTCCCAGCACTGCTATCTCGTGTTATTTTCATCCCCAAAATCTTCTTTGTAGTACTTAATTCCTCCATCCCAAACTCCTCACCTAGCTATTTCTTTAACAAATTAACTTGTGACATATTTTTAGCAGCAATAAGCATGTCATCCACATACACAAAAGAATCATCCATAAGCTTCTTATGATACACACAAATATCATATGTATTTAGTGTAAAACCATTATGAATCATGAATGTATCAAACCTTTTTATACTATTGCCTAAGAGACTGCTTTAGACCGTACAAGGATTTCTAAAGCAAACAAACATGATTCTCCATATGTGGAGCGACAAAACCTTCGGGTAATCTCATATAAATTTGCTTTTCTAACTCCCCATTTAAGAATGTAGATTTCACAGTTAACTGCTCGAGCTTTAAATTATGAAGAGCCATCATAGTTAAAATACCCTGATAGAACTATGTCTCAAAAATAGAGTTTTAATCTATTCCCTCTCTCTGAGGTTAGCCCCTTGTACTTGTCATTTTGTATCAGTTAGTCCCTCAGTGCTGATATGGAGCCTGGCGAGGTCATTTGATATGCGACCTGGACGACACGTGGCAGTCCATATCACATATCAAGTAACCACATCATGTGTCACATCAGAAATTGAAAACCACAACTACAGGGGACCAACTGAGACGACAATTTGTTTAGAGGGCTAACTGAAAATTTTGTACAAGTATAAGGGGCCATCTATTATTTATCCCTAAAATAAAATTGAAAAAAAGAAAGAAAATTTCCACAACGACGGTGACAATCATTTGTCTACTCTATTAACAAACGTGGTAAAGAAGATATAGCCGAATACCTGGTGCTCAAGCTTTATTGAGGTGTGAAGGCAATGATTCATATACTCTGTTTAATGCACATGGTTTTGAAATTTTGAACATACTAAGTTTTTAAACTTCAAAATAAATTTGACAGCGAAATTAATGGAAGTTTTCTATAGTTATTCTCTTTTTAGGGTTTTTGTATTTGTTTCAACATTGTTCTTTATTTCCCTTTTTTAGAAGTTTATAAGTTTAATTTTTCTGATTGTTACGGTATTGTGAATTATAAGTTGTTTTCATTGAAATACCTCTATTTTCATTATTGTCCTTTTACAATAGTTATGGCTAGATTGATAGTTATGGTTTCAAATATGACTAGAGTTTATTAATAATAAGGTTGGTGGTGGTGGTAGAAGGAGGTTTAAGTTGAATGAGAGTTCTTCGGGTGATAATGATGAATTGGATTTTGAATCGAAAGATGTTGGTGATAAGGAGGTTTAAGTTGAATGAGAGTTTATGATGTGGGACATAATAGGAAAACCTGTCATCATTGGGAAAGACTCATGTTAGACATTCTGAAAAAGATAGAGATAAATAAGTATATTGCTTATTGCAATATATATACATATATATATATATGGGTAATTGCCAAAAACCCCCCAAGTTCTGAATGTTTGATTTTCCGCCACCCATTTTCAAACGTTGTACCAGACCGCCCCCATTTACAAAACCAAAGTTGTTTTCTGTTATGATTGAATGTTTTCTGTTAATGGGGCGGTTTGACATAAACGTTTGAAAAACGGTGACGAAAAATCAAACGTTTGAAAATTTGGAGGGTTTTTTGGTAATTACCCTTTAGTAATTCTCTAAATGAGATATATATATATATATATATTCTTGTTAATTTTTTTATTTATAAAGAATAAAATTATAATATAAAACTAATGGAATAAAATATAAATATCAAAATAGCAAGTGAGCATAAACAATATTTGATTATAATTACAGGTGAGCAGAACAATATTTGAAAAATAAGAAAATATATAATGCGTGATTACCCAACTTACTTAGAAGAATTTGCAATATTTTTTCGTATTTGAAGAACACATACAATGCGTGATTACAATCGTTTTTTTTTCCTTTTATTAAGTTTAATTTAGTGGTAGATTTTTTTAGTCCATTGTTCTTTAAAAACATAGATATTTACATGTTTTAATAATTGTTAGAGTTGTAGTAATAATAATTGAATATTAATTATAAATTATATATTTAAATCATTCTAATTGGTAATATATTTTGTTTACCATTTTAGTTTTATCATTTCCAATATTAATTTTTATATATATTATAATTAAAATCCAGAATAATTATTCATTTATTTTAAAAGTATTTGATATTGTCATGAATTTTTATTCTAATAATTTTAATTTCGCAAATAAAATTAATGGAATAAAATAAAAATAATAAAAAATAAAAAAGATATATTTTTTTTAAAAAAATCAAATTTAAAGAAATAAATAGGTTAATAAATTAAATTAATTAAAATATTTAAATTTAAAAATAAATAAAAAGGTATTTTTGAATAAAACTACTTTTGATAAAATATGAAGTACAATGTGGAACAATTGAAATCTAACTAGTTAAATAATTTTTTTTTAAATAATTTAAAATTTTATATTATGAAAAACACCTAAACAATATCACATTTATATTTATAAATCATAACATATCATCTAATTGAGATGTGATAAACGTATGAATATCATTTAGAGAATTAATAAATGGTAATTATTAAAAATCCTCCAAAATTTGAAACGTTTGATTTTTCACCACTATTTTTTAAATGTTTGTGTCAAACCGCCCCCATTAACAGAAAACATCCAATCATAACAGAAAATACCTTTGATTTTGTAAATGGGGGCGGTTTGGTACAACGTTTGAAAACTGGTGGCGGAAAATCAAATATTTCAAAACTTGGGAGGTTTTTGGTAATTACTCATATGTATATATATATATATGTAAAACAATAAGTCTTATTAACCTTTTCTTAATTCTGCTGCAAGAAATGCAGAATCCAACTCAATCAATACAAGGAAATCTTATAATGTGATCCAGTATAATTACCAGGTTTGTTCTACAGTACAATATCGTCAAAACAGGGTATATTGCTTTGTTTCATTAAAATAATTGTAGTGTTTGTATTTGTTTAAAATGCAGAATTATGCTTCCACTTCATGTCTCTACCATTTGTAAGCAATTCTAACGCACAAGTTGATCCGAGAATTGTAGTTCAATCTTCACAAATTCTAGCAAAGCAACCAAGGAGATCAATGAGAATGTAATCTAACTCTCCTGCTCATCGGGTATTTATAACTAGCTGCAAATGTTCATAGTAATAGATGTCATTTGATTACAACTAAATATGTTCATTGTGTCATAATTGTAAGTGATTCTATTTAATGAATGAGAATTAATACGAATGAAGCAACATTGAATGGTGAAAGATGGCAAAGTGTGAATAAGGTAATCTTTATTATGTTATATTCATTGAAACTATTGTTGTTGTATTGAAGCTACTGTTGTTGTATGTTTTGATTCATGTAATGAGTTTAAGTCATTAATTTATAATGCACTGTCTATGTTATGCTAGTCATTATTTAGTATTGTTTGCAACTCTAGTGATGATGTGATTGTAATATAGGTTTTGCAGTTTAATAACCAACCACAGCAACCAATTAACTAAGTTCACATTGAAGCTGGGCAGCCCTCTTTGCAACCTTTTACCCTAGCTGCACCTCTCCCAACTCAACCTTAGTAATTTTTGTTGTCTTTAAACATTTTCTAATTGTTGGTCTGCAAGTGATATTTAATAGATAGATATATTATGTGTTTTGGTCCGAGAAAATTATTTCACTATTTTAGATTTTATTGTCTTTAAACATTTTCTAGTGGTTGGTTTATAGCTTATATTTAATAGATAGCTATATTATGTGTTTTGCTGCTGCGAAAATTATTTCACTATTGTAGGTTTTGTTGTCTTTAAATACTTCATAATTGTTTGTTTACAACTAATTAATTAATAGATAGATATATTATGTGTTTTGTTGTCGAGAATATTATTTCATTGTTGCAAGTTGGTTTTGTAGAAGAGCTATGTTACTTTCGCTGCGTTTGAGACCGCTTAAATTATTAAACAATCACTTATTTAACAATTTAAAGCTGCTTGAGGTGTTTGGGTATCTATTAAAGCATATATTTTAACAATTTGCTTATGAAATAATCAGATTTTTAGAAGCGGGTGAGAGATGCTTTTATAAGCGGATTATTTAATAAGTATTCAATTTTTAAAAAATGACAAAAATGTAGTGGGAAAATAACCTACGACCTTTAAGGGTTAAAGGTAAGGTTGTAGCAACCCAAAAAGATTTCAGAGTTCCACAAGTAAAATAGGTCAGAGCCCAACACCAAGTCAATTCGGCCAAAACCACCTTCCGCCATGACTATTTCGGCCGAAATAGACCCACCAGGACCAGGCCTTCGGCCTAAGCAGGCTCAAACGACCGAAGGAGGCTCAAAAGGCCCAACTACCATTTTCGGCCAAAGGTGGACGACACAAACCCAATAACCTTCTAGACAATATAATAAGGTCCAAGCCCAATCCGCTTCACATACAGCTTTCCTGAATAAATTCCAATTGAGATATCATTCTCCAAATATAATTAGAAGACCAAGTACAATATAAATTAGAAGACCAATTCCTAATGGGAAAGGAACCCAAATATCCCCTATAAATAAGGGAAGAGATGATTGTAAAATGATCCGGATTTTGATTATTCATTAGAGCAAATTATTGTTCAACCATCTCTTGTAAGCTTTTAAGCTATTTTCTCAAGAAATCTTAGCCTTATAATTTGGATGTGATTTATTTGGCACTACAAAAAATAACTTTAGTTTTTTAAACTTTCAATTGTATTTTGTCGATGCTACTTTTTGTTTTTTTTTAATTTTTTTTTCTTTTTTTGAATTTTAAGTTTTATGAAAGATAATTTAAATAGAACTATTTATATTTTTAACATTATTACTAAAAATAAAAACAATAATTTTTAAAATAAAAAATAGTTATAATTTCTTTATTTTTGTAAATTGGTTCCTTAATATTTGTGCAATTATTGATTTTTGCATCATTTTTATTTATTAGTAATAATAATTAAATGTGTTTAAAATAAATAAAAAATAATTAATTAATAATTTCAATTTGTAATAATAACTATTATAAATATTATTGCTTAATAAAGTTTTTTAAAAAATAAATCTAAATTAAATAATAAAATTTTCCATTTTAGTAATTCCAAATCACTTTCAATTATTCAAACATATAATAAAATAATAATAATAATTAAAATATAAAAATAATAAGAAATACTTAGGAATTGTTTTTTTAAAAAATACACATAAAATATTAAACTTTAAAAAAACTATAAAAATGAAAAAATATAACAATATGTGTATATTTTTGGTCATTTCAAAATACTTATTTATATTTACCAAATATATTTATCTCACTTATTTCATAATCTATTATTGAACAATTTTTTTTCCAAACACCTACCAAATTAATTTAGAAGCTGATTATATTACTATATGAAGTAATTAGTTCATAATCTGAAACAATCCTAAACACACCCTTTTTGCATACTATTGTTGTTACAACAGGTAACCACCACCATGGTTGTTTGAAAAGCAATTAAAGATTCTAACTCTTACCATCTAAACTTTTATATTGGAATATGGTTGAACCATTTTCATATTTATATTTTGAACTATTGTTTAGGATTAGCTCCCATAGCTACAGGTCTTGAAAACTTTCTGATTTCTAAAACATGCTACAATGTTATATTATGCCACCATTTGCAGTACATATTAAACTATAATCAATGTCATGGTTGTTGTTAGATAGATCTTTTCATTGCCCTTTGTTTCCTCCATTGTGTCTATAATTTTTTTTGTTGATATTGGATAACCCTATCAAGCTTTGATTCATATTTAAAATTAGCATTTGCAACCGATTCTGTGACAGTTTCCGCAACATCACTTCTTTAATTAACATCGTATGAAACTGAAAAAATTTCAAAGAAATCACACCTTTCATTGTTATAGGTGAAATACAACCTATTCAGAATTTATTTATTTATTTTTGTAATCTTTATAGCAGTTCGTTTATCACAATAACACATTCTATTGTCAAATTTAATCTTTCGTAAATCACAATATTGTATATTTGAACTTTTGTCTTCTATTCTTATGCTGCAATGGAAAGTGATTAAACAAAGAAAATGAAACTTTACAGATGAATGTAAATAGGTTAAGCAAATTTATTTTGAGAAGATGAAGAAATTGAAGGTGCAATACAAATATTTACAGAAAAAACATGATTGTTGGCAACGGTCAAATGAAATAATATTTAAAAAATTAATTTTTTATTTATATAAAAAAATCTAAAAATCAGCATGAAAAGATTCACAAAAAGCTAAGGCAGTATTGTAATTGCATTGTTATAACACTAAAGTCATCTCCAACCCACACCCATACCCTAACTCAAATATAAGGCATACCCCATCATTCTATCCTAATTTTCATTCCAACACCACACATACCCTATCTTTATTTTGGGGTCAAATTCTAATTATTTTGATATTTGTGGTTAAATTTTAAATTCAAAATTAATATTGCAAGATTAATAATTGTAAATGGTGTATTAATAAATATAAATTAAATTAAATTAATAATATTATTAAAATATAATAAATAAGTAACTCAATTAATCATATTGTTGAAATATTATATAATAATAATAAATAAATATTTTATTTTTATATATTAATTAATAAATAAATTTGAATTAATAATATGAATTCTATTTTAAATTATAAAATAAAATAACAAAAAGTCGAAAGATAATTTTTTTAACACGATAAATAACAATTACATTATCAGAAGTAAATATATGAAATACTAAAAATAGATAACATAAGCTCATTCTATTTAATTTTCCGAGTTACAATATTGATCCCACAAATGATCAATTACTGCATCTCAAAGTGCATAGTGAGTATTTCTATCTCTAATTTGTCTATGTCTTGCAAGAAACCTATTAAAGTCACCATTCTCCATATTGATGTCAGAACTAACAGCTTCAACCTAATAGTTGATATTCACATCTATGTCATATTCTTTTTCAATAACCATATTATGCATTATGATGTAAGCTGTCATGATGTCATGTAAAACTCTTTTATTTCTGAACCTTCCAGGTCCTTTTATTATTGTCCAACATGAACTCTAAATGTACGTTCAATATCCATTCTACAAGATTCTTGTTTCATTGCAAATAATTTCTTTTTATTACCCATAGGATTCTGAATGCTTTGCACAAGAGTTGACCATTTAGGGTAGATACCATCAGTCAAATAGTAATCGGTATCATATTCTTTTTCCTGAATTACATAATGAGCTTTGAGAGCTAAACTTGCAACAAGGTTAGCAGACAAATGAGATGATTCTAATACATTAATATCACTATTAGGACCTAGTAAGCCAAAATAAGCATGCCATATCCATAGATCATAATCACCTACAACTTATAATATAATTGTCTGTGATCCACTACGACCAGATTATTGACCCGCCCAAGCTGTTCGACAATTTTTCACTCCTAATGCATACAATCAAGACTCTCTGACATTCTAGGGAAACCATGATGCTAACCAATATATAGTAATCTTGCTATATCGTTCTCATTAGGCGATCTAAGGTACTGTTCTCCAAATATCTCAACAACAGCCTGAAAAAATCTCTTCATACCTTCAATCGTAGTTGATTTTCCAATTTTAATTTATTCATCAGTGGAATTCGTTGATGCGTCGTATGCTAACATTGTAAAAATAGTTATGATCTTTTGAAGACTAGATAATCTAGCTCTACCCAAAACGTAATATCATCGTCAGAAGTAGTTGTCATGACTTTCCACTGCATCCATAATATGTAGGAAGAGATCCTTATCCAATCTAAATCTACTTCGAAACTATATGTCATCATATAATCGCTCTTCAGAAAAGTAATAATTCCACAAACATTAGTGGGCATCTACTCGTCCCCGATTAATAACTCGGTGACTAGGAATTGATCCTCTATAATTTTTGTGATTGACATCTTTTTCTCTTGTATAGTGTCTAATCATAAGATTGTTATTCGAAAACCTACGAGTTAATAGTGAATCGCGTACTCAAGCCTTATCCTAATGAGCTTGTATAGCCATTATTAGGTCAAGTTCATCTCCTAAAGAAGAAGATGATGATGAAGAATACATGTTTAAGCTTTGAAATCGTAAATAGTTGTGATATACAGATAGTTGGACACTTATGGATACATATATATGTAGATAGTTGGCGCTGGTCAAAAGAATGAATTGACAACTCTGAAGCCTTCACATGGTGAAAAGAATGAATTGACAACTCTAAATTCTTCACATGACTAAAAAATGAATTGACAACTATGAAACCTTCACATTATGAAGAGAATGAATTAACAACTCTTAAGCCTTCACATGACTCAAAAATGAATTGACAACTCTGAAGCCTTCACATGGTGAAAAGAATGAATTAACAACTCTAAAGCTTTCATGAGGCTCAATTAAACAACCAAATCTACCAATCACATGTTTAAAATTGAATGTAAGGATTTGATAACTCTCTAACAATTATAACTAAAATTTTAATTAAATTCAAATTGTAGGGTAAAATTTCGAAATCTATTGATTTGATCATAACTTATGCAATTGACGTCTGATTTAGGCCTATTATAACTTTCTGGAAAGGGAATTTCGAGATGGACAACTTTGAAAATGCATCAATCCAGGACGCAATTTTTAAAACCCAAATTCCTTTATTAAGGGGGCTAATTTTGTAGAAACTTCCACAAAAGGCAGTCGCACTACTTCATATTCCATAGCGGAGGATAAGTTATAGTGCTCCATATATCTCGACATCTCACAAAATCCTATCATCGGTAACATAAACCTTTTGGTCTCACATTGAAGTAGAATATCACAATGCATTACCAGAGCACTTGAAATGTAATATCCGACCACTTCAATCTCTTCAAAATCGAATGCAACATATAACATTTGTCATCAATATGTTAAGAGGTTGCATCCGTCGAAAATCTAAATCCAAGCGGTGCATCGGAACAGGATATAGTAAGAGTATTATTTTTCATACATTGTTCTCATCTTTTCATAGAATAATATTATGTACTCACTTCTTTTTCTTGTTTAATATTACACAATTGGATCGAGCAAAGAATCTACTTACATAAGATCTGAAATTTAAGAAAGGGTCCAAATTTGATCACTTATGGCCAATTTTGGAAAATACTCAGATGTATATGGATGTTGATAGCAACGAGAGTCCAAGTAGAAGAAAACAAACTAGTCGGACGGAAGTATCACAATTGGATAGTAATGCTAATCAATCTCAAGGTATTTCGTCAATCAATATTGATTTAAATAAATATTTTGACAATGTGGCACAAATGAATTGTGTAGGTGATTCGTCGGCTAGACCCATTGATAGGAATAAAGTGAAAATGAAGAAAAAAACAAAGCGATGAACGTAACGAGTTTATTAAAACCATACACGAAGAAAACATGCCATTTAAAAAAAATGTTTGAAGAAAGTTTGGTAAGATTTCAAAACAGTGAAGCGTTACTTAAACAACATAATGACCTAAAAAAAATTAAAAGTTCGAAGAATGAAAGCATGAGGACAAAATTTCATTAACAAATTTAGAATCCATAACAATTTATGCACATTCTAAGTTTATCAAAGCGGAGCAACAAAGAATTTATGCAAAAACTGATTCAAGAACAATAAGATGGTGTTTCCAACACATCTAATAATAGCAATCCACATTTTGGTGGTCTGGGAGAAGATGATTACTATTATCCGCAATTTTAAATTATATGTACTATACTCTTTTTTTTTTTTTTTCTTTTTTTGTAGTTTTTAATTTATGTATGAGTTCATTTGTGGTGTTTTAAATTCATGTACAAGTTACTTTATGTAGTTTTAAATTTTATGATTTTATGTAGTTATTTTAATTTTTACATTAAATTATTATTATCATTAAAAAAATAATTAATTAAAATATTTAAATATTTTAAATTTAAATATTTAAATATTTTAAATGCCATATAATTAATGTTATGTTATAAATATTATAAGTATCAATAAAACAATAAATAAATAAATACAATTAATTGCACTCATAACCCCTGAACGATGGTAAATTACACACAAATAAATATTTTGGTATTAATACACGCTTACACCCCTTTTATCCATAAACCAAAATATAAGGTAAAATTAACTTTAAATGAACATTGCATCAAATAGATTATTCAGAATTGCAAATTTCATTGTTATATTAATAAATTTATTAATAAAAAAGATTTTATTACTAGATAAAGGGGTGCGGACAATATTTTAAAGTACGCGGAACGGAATATGTACGGTTAGTCCATAATACGTTATATGTTAATACGGATATGCTAAATACGGTCAATTATACATTCAAATGAAATGACTAAATAATTCTAAAATATATATAAAATTCAAACATTTATCCATAAATCCAAACATATAAAAAAACAAAAGTTAACATAAAAAGTCATCCTTAGCTAAAATTGAAATGTTAAACATAAATCTATTCATGTAATAATGGATCGTCCGTGTCTAATGGTCGACTTTGAGAATTCCAATCCGACGGCATAGTTTCATCAAGATCTAAAGGAATGTCACTCTCATCAGTATCATCTTGCGACTCAACGGTTTTTCTTTTTCCTAAAAAAATTTAACATAATTAAATACATGAAAATTAAAATTATTTCATTATATAGTTCATATCCTTACCTGTATTAACAGATACTCTAGGTCTCTTTTGGCATTGTTCTCTTACATCTTCACTTGTTGAAACCATATCATCAAAATGAGTTTCTTTTCATAAGGTTATCTTCCTCCTCCACTACTCACTCATCATCAGAAGGTACTTTATCATAAACTAACGAATCCTCCGTATCGGTCATAGTCTTGTGCTTAAGAAATTTATGTTGCAACTTTCTGTTGTACATAACATAGACCAACTTATTTAACTTTGAAGTGTTTTGTCTGTTTCTTTTCTTTGTATGAATATAAAATCATTAAAAATAATTTTAAAAAAAATTATGGGTAATATATATATATATATATCTCTTAAATACAAGGGTTAATCCCAAAACACCACCACAAGTTTGCTAAATTCTTAAAAAAAAAAAACCACACCAGATTGAATTTTCTCAATTTTACCACTTTTATGTTAATTGATGTGGGATTACTATTCATCTATTTGTGAAGAACATTTTATGTTAATTGATGTGGGATTACTATTCATCTATTTGTGAAGAACATTTGGGTGTGATGTATATGTACCCATTACCATAAGTTTACTATTCCTTCTAATGTCTCGCATTTGAGAATATTTGGGTGTGATGTATATGTACCCATTACTCCGACTCATAGAACAAAAATGGGACCCCAAAGACGTTTGGAAATATATATGGGCTTTGATTCTCTATCAGTTATTAGATATTTGGAACCATTGACAGGAGATTTGTTTACACCTAGATTCGCTGACTGTCAATTTGATAAAAGTAATTTTCCGTCACTTGAAAAAAAATTCTCCAGAAGAAAAACTTGAATTAGCATGGAAAGTTCCCACATTATCACATATGGATCCACGTACTCCATAATGTGAACTAGAAGTTTAAAGGATCTTACATTTACAAATGATAGCTAATCGAATGCCCGATGCATTTAATGATACTTTGAAAATAACCAAGTCTTATATAGAAATTGCTAATGTACCAGCAAGGGTAAATGTTCCAGAAGGACAATCTCAAGAGACAATACCAAATGAAACTATTGTCCCATGCCAGAAGCATGGAAGACCACCTAGTTCGAAAGATACAGTTCCAAGGAAAAGAAAGAAAAAATGATTTGGATTCTAAAACCACATCCAATGAATTCCCAAAAGTTGTTGAGATCTCTAAAAATAATCTCCCTGAAGGATAGAATAATAAAGAAATATTATAATCGAAAAATGAAGACATTTCTGTAAAATTCAATCAGGAAATATGGAATAGAAATGAAATGAAAATTGATCATCTATTTTCCTACACTGTGGAAGTAGATATTTTATATGATGATCATGAGTCATGTAGTATGGAAGAATGCAAAAATAGACATGATTGGAAAAAATGGGAATAAGCAATCCAGACAAAGTTGAACTCTCTGAATAAACAAAAAGTTTTTGGACCCATAATGAAAACAGTAGAAGATGTTCAACTAGTTGGCTACAAATGGGTATTCATTCAGAAATGAAATGAAAGAAATGAAATTGTGAGATACAAAGCACGTTTGGTTGCTCAAGGTTTCTCCCAAAGACCCGAAATTGATTATGATGAGACATATTCCCCAGTAATGGATACTATTACATTCCGATTTCTGATCAGTCTTATCATTTTTTTAGAAACTGGAAATGTGTCTTATGGATGTAGTCACTGCATATATGTATGGATCAGTTGATTATGATATTTACATGAAACTCCAAGAAGGATTAAAATCATCTAAATCATATAGATCGGGATCTCAAAATTTATATTCAATAAAGTTACAAAAATCCTTGTATGGATTGAAACAATCCGGGAGCATGTGGTATAAACGTCTTAGTGAGTATTTAATAAAAGAATGATACCAGAATAATGTTATATGTCCATGTATCTTCATCAAGAAATCAGCGTCTGGTTTTGCCATTATAGTAGTTTATGTGGATGTTATGAATATCATTGGGACTACTGAAGAGATCAAACAAACTGCTGAGCATTTGAAAAGGGAGTTTGAGATGAAAGATTTGGGAAAATGAAATATTGTCTTAGTCTAGAAATTGAACATAAATCAAATGGCATATTGATTTATCAGTCAGCATTCATTGAAAAGCTTCTGAAAGGATTCAATATGGATAATGTCCATCCATTAAGTACACCTATGGTTGTAAGAACACTTGATCCAAAAAAGGATCCATTCCGACAAAAGGATGATGACGAATAAATACTTGGTCTAATAGTACCATACCTGAATGCAATAGGTGCACTATTATATTTGGCTCAATGTACGAGAACAGATATCTCGTTTGCTGTAAATTTATTAGCGAGATATAGTTATGCACCAACCTGTCATCATTGGAATGTAATCAAACATGTTTTATGTTTTTTGAAAGGTACGAAAGATTTGGGATTATTTTATACGAATTTAAATAAATTTCTGGGTTTGACCGGTTATGCTGATTATGGATACCTTTCGGATCTGCATAAAAGGACGTTCTCAAACTGACTATATTTTCACGTTCAATGGTACCACGATCTCTTGAAGATCTACGAAACAAACTTTAATAGTCACGTCCTCGAATCATGCTGAAATTCTAGCATTATACGAAACCAGTCGATAGTATATTTGGTTGAGATCAATTATCCAACATATCCAAAATTCATGTGGTATCTCCCAAACTATGAATGGGCCAACTGTAATTTTTGAAGATAATGTTGCATGCATTGCCCAAGTTCGGGGAGGTTACATCAAAGGAGATCGAACTAAACATATTTTCCCTAAATTCTTCTACACCCACGAGCTTCAGAATACTAGTAAAATCAACGCGAAGCAAATTCGATCTTCCAATAATCTACCCGATCTACTAACAAAATCATTGCCGACGTCAACATTCGAGAAACTCGTTTACAAGATCTGGATGCGAAAACTCTTCAGATTAGAAAATTAGATGTATGAGTGTCATCATCAAGGGTATAATTTTTGTAATATTAGATTCACCAATTGTACTCTTTTTTTTCGTCCAGTTTTTATCTCCATTGAGTTTTTCTGGTAAGATTTTAACGAAGCAATCAATGAGTGGAATCCAAGGGGAAGTGTTGTAAGTGGATATCAATTAGATGGATTCCACCATATGAAATATACATGTACATGTCTATTATTTGTAAGTTACGTAAAACATGTTTCAAGCATGCAATATAGTTTATCATGCTAATAGACAGATACACAAACATATTACTATATATATGTAAAACATTCTAAGAAATGAAATAGATAGATACGTGATTTTGTTCTATTTCGTTGTCATCTTTATTCACTTATAATTTTTTTCTCACAATATATCACAAATCCAATAATAATCAAGCAGCATTTCAATATCTAAAATTAGCAGGTTACTTTTTGATTCCAATCCTTTCCATTTAATATTAAACTATTTTTTTCTTTTCTACTTCCATTCTATTCTTATTTTTACAACATAATTTAATTTATAATAAATAATTATTTTTCACTGTATTTAAATCACTCAACCATGCATTCCTCTCTAAATCCCAACTTGAATTTAGTCCAAAAGAGAACTTATTATTCCGAAATCAGAACATTTGGCCTCATTAGATAAATATGGATTGCATACGAAAATCTAATCAGAAAAGGAAATTTAAAAATATAAAAATAAAATAAAATAAGCAAAGGTACTTGATTTACCAAATTTAACCATTCAGACATGTACACTGCAATTTAGAATAACTAGGACCAACCCAACCGATCTCCACCGTTCACGTGTCCAGTATCAGCTAAACACACGCTATTATTTGTCGTGTTCGAACCGCCACGTGATATGGTGAAGCTTTTAAAAGTTAAATCCATTAAGTGACAGCCTGGAAAAGTTATTCGGCTCTGTACAGTACAGGATCTATCTCTAGATTTAGTAGGGTCCAGTTCCTCTATTTGTAGCTCCACCGTAATTAAAATACAACGACACCATTACTACCCTCCACGTCAGCATCTACAAAAATTAAAGCGCACAGATGATTCCCGTGTAGGATTAAAGCACAAGAAGCGGGAGAAGCGCAATCAGCGCATGATAGCAAACTTGGGAGGTGAAGAATGATAGCGTGAGCCGGGGTGTACGATCCGTTGGGTGTTGTCACATCGACGTCTCTTTTGTCTAATCGAAAAATCTTCATTCAACAACTACCACTCAATTTATCAGAGTCTTTTACCGCTGATTACCGACACGTGTCAGTGGTGCCAGCCACGTTTGGTCAATTTTATCTCTCTTATGTCTTCTCGTAACGGGAATAAATTTTTATTTACATTTGTAATTTGTTTAACCACACTTAAATTCTTATTCCATACTTTCTAAAATTAATTAGAATGTGATATTTCCAGCTACCATAGGAAAGTTGAATCTTGAAATACCATTATCAGTAAATTCATAGATGAATATAATGTTTTTTAGAATAAAATAATGAAAGTATAGGTATTTATCATTTTATTTAATTAAAAATTAAAATAATGCAAAAAGTGAGAGTTAAATTATTTTAAAAAATATATTCTAATAAATCTAAAAATATTAATTTATAATATTTAATAAAAAATATTATTTGAAATAAATAATAAGATATAATAAAAATTTAATTAATTTTTAATATACTTAATTACTATAATATACTAAAAATAAAAATTATATAATTGAAAATAAAAATAAACTATTTTTAATTTTTAAAATATTAAAAAATCCACTAAAATAATATAATTTTCTTTTTTAAAAAATTAATATAAATTTCCTTTCATTTTATAAATAATTATAATAGTTTTAGTACAGTGTGTATAACACACCTATTTATATTTCATCATATTTATTATTTTGCTAAATAATATAGTTTTATAAATTATTATTTATTTTAATGATTAATATGTAATATAAAATTTATTTTTTAAAAAAATTGATGAATAAGTAAAAAAATTCTATTACTTTATATTTTAAATTAATTTTAATTTACTATTTGTCATTTTAAAAATAATGTTATTTATAATTTTTTAATATTTAAAATAACATTTATTTTTATAGTAATTAGAAAAAAATTCACAGTTATTTCTATTGTTTATTTAATAAATTACTTATAGTTTTTAGCAAAAATATTTCATAGAATAACATTCAATAATTTAAAATAAATTTAATACTAATTTTTTTAAAAAAAATAGAAGAATTCTTTTCCTCAATTTAAAATTCCATCGGAGTTGGTATATATTCCATATCTGACTAGTAATTTTTATGAATGAAGATTTAGTTGAGAATTAATTTCCATAAAAATATAGTCACCTATCTATCTCCATTTGCAGTCAATAAATACCTAACTAAATAACAACCGGTCAAAGCATGGGCGGAGTGAAAGAAAGAAACGAGAAAATGAATAAAAAAGAGAAAAAATGCATGTGATTACAAGACACACCACAGGGAATCTTAATAGCCGGTTTCCAAAGCTCGTGATGGACCCAACCTCTTCCTCTTTCATCTTCCCTATAAATCAATTCATTCACATCATCTTCTAACCTAACCTCTGGTAGTTTTTATTCCTCTCTCTAGGGTTAGGGTTTGATGGAGGGGGTGGAGCTCCTTGAAGTCCAATAGAGGATGATGGGGGTGGATAGAGCTGCCGAGCTATGGATACCACAGTTCTATGAGTCACAACTACGGTTTGTGATAGTCTTGTGGCTTGCATATCTCTGGAGCTTTTGTTGCCCTCTCTTTACATCCTTGTTTGGATTGAAGGGAGCTCTACACCTTATTACAACACCTTATTAATTTGTTTATTTACTCATAATCTGTTTGTACTTGGTGTATGTATGTAAGATCTGGACGTTTCAGGTACTCATCATCATAGATCAGGCATGTAGAGACTCACTCTTGGTAAGACAATACATTAGTTCAATTTACTTTAACTGGATCATATGCTTTATCTCAGTTTGTGTGTTTGTCTAGCAATCCTAATTTTGTGTACATTTCTGAATCAATAACTTATATTTCTGGACTGTTCCTTGATCTTTTGCCAATGATACTATATATATGGTCTGATTAATTGCTTCTATCTCATTTTTCCTATTATTTAGCTAATGTGATTTATCTTATGTATAACTATGTAAATCGAAGGTTGGAGATGCGAATCTCTCAGATATCGTAACTCATTTGATTAGTGGCTTTTAATCGTGTGCTCAAGAAATTGTTTTTGGAGGTACTAAGCACAGGAGCTGTCACCATTATCAGCTGTTTGATGCTTGATTTGTTTGGTATTGATTTTGTGGAGGGTTGTAGTGGTGGTGGTTATTGTATTCTTGAATGACTTAAATCAATAGTTCTAACCGGAGGTCTAGAGACTCTCTGTTTACAATGTATCTTATTGGGAGGAGACAGAGACAATGTACATTGGATATACTAGTGATGAAGTACATTTTCCAATCTTTGTTATCATATTTCGATGTAGTAGTAGTAATCCAGTGCCTTCTGGTGTTCTTTCTTTCAAGCACTTCAATTGATGCGTAAGCTTTAATTTATATCAAACTTCTATTTTTAGAAGAAAAATACGGTAATATATTCTTTTGAGGATATTTCTACAACGCTTTTGATATCACGAAAGGACATAAATATGAAAATTTGGTGTATTGTTTGTAATGTTTTAAAGTTTGAACTAAACAGAGAGATAGTCTTCTCTCAATGTTGTGGAGTTTTAAAAATTGGAAAATGTGCAACGGTACGCAGTGCTTGGTGTTTAGGGGGTGCTACATTAAATTTGCGTTTTAAAAAAAAAAAAAGAGAAAAAGATTAATATATAATATAAATTTTCATTTTACTTTATTTTTATAATTTATTTGTTTTTATGGGAGACATTATATAAACACTATATGCAATATATATTCCCCTCTGCACTGATCTTAAATTAAAGTAAAGATTATGATTTTAAATCTATAATTTTGAAAGAATGAATAGAACCGCCTATAATTATAAAAGAAAGTTTAAAAGAAAGGGTACATATATGAAAATTAAAAATGTTTTAAAATGTAATATAATTTTTAATTATATAAATTAGATAATATATTTTCTATTTAATGAAAAAATTTAGTACCAGTTTTTTTTCGGAAGATCAGTTTTTTCTAGGCTATTTCTCAGTCCCCGTATCTTGGTTCACTCACAGAGGGTCAATTTTGTTGCGATTCTCACAAACTCGGCTTACTTGTAAATGCTGCGCTCTTTTGATAATAATGGGAGATTAGCTTAGCGAATGGGGCTGAGATTTTAGGGGTATATTCTACACTCAAAGACGGTCTAATGGGAGATGGACATGTGGCATTTGGAGTCTAGAAGCCTCTAGAATCATCCAGAGTAGTCTAGGGTCGTTTATGGGACTCTAGTGGAGAATGTACTAGAAGCTTCAAGGAGACTTGGGAAGACCTTGGAGACTTGTGGCAAGCACTGGACTACCCTAAATGATTCTAGAAGCATGGAGAAGAAGGCCATAAACCGCCATACTAGAAGCTTCCTCCCTTGGAGGTGGTAGAAGGTCCTAAAACCTTAAGCTACTAGTATAAATAGGACTCGGGTCCTTCATTTGTTGATACCTTGAGTTCTTGAGTGAGTTCTCTTGTATAGCTTTCAAGACACTTGTATACACTCTTGTAAAGTTTTCTTTCAAGTAATACAAGCTTCCTTTGTCCCTTTACTCAAGTTGTGCTTTTAGTGATTGGTTTGCTAGCTTATTTGGTGATAGGCGTAACCTTACTAGGTTTGGGGAACTCATCTAACTTGGTGTCACGCACGTTAAGCATGGTGTTAGCTTATACGGCGTGACAAGTGGTATCAGAGCCTTGTTGTGGTGCATACTAGCTGGGAGTTTGCATCATGTCTACTAGAGACGAGGAGCCTCGTTTGGAGGAGTCTAGCCAACACACTTTAGAGCAATTTGAGGAAAGACGTGGGCGAGAGAGGGGTCGCTCACACCATAGGAGGCATGGCCATAGGTCCAAAGATTCACCACGTCGCGATTTTGCGTCTGATGTGGTTGATGCCTTTGAGGCCAGGTTGGCCAAGTTGGAGCTTGCTGTTGGGGACATCACGGATCAGCTCGATGCTAAGGATGATGAGCTAGATGCTGTGAAGACAGAACTTGAAGGCGGATTCCAAGGTGCTCTCAACACTCTATGGGAGAAGATAGATGGCTCTCTCATGGAGAAGGTGAACAAGTCCCTTGAAGGTATAAGGGACAAAGTGCATGGCATGCTAGCTGCGGAGCTTAAAGCTTTGAAGGAAGATGTCAGCTTATGCAAGGCTGCTATTGTACAAGGCGCTACCTCATCTAGTGGTGGTGCTGCCCCTATGATAAAAGTTCCTAAGCCGCCTAAATTTGTGGGCAAGCGTGACGCTAAGGAGATTGAGACCTTCATTTGGCACACTGAGAGGTACTTGGACGCAATGAAAATAGTTGATGATGACATAAAGATCAACACCACTACACTCTATCTTGACCATGATGCTGCACTATGATGGAGACAAAGATATGTTGAGATGGAGCGTGGTTTGGTGAAGATTGACACAGAGGAGGTGTTCAAGGGTGAACTCAAGAAGCAATTCCTCCCAGAGAATGTCACTGAGCTGGCTATGAAGAAGCTTCGTGCTCTCAAGCACACGGGTTCAATCAAAGACTACATCTGTGAGTACATCTCGTTGATGCTTGAGATCCCGAGCATGGATGAAGCATCTAGGCTTTTCTATTTTCTAGATGGCTTACAACGTTGGGCTGAGCTAGAGCTCAAATGAAGGGGTGTCCAAGATCTTGCTAGTGCTATCGTGGTGGTTGAGTCCTTGATAGATTTCACAAAGTGTGGATCACAAAAGAAGGAAAACAAGTCATCCAAAAAGGGGAATTCGGGGAAAGGTAGGGGAGACAAACCTCACAACAAAGCAGCCAAGCATGGTAAAGACAAGAAATCGGGCGACGAAGGTGGAAGCAAGGAGGGCCAATGCAAGCTAAGGCGTGATTGCTTCTTATGCGGTGGACCGCACTTCGCAAGGGAGTGCCCGAATCGTAGCAAGCTCAATGCCATCATTGCTGCTAATGAGAGCATTGGAGAAGGCGCGCAGTTGGAGGCAATGCGCATGTTGAACTCAGTCGAGGCAGCTACGGGGCAAGCTGCCAAGCCCAAGGGAGTTCCACGTATCACTCCGAGTAAGACCCTCATTTATGTTGATGCTCACGTGGATGGAAAGGTTTTTAAGGCGTTGGTGGATGCCGGCGCCAACCAAAACCTAGTCTCCAAGGGGGAAGTGGCTAGGTTGGGCATCAACTACACCAAGGAGCTTGACTGGATCAAAACAGCGGACCAACCAGCTAAGCCACTCTTTGGCATTGCTTGAGGCGTCCCATTGAAGTTAGGCAGTTGGGAAGGTTGCATTGACTTGAGTGTGGCGCCACTCAATGATTACAAGATGGTGCTGGGCCTAGACTTCATTGATAGGGTGTTACCTCTCACACTCACCAACGATGGGTGCTTGAAGTTCACTAGCAACGGGCAAGACCATCAAGTCTCTATTGAGCGTGTGCCTGCTGCTGTTGGGGTCCTTTCGGCCATCCAAGTAGCTAAAGCCATGAAGAAGGGCCAAGAGACATTCTTGGTGGCATGCAAGAGCGAGGAAGGTATGTCTTCTGAGCCTTCTGATGTTCCTAAGGCGGTGGAGTGCTTCCTTGATGAGTTCAAAGACATGATGCCGTCTGAGCTGCCAAAGAGACTGACGCCAAGACGCAAAATCGATCATGTGATAGAGCTTGAGCAAGGGGCCAAGCCTCCTGCAATGGCTTCCTACCTTATGGCCCTTCCTGAGCTAGAAGAGTTGAAAAAGCAACTAAAGGAGCTGCTTGATACGGGATTTATCAGGCCATCGAAGGCTCCCTATGACGCACCGGTGTTGTTCCAAAGGAAGCATGATGACAACCTTCGAATGCACATAGACTACCGTCCCTCAACAAAATCACAATCAAGAACAAGTATCTAATACCTTTGGTGGAAGACTTGTTTGATAGGTTGGGCGAGGCGCATATCTTCTCGAAGCTAGACTTGTGGTCAGGATATTGGCAAGTTCGCATAGCTGAAGGGGATGTAGAGAAGACCACGTGCGTTACAATGTATGGCTCTTTCGAGTTCTTAGTCATGCCATTTGGCCTTACTAACGCACCAGCCACATTTTGCACCCTTATGAACCGGATATTTCACCCATTCCTCGACAAGTTTGTGGTGGTCTATCTAGATAACATTGTGGTATATAGTGAGAGCTTGAAGGAGCACCTAGATCACCTACGGAAAGTGTTCCAAGTGCTAAGGGAGAATGAGCTCTATGTGAAAGGGAGAAGTGCTCATTTGCACAAGAGGAAGTCATGTTCTTGGGGCACAATGTGGGACATGGGAAGATTAGCTTGGATGAGGCCAAGGTCTGTACTATAGCTGATTGGGAGCCTCTTACTATGGTTTCGAGACTGATATTGTTCCTTGGCTTTGTGAACTATTATCGGAGATTCATCCAAGGGTACTCGAAGAGGGCGACACCCTTGACCAATCTCCTAAAGAAGAATGTGGCTTGGAATTGGGATGATGCTTGCCAAGCTGCGTTTGAAGATCTAAAGCAAGCGGTGATAGCAGATCCGGTGCCATCCTTGCCTGATTTTGCGAAGCCTTTCGAAGTGCACACGGATGCATCTGACTTTGGCATTGGGGGCGTGCTTATGCAAGAGGAGCACCCAGTGACGTTTGAGAGTCGCAAGCTGAATGACAGAGAGGCGCTATCAAGTGCATGACAAGGAGATGACTGCTATCATCCATTGCTTGTGAGTGTGGCGACATTACTTGCTGGGGAGTCGGTTTGTGATTAAGACCGACAATGTGGCCACTAGTTATTTCTAGAATCAGAAGAAGCTCTCGCCTAAGCAAGCACAGTGTCAAGACTTCTTGGCGGAGTTTGACTATGTGATGGAGTACAAGCCAGGGCAGGCTAACCTGGTGGCCGACGCGTTAAGCCGCAAAGCTGAGTTGCAAGCCATTAGCACCGTGGCTAGCAACCTATTGGAGCGGGTCAAGGAAGGCATGGAGCAACATGCCTTTGCTAAAAACTTGTTGCGCGTGGTGAAGAAAGGCAAGACACAGCGGTTTTGGGAGGAAGATGACCTAGTCTACACTATAGGGAATAGGCTCTTTGTGTCTAGATGGGGAAATCTAAGGAGAGAGCTTATCAAAGAATGTCATGACTCACTATGGGCTGTGCATCCGGGCATGGCACGCACACTTGCACTCATTGAGCGCACCTACTATTGGCCGTGGATGCAAGATGAGGTGGAGGCCTATGTGAGGACTTGCTTGGTGTGTCAGCAAGATAAAGTGGAGCAATGAGCACCAGCAGGTTTGTTGCAGCCTCTTCCTATAGTTGAGCGCCCATTTGATAGCGTAACCATGGACTTTATCTCGGCGCTACCACTCTCGGAAGGATCAGGCTCGATCATGGTGATGGTTGATAAGTTCTCAAAGTACGCTATCTTCATGGCTGCCCCATGGATTGCAAGGCTGAAGATGCTGTTAGGCTATTCCTAAAGAACGTGGTCAAGCATTGGCGTCTTCCTTGCAATATAATTAGTGACCGTGACTCGCGCTTCATTGGGAAGTTTTGGAGGGAGTTGTTCAAGCTCTTGGGTGCTGAGCTGTTCTTCTCAACTTCCTTCCACCCGTAAACGGATGGGTAAACGGAGAGGGTGAATACCTTGCTAGAGTTATACTTGCATCACTTTGTGAGTGCAAACCAGAAGGATTGAGCTAAGTTGCTAGATTTGGCGCAATTCTCCTACAACTTGCAGCGAAGCGAGACAACACAACAAAGCCCATTCGAGATTGTATTGGGGCGGTAACCTACTTCTCCTCATGATGTCGCTGGGGGACACAATGGGCCAAGTCCGACAGCCTTTCAATATGCAAAGGTTGGCAAGAAATGCTTGATCAGGCCCGACTTTACCTAGACAAGGTCTTCAAAAGGATGAAGAAGTTCGCTGACAAGAAGAGGACGCATGTTGAGTATAAAATTGGGGATCAAGTGTTGGTGAAACTTCCACCAATGCAGAAGTTGTTCCGAAGCGCGCACAAGGAGATGGTGCGCAAGTATGATGGGCCATTCCCTATCATCAAGAAGGTGAGCAATGTTTCCTATGATCTTGATATGACCCAATCACTTAGGGTGCATCCCGTCTTCCATATTAGCAGCTTGAAGCCTTTTCGTGAGGACGAGGATGATCCTAGCAGGAGTGAGTTGCACCGTGCTCCACCGGCTATGGTGACATTTTATTAGCGGCAAGTAGGGAAGATCCACACAAATAGGGTTGTTAAAAAGCAAGGTTTCCCCAACTACACCGAGTACTTAGTAGAATGGAAGAGATTACCACCAAGTGAGGCAACATGGGAAAAGAAGGCTGCTTTGTGGCAATTCCCTCAAGCCATCAAAGAGTTCAAGGAGTCGCGTCCTTGACGAGGGTATCAAGGGCTTTGGTGGGGTGGGGGAGAGTTGTTTACCCCTGTAGCTTGGCTCACTCATAAAGGGCCAATTTTGTCGCGATTCTCACAAACTCGGCAGACTTGTACGTGCTGCGCTCTTTTGGTAATAAGGGGAGATTGGCTTGGCGGATGAGGCTGAGATTTTAGGGGCATGTTCTACACTCAAAGATTATCCAATGAGAGGTGGACATGTGGAATTTGGAGTCTAGAAGCCTCTAGAATCATCCAGAGCATTCCAGGGTCGTCTATAAGACTCTAGTGGAGTCTAGAACGTTCTAGAAGCATCAAGGAGACTTGAGAAGGCCTTGGAGACTTGTGGCAAGCATTAGACTACCCTAGAAGACTCTAGAAGCATGGAGAAGAAGGCCATAAACCGCCATACTAGAAGTTTCCTCCCTTGGAGGTGGTAGAAGGTCCTAGAACCTTAGGCTACTAGTATAAATAAGACTTGGGTCCTTCATTTGTAGATACCTTGAGTTCTTGAGTGAGTTCTCTTGTATAGCCTTTAAGACACTTGTATACACTATTGTAAAGCTTTCTTTCAAGTAATACAAGCTTCCTTTCTTCTTTTACTCAAGTTGTGCTCTAAGTGCTTGGTTTGCTAGCTTCTTTGGTGATAGGCGTAACCTTACTAGGTTTGGGGAAGTCATCTAGCTTGGTGTCGCGCGCGTTAAGTAGGATGTTAGCTTATACGGCGTGACATACTGCTTCGATTTTCTGAACATCGATAAAAATACAATAAAAAAATGTGAAAATTCTTTTAAATAGACTTTTAAAACTTAAAATAAAATTATAGGTCTATTTTAAAAAGTATATAAAATCAAACTTTTAAAAGTTTGGTTTTTACACCATAAGTCGAGTTTCCCAGAATACTCTTAAATTTTTGTAATTCATAGATTCTGTGAATTACAGTCACAGTCTGTGAATAACTTATGGAATGAAAACTAAAGTTTAATTTTGTAAATTTTTCAAAACAAACCTATAATTATATACTAAACCTTTTATGGCCTAGAAAAAAAAATTGGCAAAAAATATATATCTTTGTATAATTTATTGAATGTTTTAAAAAATAAAAATATATATTGTGTATTCGTGGAGAATGATAATATGAATACCGCCTTTTAGTCTTAAATATCAATCTTTTAAAAAAACAATATTATTTTAAATGTATAATAAAATATCTTTAATTGCATTTTGGAAGTGAAAATAACAATAATTCTTAACATTAAAGAGATTATTATTATTATTTAGAGATTATTATTATTAACAAAAATTAGGATATATATATATATATATATATAAAACAGTGAGTCTAATATGCAGGCTGTTCGCATATTAGTAACGTGCGGACATAAAATCTGCACAGTTGAACTCATCTAAACTAATAATGCAGTGTTTAATTATCTTACCTCTCTTATAATTAATTGCACATCAATGGTTTATTGTCTATTTTATATTTAAATTTTATTTTTTTTATTTCATTAAATGTGTTTTTGTTGTCTTTCATTTTATTTCAAAATTCAATTTTTCTCGTATCTTTAATTGCATTTTGGAAGTGAAAATAACAATAATTCTTAACATTGAAGAGATTATTATTATTATTTAGAGATTATTATTATTAACAAAAATTAAAAATATGTATATGTATATATATATATATATAAATAAAACGGTGAGTCTAATATCCAGAACGTGCATATAGTAACGTGCGGACATAAAATCCGCACCGTTCAACTCATCTAAACTAATAATGCAATCCGCACTGTTCAACTCATCTAAACTAATAATGCATTATAATATTTGTGTGTTTAATTATCTTACCTCTCTCATCATTAATTGCACATTAATGGTTTATTGTTTATTTTATATTAAAATTTATTTTTTATTTCATTAAATGTGTTTTTGTTGTCTTTCATTTTATTTCTAAATTCAATTTTTCTCACTTATTAATTGATTTGTCTTATTTGATTTTTTTTTAATTTACTTTAATCAAAAGACTCAACAAATTAAAAATTCACTTTTCTTTCACAATTATATTTTCACACTCATATTTATACATTAAATGTTAATATTTGTAAATTTCAATTCTAGTGTATTATTAGCCGCTAGATGAGTTGAACGGTACGAATTTTATGTCTGCACGTTACTAATATGCGGACGGTCCGCATATTCGACCCACTGTAAAAAAAAAAAATATATATATATATATATATATTCAATAGCAAATGTATGTTTGGCACTAGATGTTATATTAGATGTTGAAGTAGTCATTAGCTATTACCTGTTAAGTTAGATGTTGAAGTAATGATTTGATATAAGTGTTTAGTAATAACAATTAGATGTTGTAGTAGTAAACAATACAACATATATTTTTTTTTGGGTCATTTGCACTTTTGGACTTTTTTATTAAAAAAAAATATATTTTTAGACCAACATTAAAATTTTTACAAAATTAAACATTTTGAAATTTTTTGTGCAAAAAATAGACCAAAATGACCATTTTACCTTTTAATAACAAGAAAAAATATATTCAGTAGCTTCCCGATATTATAAACCAGTAAGCATGCTAAATTCAAGCCTGCTTCCCGGTGTGTAGTACAGTGAAGCGCATTCAGCTTCTTGGTATTAGACACCGGGAAGCCGATTTAGTTTTGCCTGCTTCCGGATAGTACATACCGGGAAGCTCATTTTCTACCAAATCTTTTCTTAAAAGTTTAGTTTTACAATTTTTTTTTTAAAAGTTTAAAAGTGTAAAAAATTTAGGGTTAGTCTAAAATTAAGGAAAAAAAAAAAGTTGATAAGGTCTAATTTTGTTTATTTTCACTTTTTTTATCTTACTTTTTCCCGTCCTCTTTTCTTTCTCTTATTTTTTCTTTCAACTGTTTTGTATCTTTTTTTCATTCTATAAATTTAACAAGTGATTTATTATTATGTTTACACTTACGCAATCTTTAACTTTTTTTTGAATGTAATTGATAGAATGAGACAATTTTTTTTAATATAAATACATTATAGAAACAAAATCATTGTTTTAATAGAACAAAAAATTTAACACTTGATAAAAGTAAACAAAAAATATTATCGAAAAAAATACGTATAGATGATTCTCAAATATTTCACAATTATAATTAAAGTAAAAATAAATTAAAAAAAATAAATAATGTGGTTGAAGTTGAGTTCTTACTTTTTAAAGTCTTCAAAGTCATTCAAAGTCTATGAGGAAAAGAGGAGACAATTTTTTAACTTTAAATTTCATTAATTGGTTAAAAAAGTCTACAAAAGTCTATAAAAGTCTGTCAAGTTTTAAAGTTTTCAAAAGTTATGAAAATTACAATACCCCTACACTTTTATAGACTCTATAAATGTCATGATTAGATACCCCAAATTTTTTGAAAACATTTTAAAAGTCTGTAAAAGTCATGATTAAACACCCCATAACTTTTGAAGACATTTTAAAAGTCTATAAATGTCATGATTATATACCTCATGACTTTGATAGAGTCTTCAAAAGTCATGATTAGATACCTGCAGATTTTTAATGACATTTAAAGTTTTTGAAAGTCATCAAAAGTCATTGACAGTCATGATTAGATACACCCATTTTAGAATGCAATTTATTTTATTTTTTAGCATTAGTATTCACTTTTAAAATATTTTTATTTAAAAATTTTTAATTTAAAACCTATAATCGTTAGTCATCAACTAATTAATAAATAAATAAAATATAGACTAACGAAAAGAAGTTATTTAAATTTTTTTAATCATATTTAATAAATAAAAATAGGGTGGTTTGCATAAATGAGTCTTAAATTAAAAACTTTAAATTTTTAGCCTAACATTAAATTTTCTTCAAAACTAAACAAATCATAAAAGTTTTTACATCCAATAGACCAAATTGATAATAGTGTCCTTTCATATAAAAAATTGGATTTAAATAATTTTATAAATTTCTAAAAAGTGTGTATAGGCTCATATGCTCTTATATTTAAATAGTTGAATTCAAATAATAAATTTACAAAATGATCCCATCAAATTAAAAAAAAAAGATCCTCACCAAAGTAGATAATTAAAAAACAAAAGTGATAATTCCCAAATTGAAATAATCCTAATTTTGCATGAAACTCAAACAGTGAATTCCCTCTCCCAAACTGAATGAACCCTAATCATAATTGTAGATTTCCTTCCGGCAAATAACTCAGAAATTTTGTTCAATTGCGTTTAAAAGGTTTTTATTTTTATTTTTTTTTTATTTTAAAGTTATTAGGGTTTGGGCATGGTAGAGATTGTATTTTGTTGTGTAGGCACATTTAATTATATACTATATACATATTTTTTTTAATTAGTTTAGGATCCTCGTGTATAGATTGGTTGTTATTTGGAACCATATTTTTTGTGTATGGATGTGCTATAATGAATTTTCGGTTGGGAGGGTTTTTTTTTCCAGGTGCTTCCTGGTCCCAATAACCGAGAAGTAGTGCAAAAACTTCTACGTTTTCCGGTTTATGACATCGAGAAGCCGATTTCATGCTTCCTGGTTTAAATACCAGGAAGTAGACTAGTTTTTATACTGTTTCCTGATCAACAGACCGGGAAGCCATTGGGCATTCTTTTGCTTCCCGGCTTTGCAGACCAGGAAGCAAAAGATGATTATGCTTGATTTTTGGAGTCGGGAAGCAGAATATTTTTCATGCTTCTCGGTTCAATAATCGGGAAGCAAATCTGAATTATAACAACTTCTTGGTCTGTAACATCGAGAAGCTGTTGTTTTTTTAAATAACAAATTCAGTTGCCTAGTTTGTTGAATACTTTTAACATTTGTTCCAGGCATGACAATGAAAAAGTCTCTGGTGAAGTTCAAGGCAGAATGGTGATGCCAAAAATCCTAATAATATAAAATGATGCAATTACTAAGATTTTCTACACGCAAGTGCACGTGATCAAGTAGTAAAGTGAATTAAATTAAGGTTGTCGAACCCACAAGGACTAAAGCTAATCTAATATTAATTCTATGAAATTTCCTATATCTAAGCGTAAAATTTATGAGAACAAATATTATGAAAAATCAAACAAAACTAATTTCTTAAGGTAAGGATTCAATATAGAGCTTAAGTTCTAGGTCTACGAATTCACCTGACCAGTAACCCATCGTGCCCAATATGTCAACAAGCTTTTATTCTTATTCTAAAGGTTTCACTATTCCCAAGGTTTCTTCCAAACACACATGAGACTATCTACCTATCCTAATTCCATATTCCTATATGAATAGTCTAGATAGACGCATTAAGAAACACCTATCCTCGAATATATGAATTCTATGTTCTATTCCTAACAACATAAACAAACATATTCTCTTGCCCTAATCTAATCCAATAAATCTCTTCCAAGCATTCATCAAATCAATAAATCATGCTATTGGTGATCAAGCAAAGCAAGCATTAAGCACAAGAAAGAGGAAGAATAAAAACTGTCTCATTCATAAAAGTAATAATAAAATTAGGGTTACATGGTTCGGCTACTTTGTAGCCCTAGACTGGGAGTTTAGTTACACACAGCAATCATGTTTACTCTTCCTAACATAATCATTCCTAAAAAGTGAAAAAGAGTTCACCGATTTCTCGCTCTTGATCTCGCATTCCGGATGTCGATCTTGAGCTTCCGTGTTGCTTCTCGCAGCAGTCTCTTGTTCTGAATCCAGCCAAAAATTCCTTTCAACATCTCGAAACTTTGTACTTATAGACTTCCCTAAGAAATGACCAAAACGCCCTTAAACAGCAGGTGGAATCCGCCCTAATCGATCTCTGGCGACAAGGCTCTTGTCGCCAAACACCACCGCACCTTGCACTTTGGAGTTGCTAAATACATTTGTTGGCGACAAGGCTGGCGACATAAAGTCCTTGTCGCCAGCAGCTTCAATGTTGAATTCCTTAGGTTGTTGAATCTTTTGTTGGCGACAAGTCTGGCGACATAAAGACCATGTCGCCAGACACTTCAGTGTAGTGCTCTCTTGCTTCTGTCTTTGATTGACCTCGTTTCTCAGAACTTCGACTTTCCGACCATATAATCTTGATTATCACTCTTTTACTTGTTTAACTCAATCACCTGAAACATCTTAACAAATTCATCAAATAACCAGATAATGCTCTGGATTCATCACAAAAGCTTAAGAATTAACAGGGAAAATTCATATAAGTTAGAGACTTATCAAATGGGTTGATAGTAAATACAAGGGTGGTGAAACGTTCGTTTTGCTGCTTGATGCGAATATTTCTTATTCCCAGTTAATAGAGAAACTATATGCAAAACTTAAGATACTATATACTTTGGATTTGACCATACATGCGATGTCAACAGATTCTACGAGACAATGGTATCAAGTTACAGATGATGAAGATTTTAATTTTGTGAAGGAGGATCATGGAGAACACATATATTTATTCATTGATACTATCGTGAAAGACAAGGAACATAATGTACAAGTTAATCAAAAGGAGTATTCTATTTTGAAAGATCAAAATTGTGTTTTATATATATATTGAAATAGATTGAGATTTTGCAATACATAATTTAAGTTCACAGGAGGATACAAACGAAACCCACTTACTGGAAGCATTATGACATCTAAGCTTCCCGACCTTCAAGACCGGGAACTTCTAAAACACATTTTCCAATTTTAATCATTTACTAAAACAACTTCCTGGTCTGCCATACTAGGAAGTAAGGGGCCTAATTTGCCTGCTTCCTGGTTTGCAACACCAGGAAGTTGCTTCTTGGTTTTGCTGACCGGGAAGCACGCAAAATAGGCTTCCCTGATTCCCGGTGTGGCAGACCAGGAAGTAGGTTTTGCTATCCATTTAGTTAGTATTAGACATCCTCAACATCAATAAATACCTAAATGAGTTCATTAAAAGTTATAGAGCTGATTGCTCACTCCATTTAAAAATACGCGGTATGCGTTTTCGTTATGAAATTGTCCTCCAATCAATGGGGTTCATGTTCACTTATAGTTCTTAAAAGTATGAATTTAATATGCTTACAACCTTATACACAAGTTTAGATCATATTTTTCAAGCATATGAAAATTTGAAAAACATAATGTTTCCTCGGCCTACATAGGATTAGACTTATTGAGACCCTCGCATATCCAAAGGCAATACGAAACTGAACTATGGAACCTAAATGACAGAATAGTCATTTATTGTTAAATATGGAACTTCTAAAAATCATTTTCCAATTTTAATCAATCACCAAAACAACTTCCTAGTCTTCCATACCGGAAAGCAGGTGGCCTAATTTGCCTACTTCCTGGTCTGAAACAACAGGAAGCGTGGTGACCATGCTTCCTAGTCTTGCTGACCAGGAAGCAGGCTAAATAGGCCCCCTGCTTCTCGGTGTGGCAGACCAGGAAGCAGGTTTTGCTATCCATTTAGTCAGTGCTAGACATCCTTAACATCAAGAAATACCTAAATGAGTCCATTAAAAGTTATAGAACTGATTGCTCACTCCATTTAAAAATTAAAGTACGTGGAATGCATTTTTGTTATGAAATTGTCCTCCGATCTAGGGGGTTCGTGTTCACTTATAGTTCTTAAACATATGAATTTAATATGCTTACAACTTTATACACAAGTTTAGATCATATTTTCAGATCACATGAAAATTTGAAAAATATAATGTTTCCTCGGCCTACGTAGGATAATACTTACTTGGATATGTAACCCCTGCATATCCAAAGGCGACACGAAACTGAACTATGAAACCTAGATGACAGAATAGTCATTTATTATTAAATATGGAACTTTTAAAATACATTTTTCAATTTTAATCAATCACCAAATCAACTTTCTGGTGTGCCATACAGGTCATACATTTTTTCCATATTTGAAGATGAAATAGTGCAAATATATTTTTTTCCCCTCTCAATTACGATAGTTTTTTTTTTCTTTCCCTTTTATTCAGTTTTTTTTCTTTCCCTTTTATTCAGTTTACTTTAGTGATAGATTTTTTTAAGTCCATTATTCTTTAATAACGTAGATATTTACATGTTTTTAATAATTGTTAGAGTTGTAATAATAATTGAATATTAATTATAAATTATATATTTACATCATTCTAATTGGTAATATATTTTGTATACTATTTTAATTTTATCATTTCCAATATTAATTTATATAAGTATAGATTATAATTGAAATGCAGAACAATTATTCCTTTATTTTAAAAGTATTTGATATTGTCATGGATTTTTATTTTAATAATTTTATTTTCACGGATCATAATATAAAATTAATTGAATAAAATATTAAAAAAATAATAAGAAAAAAAGATATATAATTTTTTTTTTAAAAAAGACCAAATTTAAAGAAATAACCAGATTAATAAATTAAAATAATTTAAATATTTAAATCTTAAAATAAATAAAAAGGTATCCTTGAACTTAAATAATATCCGAAGAAATTTTTAGATGGAAAATAGCGCCACTTTAATAAAATATGAAATAAAATGTGGAACAATTGAAATCTAACTAGTTAAATAATTTTTTCTTAAAATTAATTTAAATTTGTATATTCGGAAAAACCCCTTAACAATACGACATTTGTATTTCTAAATCATAACATGTCCTCAAATCAGTATCATTTAGAGAATTAATAAATGGTAATTATAAAAAATCCCCAATGTTTTAAAACGTTTATTTTTCACTGCCGTTTTTCAAAACGTTTTGTCAAACCGCCCCGATTAACAGAAAAACTCCAATCATAACAGTAAACAACTTTGGTTTTATAAATGGGGGTGGTTTGATACAACGTTTGGAAACTGGTGGCGAAAAATCAAATGTTTCAAAACTTGGGGGATTTTGGTAATTCCCCATATATATATATATATATATATATCGTATGTCATGATTAATTATTTATAGGGTTAATCCCAGAAAACCACCACAGGTTTGCTAAATTCTCCAAAAAAAAACACACCGATTTGAATTTTATACATTTTACCACATTTATGTTAAATGACGGTTTGGTTACTATTCACCCACAATAACTAAGGGTATTTTTATAATTTCTTCTTTTCTAATAAATAAAAAATTAAAAAAATAAAATTAAAATTTGAGCAGATTCTTTTCTTCTTCTCCTCCTTTTCTTTTTCTTTTCTCTTCCTCTCTTTCTTTTTTTCTTTTCTCTTATTCTCCTTCTCCTTCTCATCTCTTCTCCTCTATTTTCTCTTTCTCTTCTTCTCTCTCTCCTCCTATCTCTCTCCTCCTCTTTCTCCCCTCTCCTCCTCTCCTACGGCAGTATGGCAATTAGAGGCATGTGAAAGCTTCACAACATCAGATTGACGCATCATATGACGGCAAACTTAGGAGATAGAGGCGATTTTGGTCGGCTAGGGTTTGATAGTGGTCTGGGGACGTGAATGATGATGATGAGAGGAAAAATAGGGAAAAATAGAGATCTTGTGTGTTTTGTTTGTTACAGTTAGGTTTAGGTAATTGAAATAGTAAGAGAATGATTTTGATGGTAAGTTTTGAGATTATGTTGGTTGAATCAAAAGCTGTGAATGTGGATTTGTGAATAGTAATTGGATTTGATGTGGTTTTCTTTGTTTTTGTTAAATATGTGACTGTGGAAGTTGTATTTTGTATCTATATAATGTAATTGTGGGTACCTATAGTTGTGCAAAATTTTCAGCTAGGTACTTCAACTTTGCGGGGTTTCATATAGATACTCCAACTTGCAAATTATAGGTCATTTAGATCTTTTGGTTAACGTGGCGCAATCTGTGAGCAATATCTATATGAAACATTGTAAAGTTTGAGTACTTATATAAGATCTAATTTTCAAGTTGGAGTACCTATATGAAACCTCGCAAAGTTGGAGTACCTATATAAGGATCTAATTTGCAAGTTGGAGTACCTATATGAAACCTCACAAAGTTGAAGTACCTAAGTGAAAATTTTTCACAACTATAGGTAACCACAACTACATTATCCCTAAATTAAAATATATTGAATTGATAAGATTGAAGAGAAGAAGAAAATAACAGGGAGAAGAAAGAAGAAGAAAAAAACAGGGAGAAGAAAGAAGAAAAAAAAACACAGAGAAAGAAGAAGAAAAAAAGCACATAGAAAAAGAAGAAAAGAAACACAGAGAAAAAGGAGAAGGAAAAAAACTGAAAAAAAAATTGATTTTTTTTATTTTTTATTTTTAATAATTTTCTAATAATTTATTTATTAAAAAATATTTAATTCCAAAAATACCTCTGTGGATGACAGTAACAGACGGTCATTTAACAGAAAAGTGGTCAAATGAAGAAAACTCAAATTGCTGTGGTTTTTTGGAAAATTTAATAAACCTGCGGTGTTTTTTTTTGGATTAACCCTTCAAATTTAACTTTAAGTAAATAAACCAACTTTATTTACGTTTATAAACTTTTAAAAGTTTGAAACTTAAAAAATGAACGAAATTGACCAATATACTTTTAAGAACACGCTTCACGGTATCACCAACCTGTGGTGCACGTTTCACGTGTCTATAAGGATACGTTGGTCAATTTGATTTATTTTTTAAGTTTCAAACTTTCAAAAATTTAAAAATTTAAAATAAAATTGGAATAATCTATTAACTTAATTTAAATTTTAAATGACTAAAAATAAAATCATCCCATATAATTTTATATATTAATATATATATATATATATAATCCCGCATTCAATTTTCTTTATATAATTTATTTTTAAAGAGAAATAATTATCCATTTTAAGGGATAAACTATCTTCAACTTAAAAAGCATATGCTGATAAATTAAAATTAATTTGGAAAAATCATAAAATATAAAATTTTCAAACTTTAATCTTAAATAAATAAACTATCTAAACTTTATTTAAGTTTATAAATTTTTAAAAGTTTGAAAAAAAATAAATATACTGATAGAAGTGCACTTCACAACATCACCAGCCTCAAATTACAGGCTGATAGTAGCAATTAATTTGGTTTATTTTTTAAGTCCGTAACTTTCATAAGTTTTAAAATCTAAAATAAAGTTTGAATCATCTATTAACTTAATTTAAAATTTAAAATAATTAAAAATAAAATCATCATAATTCCTTTAAAAAAAAAAAAAAAAAAAAAACCAAACCAAACCAAACCAAACCGGAAAAGAAAAAAAAATTGTCCTAAAAACAAATTTAAAAAGTTAACGTAGGGCAATCAAATTTAATCATCAAACCTGTGTCCCAACCACATTACTTACTTTCAAAACTATTCTAAATGATTACAATAAAATTGTACATCAAATATCAAATTACAATGAAGAAACCCTCAAGATGAAAATTAATCCCTTTTTTTTAATCATCTTTTCACTGGGTAGTTCAGACAAGAAAAGAATCACAAAATTCATGCCAATAAATCTCCATATCCCTTCTTATTCATTGAACACTGAACCCCACCATCTTGAGAATGCAAGTAAACCTATCCCCAATTCAAATTCTTTACGGCAATCAAAATGACTGTAAAAAGTACATACTGTGATCACTAATCTCCTTATGAGGTCGACATATTTGCATACAGAAGAGTGAAGAAAAGTTCAACTTCTGGTAAGACTCTGATGGTTTGGATGAACCTGTTTTTGCTTGGGTCGTCGAGTAGAGAGGGTCCTATTTGTGCGATTCTTGGTACAAGTTTAGCAAGAGGGATACCAGTAACTAGACTGCCTCCAGACTGAATCCCCACTTCATCTGCTAGTGCATCTACTGCTGCTTTGAATGATATGTCGACTACGCTTCTGAACTCAGCACTGCAAGAGAAACAAGATTTCTTTTATCAATGAAGGATTAAGATACAGAATACGTCTTTCGAAGACAGTTTTTTTTTTACAATACCTCGATAACACAGCTCGTGTCTCCGCCATAAGCTGGTCAAATTTGCAATATTCAGATGGAATATTTGCATGAGTGGATGTTGTGGCTAGTTGATAGAGCTTATCATCCCTAGGCATCAAAATGTCCACCCATTCATAAGGACTTCCAGTGCTCATGAACATCTCAAGTATTTCTGTTACAGTTTCATTAAGTATTGTAGTGTTGAATACGCCCCTTAGTTGCTTTCTGTGCACAAAAAGTGAAGGAATTCTCACTTTGATTTTGAATAGAATCTAAATGAACCATCAGAAATTACCTACTTTTTTTCATCAGTCACCTAACAACAATGACGTCATAATAAATTTACCAATGAGAATGATAGAACATAAAACTCAATATAAACTTGAAGGTTTCCACAGTGTATTAGGGACAATAGATTATCAATCCCATTGCAGTCTCCTTATGAGAAATAGAAGCACTTCATCAGAAACATATTACCCATGATTTTCCATCTTAATACTTCTATAAAGAGTGTAGAAGCAAAATCCCAACATCTCCACAGTTTTTTGCACGAAATACTGAGAGCACAACTCAAGCAAACTCTACACTCATACATACAACTTACAGAGACTACAATTTATTAACTTTAATTTAACAAAAAAATTTCATTTAAACAGGTGTAGGACATTACCCCTTAAGAACTTCAGCTGCTGCTATCTGAACATTGGAAATCAATGACTTGATACCATAATTAGCAAGAAAATCAACGCTTGCTAGAAACTTTTGCTCGTCATCCTGGTCAATGGGATCAGCGTTCTCCTAAAGAAAGTCAAAGTGTGGCCAGTTTCAGAGACAAAACATGAATTACAGTGTGAAAAACCCTGTCTAACAGCTTCAAAAGCAGAAGCACACAATGCTTTATGATATATTATTCAATGTTCACAAGTGCTAGGCAGCCAGATACAATTGACAGGCACCTAATCTGAAAAATATTTAAATGAACATCACTTGATAAGCAAAACAGCAAAGTGAAGGACAGAGGCAATGAAGAAAATAAGTTTCATGAATATGCACAACTTGCTAATTTTCATTGACACCATTTATTATGCATGCGAATGTACATTTATGTCTACCAAAAGGAAAGCTAATAAAATGAAAATTGTAAAAAGTGAAAATCTGGTAAGCCAGAGATTCACAAGATTACGTCAGCAGTCTAATTTGTTGGCCTCATTTATCTCATCTTAGTTTGGCATTAATATTTAACTAATTCCCATTCCAAGATAAATAAGTTGTTATCTACATTGGTCTTAGTAAAACGGCATCTAATGAAGCAGTAATGTAAATAATGAATCCTTAAAGTTGATGAATTGAATGCTGAAACAATAAAAAAATATATAAATATATATAATAAAAATAAAAAATAAAGAGAGAAAAACTGTTCTGTACACATTCTTCGCTGAAATAATTAACATTTATAAAAGTGACTTATCATGTTGGTCGTCCGGTGTAAATCCTTTCACTAAATTAGGGCTTTCTTATTTAATTATCAAGATTTACTGCAGGCTACAGTTAATTAAACAATACATAAACCAACAAATAAATTTGAACAAAAGAAAATCTTTAAGTAATTTCTCAATAAACACATGCATTTCAATACCTAATCATAGGAATAGGACAGTTCGTCACTAACTATGCAGACACAGGAGAGACAATACAGACGAGTTTAGAACATTTGAAAAAGAGACACCAAGTACAAAAACATTAGTACATAACAAAAATAATGAAAAACATGAACTTGTAAGAGGGACAGAAGGTCTTTCAATGCCCTTACACTCCCAAACAATTGAAGACAAAAAGAAAAAAAAAACTGAGAGACTGCTAAAACGCATTATGCAAAGTAATGAATTTGGAAAGAAAAACTATCTACCACTATACATGGTAGAGGAAAACTGTGAAACTACTCCCTCTTTCTTCCAAGAAAATGCACAACCAAACATAGATGCAAACTTGAAGGGAAAGAATATGTAAAACAAATGAAAAAAGTTAGCTCCACTAGAAAAAATACAAAATCTACTAATCTCTATTTGATTATTTGAACCTAGACTATTGATAGTTATCTATGATGCTTGGACTCTTCCAAAATGGAGTATCCGTGTCAATGGGACATCACACCGATACCGATATGAAACACGTATCGGATCCTCCCTTTGGTAAGTGGACTCGGCTGCTATTACGAGGAGAGAAATGGGAGACCAAAAATGTGAACGTGGGAGAAACATGGGAAAAGCTGAAACCACATTTAATTGATAGGAGAAGCTTTCGAAGGAGCTATCTCGCTCAACTCCCCGTGTTCAGCTTTCTCAATCCCTATGTAGACATAATATACTCTCTCTTCCCTGTATACTCTCCCACTTCCCCATGTAATAACTTAGATAATTTTAAGTTAGAATATTTAATTAACTTGTTAACTTGTAAAATGTTATTAAGTTGAATCCTTGATCAATTCTATAGTAATTTTTATTGATTTTCATCGTATCCCTGCACTCGTATCCTAAATTTGAACCCTTTTATGCTATACCCACGTATCTCAATATTTGAAAATCAACAAATCCAACTCCTAGCTACGTACCCATATCCGACAATTGAATCCGAGTTTTATGTTGTTTAGACTCGGGTATGGGTATCGTAAATGGGTACATATCTAGAAATCGGATTTGTTGATATTCAAATATTTGGATACATAGGTATGACATCAAAAGGATCCAAAATGGATGCGGGTGCAGGGATACATTGAAGGTCAATAAAATTTACTAGAAAATTGATCAACTATTCAAAACAGTCAACTTAATAACATTTTACAAGTTAATTAAAGAGTCTACTGCATAGGGAATTGAGAAAGTTGACCATAGGAAATCAAGAAAGTTAGAGTATATCATGTCTACATATGTAAGCGAGAAAGCTGAACACAGAGAATTAAGAAAGCTGACGCTCTAATATTCTTTCTCTCCTCATTTTATTCACCTTTTTGGTCTTTCATTTCTCTTTACCTAACAACAACAGTGGAGTTCACTTACAAAATGGGGGATCTCCTCATTTTATTCACCTTTTTGGTCTTTCATTTCTCTTTTCCTAATAACAACAGTGGAGTTCACTTACAAAATGGGGGATCCGGTATGTATTCCGTACCGATATCCATGTATATTGCGTCAATACGGGTACCCCTCCATTTTGGAAGAGTTCAAGCATCACAAGCCCGAGTCTAAGCAACATAGATAGTACTAGCACATTACAATCTAGGTAGTCAAGGAACCTGGCAATTCAGGAACTACATACTTTTTACCATAGATCTAGGTTATTTTGCACATCTAATCACAATTACTACTCCTATGTCATCATTGTCCGTTTCTAGGATTCCAAATTTATCAAGAAATTAAAAGATACTAGATTAGAAGTGTCCTTCAAGTTCCACCTCATAATGGGAATAAATCATGAACAGTTAATATTATATTAAAAATTTATCCAGACATCATTTCTAAGGGACCAAATTCCACAATCAGAGAATATTAATCAAATTACTTCATCAAGTTAACCTCCAGAATCTCTCTCTTACTTGGACAGTTTTGCTTAAATTGCAATTTAAAAAAGCAGAACAAAATACCAATAAGAAAGAACATTTTTTTAATCTCTAAATTCGCCTAATAAAGCATTGTCTTTTCAGTGTCAAAATCCAATACAGGAACTACTTCACAAGAATACTTTCACAAGCCATTCATTTGTTTTCCATACAATTGTATAAGAGACCATCAAGTTATTATCCGCTACTAAGCTCCACATGAAACAACTCATAACCATTAGATACAATTGCAATGAGAGGGAACATTTCTTTTAATCTCCAAATTTGCTTAATAAGATATTGTCTTCTCCATTCCAAAATCCTATAAAGGAACTGCTTCACAAGAATAATTCCATAAAACCATTATTTTTGTTTTCCACACAATTGTATGAGAAATCCTCATGTTATGATTAGATACCCTCAGCTCTACATGCAAAAAACTTAAAACCCATCCTTCCAAGATTAAAGGATACCAATATTAAATACAACTATGTAATACAATCATAACTTCATCCCAAATAGTAGTCTGGTTACTCTCATATTTTACGGATTTAAGATCAGACTAACAACTGAAAAGAGACAGCCCATATTGCACAATATAATAATATAAGTAACTTAAACAAAACTCCAATTATTTTCATTAGTAAGGAATTTGCAATTTTCAAGAGTCATTGAACAGCAGAGTCCAACTTGAATTTTAATTTGTGGCCAAATGTATCCCTTAACAAAATAGAATAATAACACAATCATAGATAAGACAGTTGTGCGAATTCAAATTCATTTCTTAAGGATTCTAAATAATGCTTCAGCAACAACATTACTTGTGATGGAAAGTATCCGATAGAAAGGATTCACAGTTACACAAAGAAAAGAACTACACCATAGCTTACAGGAGATATTAATTAGTTATAGGCATGAAGGTGCGATTATAAAGAAACATACAGTAACAAAATGCAAAAGTGTTAAATTGAACCACGCATGCACACCTTTGTATATGATTATAGCTTATTAGTGGAAACTTACAGGTAAATGAGAGCTCCCAAGACCTTGAGCAGTATCAATATATAAATGTCTCCCTAGAATGTTGACCTGAACTCTAATATACAAGCTAAGCATAGTCACTGCCCATAATGACACAACCATTCTTGTGAAACCTGAAAAAAAACATATCACATGTGAGAAACACATTTCTTTTACAATCAAAGTCGCGCTCATCTTTGACCTTATGATAAAACCTGCAAAAAAACAGAAACATAACCATTTCTTACTCAAAATTTTAAGTCTATCCCAAAGCTGAAGTTTTTCAGATGGTGACAAACTGGTAGGATGTTCCTTTCCTCTAAGCAACTTTTCTAAAAGCTGAGAGAGCTCCAGCTCTTCTGCAATCCGACCACGGAAATAGTTGATCGCATGGGGCAATGTAGTGGAATCAGCTATTCTTTGAACATTCTCAAAATGAGCTTTTATTCTACAAAATCAATTAAAAAATCACAACCAATTAGAACTCCATTGTTTTTTGAAACACAATTAGAACTACAAAAAGAGTTTGATATATCTCTTAACTGGGCTTTGATGGATTCATCAAGCACACGCTGTTGTCTATCCAAATCAGCAACCCGACGCTGAGCATCATATAGCTTATACAAAATATAACCACCTCCTAAAACACCAGCTGATACCAAAATCTTCCTCTTATGCCTTCTCCAAAAATTCCTATATATACAAAATCAATGAATTTGAAAGCAATAAAAGTAAATATAACTTCGAAAGCCCTAATACAAGATGAAGAAATGTAATCCGAAATTCAACGTTAATAAGTTCCAAGAAAATTACCTGCCAACATACCCTAAAACCCACAAATAACATTATCGAAAACATACGACCCACCAGCAAGAACTCGCAAAGAGCCATTTAAGAACAATTACCTTAGAGAAAACATTTTTTGAAGCTATGAAGCACAAGATTCCATCACTGAGCCTTGAGTTGAAGAAATCCACTGGATAAACTAAATGGGGAACCTCTGATTAGCTTCCGGAGTTCTTGTGAATACAGCGGAAATCAATTATTACTATCAAATTCAACTTCCTCTTTTGAGGGCTTGAAACAAACGGAGAGATTGGAGTTGATACAGAGTGGAGTGCCCTGCAATAGCGATTAAGCGAAAGCTATGGCGTCTATAGGGGTTACTATGAGTGTGGCGAGGTGTCAAGCTGTGTGTTGTTGAATTCGCTTCATACGGTTTTCTCAATGTCGTCTCGCACTGTTGTATAAGCTGCTTCGTATCGTATGTGAGCAAGGATCCAAATTTGTTAATACCAATAAATATTTTTTGAGAAATAAATATTTTTTAAAGGGTTAGAAATGTGTTCAAAATTGAAATATTGTCCGGGCCAATTTTGCCTAACCCGGCCTGACTCTATTCTTAAATAGAAAGGGTTTTATACTGACTGAATATATACGGCGGATTTTAGTGACGGAGGAGCTCAATTGGAGGAGCTCAATTGGAGGAGGCCACCCCACCACCATACTCCACTCATCTTTGTGTCACTTTCATTTTGGTCATTACACTAGAAAATTTTCATTATTAACCATCAATCTTCAATCAAATACAATATTCTATTCTCTCTTTATAAAAATTTCTTACCATCGGTTCGACACGTGTTGGGTATATCGTACGCTGCCTTCGTCACTAATTCATGTCAGGTATATCGTACGCTGCCTTCGTCACTAATTCATTTTAATAAATTTAGTGAAAATCTAAAAAGTGAGCTTTTTGTGTATGATTGGCACTAAATGTTACATTAGATGTTGGGTTAGATGTTGAAGTAGCGATTAGCTGTTAGCTGTTAAATTAGATGTTGAAGTAGCGAGTTGGCATGAGTGTTTGATAATAATAATTAGATATTGAAGTAACTGTTATATGTAAAATTATGTAAACAGTACAGTATATTATTTTTACATTACAATATAATTATTAGCGTCGTATTCTTTTTCAAATAATTTTTTCTTTCAAGATTTTTAATTTAAAACTAATCATCCTTTAGTTATCAACTAATAAATAAATAAATAAAATATAGAGTAATTAAAAAATATATTTAAATATTTTTAATCATATTTAATAAATAAAATTATTATTAAAATTAGCCTAATTTAGTACAAATAAAAGCTTTTAATATTATTAAGGGTAGTTTAGTAATACTCATAAATTGATAAGGGTAAAATGGGAGTTTTTTGATTAGCGATTCGTGGAAAGCTACTTGAAGTAGCGTTATGAAAATCGCTAATTAAAAATTTAATCGCTAATCAAAAAGCTTCTCCCAAACGGTTAAATTGGCAAATCGCTAATGAAAAATCTAATCGCTAATGAAAAATCTACCTACCAAACACACACTTAAAGTTCAAAATACAGTTATAGGCCTGTTTTGAAAAATATACAAAATAGGTTTTTAAAAGTTTAGTTTTCACTCCATATGCCAAGTTTCCCAAAATACCCCTGAATGTTTATAATTCACAGATTCTGTGAATTACGATCACAGTCTGTGAATTACGATCACAGTCTGTAAATGGCCTATGAAGTGAAAATCAAACTTTAGTTTTGCAAACTTTTCAAAAGTGGTCTATAATTGTATAGTAAACTTTTTATGGTCTATAAAAAAAATTTTCCCTAAAATTTATTTAAAAATATATATTACATTAATTAAATTTAAACTATCAAATATTAAAAAAAAATTAATTCAAACAAACAAATTAAAATAAATCCAAAATATATCTTATAGTATGGCAATAAAATATTTAAGTTTAAGGTATATTAGTATGAGGCATAAATTTTAATTTATATTATTAAGTCTAATATTATAACTACTTATAGGGTTAGGCCGGTTTGAGAGGGTCAAATCGTTGACCTTATCTCGACTTACATTATACAAGTTTCTCTAATTTTAGGGTCGGTCGAGCTGGGTTAGGGCTGAAAAAATTTAATTAAATAGTAAATTCTAAAGGTCGGGTCAAGACGGGCAGGTCTTTGACCTTGTGAACAGATTTAGTTAGTATTAGTATGTGTGGTACTATTTACTAGATTAATGATTGAAGTGATTATTAAAATAGTGATTAGTGGTTAGTTACTGAAACAATTGTTGGAATATCAAGAGAGTTTGGGAATCACTAACATTTAGTATAGACGACGTTGAGATACTTCAAACATACTTCAATATCAATAGAGTTTTGGAATCACTGAAATTTGGTATATAAAATATTGGGATAATCCCAAAAAACACCGCGGGTTTGAGATTTTCTCAAAAAAAAAAACACATCATTTTCATTTTTCTCCATTTTACCACTGTCAGGTAAAAAAAATGTTAAAAATTTTTAAAATAAAATTTTGACTTTGGTGGAGTTTTAAGAGACGAGTCCGATAGTAGCTGTCTGTCAATAATTGGTGGTTAGGCGAAGGAAAAATGATAGAAAAATCAATTTTTCATTTAATTGAATCTCATTCATTTAACCACTAATCGCCGAGAGACCACCACTATTAGACTCGTCTTTTGGAGCTCTACTAAGGTAAAAAAAAAAAAAATTAGTTAAAATTTTTTAACGTTTTTGACCTGGCAGTGGTAAAATGGGAAAAAATAAAATTGGTGTATTTTTTTGGAGAAAATCTCAAATCTGCAGTGGGTTTTTGGGATTAACCCTAAAATATTGAAGTATTTCTTAGATGTAAAAAGACATAAAAGAAACATTGTTTTCTAATAGTGATACTGTTGTAATATTATAAGAAAAGTAAATTTTACTAGGATGGTTAATAATTCTAAAAGTTATATGTTCATTCGTGGAATTAACGATACTAAAATATGTTAGAATTTAGGCACAATCTCTAGGGAATGTAGATTGCCCACTCATTACCTCATTGTTCCCTTCACATCTGAAAAAACTAAAAGTTGATGATTTTTCAAAGTTTTATTGATAAAATAGAAAACTTATTTCTTATGGTAGACGCTTGTAGTTGCTTCATTTGGTTCTATATGCTTTCTTAGTTTTCTATTGTATTACTTTTGTTATTATGAAAATATTTATTAAGGCTAAATTTCAATCTTCCTTTTCGGGTAGTAAGGAGTCTTTTAAGAGAGTTTTGGTTGTTTGAAATAAAATATGTTAAATAAGGTGGTTTAGGAGTCAGGTGGTTATGAATAAGTTCCTCATTATTAAGAAAATATAGTAGTTCTAGTAGAGAAATATATTATTTGGGCTGAATGAATTATGACTGCTAACTTATAAGGTTGAGTTATTAGAGGATTATTAAGGCAATTGATTCAAGTTAGGTAAGGAGATGTCTTCTAAACCCTTATGAAGAGTTTAATGATTTATTTGATAATAAAGTTAGGATTAACAATACCTTTTATTTTTGGTAGACATAAGGGTCTCAGGAGCCCGTAAACTTGGTTATATTTTTCAAGTTAGCCATTAACTTCACAAAGGTTCAATTTAACCCCTCAACTTCCAAATACTTAGTCAATTAAGCCATTTTTGCTGATGTGGATGGCTTAATTTATCTTTTCAAGTTTACAATTTTTACTGCCAGCTCAGCCTCCACATCAGCTAAAATGACTTAATTAACTCATTATTTGTAAGTTAAGGGGTTAAATTGAACCATCCTGAAGTTAAAGGACTAACTTGAAAAATATAGTCAAGTTCAAGGGCTTCCAAGACCCTTATGCCTTTATGGTATGATCCATGATGTATTTTTAAGGATTTATTCAATATTTTTCTTAAGATTAATTAGCACAATATTGATATTAATAAGAGGACACTGGTGAAAGGTAGCTTAAAAATGTGATAGTGTCTACCGATTATTTTCGGCAAAGTCATCTTGTAAGCTTGGAACAGGAGAAAACAAAACTTGACTAACAACCACTGTTTCATTAGCTACTTCAACCTATGAATTTCATATAAATACTGAATGACTAAATTGTCCAGGAACTCTAATTATAATGAACTAACATGCTTCAGAACTTGAAAAAATTGTCAAAAATGAAAACTACTAATAATTTTCTTTAATTTATATTTCTAAACAAGCCCTTTGAATAATTCCAGTAAAACTTCTAGCTTGCAAAATTTAATAGTCATTTTTTGTTCAATATCTCTAGGGTTTTCCATCTATAAACGAGATCTTACCAGGCATGTTCTTAGAAAACCATGCAGCATTGAGGAAAATAAAACTATTGCAACGAGAAATTAATACATCACAATATGTCCAGAATTTGAAAAAAAAAATTGTCAAAAATGAAATCCACTAATGAATTTCTTTAATTTATATTTCTGAACAAGCCTTTTGAATAATTCCACTAAAACTTCCAGCTTGCAAAAATTATTAGCCCTTTCTTGTTCAATATATCTCTCAAGTTCTTCATCTATAAACAATATCTTACCAGGATGGTTCTTAAAAAATCATGTTGCATTGAGGAAAATAAAGTTATTGCGCCAGAAATTAATACACCACAACTTATGATCGTAAGAATTTTAATATATTAATCTTATTTTATGTTAATATAACTCTTCTAAAACCAAACACATTGATATGGATCAAAATATGACTTTAATTCTAACAATAATTACAATAAATGTCATTACCAACTATAATATACTAGGAATCAACAACCTAAACATAATCAAATATTGTAAATACACAACTAGGAATTCAAGAGGTATATTTATAGCTAAATTAGCTATAAATTTGATTGCCAGAACCTTATTGCCTGAAATCATAGATTAAACACCAACCTATATCAAATTAGACATTATAAACATAGTACATGTGCTTATATAAAAAGGAAAAGACTACCCTAGGCTGGGTCTACCACGTCAGCAATAGGCCCGGCCAATAAAATATTGCTATGTGTCAACTAATTAAATTTAAAAGTAAAGTATGAAAGAGAAAGTGGATCCCACCACAAGTAGTGTACGTGAGAAGTTTTTCCTTAATCTCCGTTTGTTCATCTCTGTTTATTTTTTTTCCTTTTTGACTCTTTGTTTCCTCGACGTATTTCAATTTATTTTTGCTTCTTCCGTCGACAACGAGTTCTCAACCTGCAAATTTATTCGACTTTTCAAAGGTATGGAATTATCTCTAAACTTTATTTTATATTTTCAAATTTTTTATGTTGTTAAAGTGTATAGAGTATCAGAATTGTTTTTAGATATGTTATGTTTTATATCAACCTGTTAATTTTGTTGATAGATTTGGTGAATGTAATCTATAATCATCTCCAAGCATATCTATTTATTTTTTTTAGTTTTTATAATTTTTTAATAGTTTCTATAGTTATCCTAATTTGTATGCGGTGCTCATATTTCTTTTTTTGGATGTTTATTGTCAGTTGTACTTAACTTCATATTAGGTACATGCCATTTCATTAAATGATTTATGCATAAAGAAAATGATTTGTTCTTGATTTTATTATTCTTGTTTAAGTGGTGGAGAGTTTAAGAAAATGACTAAGAATTTATCTTGGATGAATTTAGTTATAAACTTTGATAAAGAATTGGTGTTTGGTGGAATTTTTTTCTTTATTTATAACTTTTTATTAAAATGTAATTTTCTCTTGTTGATATGGTGATGTATATGCTGTGTTTTAGTGGCGAATAAACCAACTGAATAAGTTGAAGAGATTGTCAAAATGATGGAGAGTTTAAGAAAATGACTAAGACTTTCACTTAGATGAACTTAGTTGTAACTTTGATAAAGAATAAATGTTTGGTGGATTTTTATTTTAATATTTTTTTTGTGTTTATAAATTTTTAATTAAAATGTAGCTTTTTCATATATTTTTTTTCCAACTACAGAGCCTAGGGTAGTCTTTTCCTTACTTTTATATTTCCAATTGTATCATTGTTAGGTTTTCCTACATTATTGTATGTTGATATGGTGCTGTATATGTTTTGTTTTAGTGGTGAATAAACCAAACATCAAACTATTAGTCACATGTATGCATGTGGATTATTGTTTGTTTATAATTTTTTTATTAAGAATATAATTTTCATTTTTTTTTCTACTGCAGAACTTTATAAATTTGTCTCACGAAAGAAAGTGTTATACGGATTGATGAATTAGGTCATGTCCTTAGAGTTGATGTGCACAAAATTTGTAGTTTATTTGGTAAAATTATGCATAGTGAAGAAGAAGCATATAACATGTATTGCGACTATGCCTATTTGATTGGGTTTGGAGTTCGTTGTGCTAAGTCAAGATATCGGGAAAAGACAAATAAACTTTGACAAAAGGAATATTGGTGTCGTTGTAAAGGTTTCAAGTCGGATTATAAACCCGGAGAGGAATCTCAATATAAAAGTTTAAATGTTAGAACTGGGTGCAAAGTAATGATTCGATTTAGCATTTGTGAAGATCAATCTGAATGGACAATTCGACACACGTGATTAAACATAATCATTATATTCTAGCTCCTGAGGAAAGGCTATGGTTATAAGTGCTCGACGCATTGGCAATGTTAAAGGAAAACTTATCAAGAGTTTGTTAGCATGTCGTATGAAACCATCAAAGATTTATGATGTAATATCGAAGCAAGCATGAGGAAAAGATAATGTTGAATTCACGAGGAAAGATTGTTATAATTTTGCCATAATTGACAAAAAGAAACTAATTGGCGTTGAAGATGCTAATAGTTTAGTTCAACATTTCAAAAACAAGGAGTCAAGAAGATCATATGTTTTATTACTCCTACCACTTAGATCAAGAAGAAAGATTGACCAACTTTTTTCTTTTTGGAGAGATGGTAGGTCAAGACTGGATTTTTATCTATTTCGAGATGGGCTTATCTTTGACACTACTTACAGGACTAACAAATATAACCTCATTTGTGCTCCATTCACAGGTACCATCTCTTATAAACTTTTATCATTTTACATTGACTATGTGCTTCCTGACATTGAATATTTGACTTGTTAATTTTGAATAATTTTCCTTACATATACTTTTACTAGGTCTTAATCATCACCGGAATAATATTCTATTTGGGTGTGCTTTCTTGTTGAACGAAAAGAAAGAGTCATTTAACAGGTTGTTCACTGAATTTTTAGAGTCAATGGGATACAAAGCTCTTAAGACTATCTTTACAGATTAAGATCAAGCCATGTTTGAACCCATCAAGGAAATATTTCCTGAAACCAAGCATCGCCTATGTTAATGACATATCTTATCTAAGCCTCAACATTTGGATATTTAAACTCTAATTTGAAATTTATGAAGTCTTTTCGAAGATGCTTTAATGGGGTTGAAAATGAAGATGAGTTTAATGTTACTTGATCTGAGTAATCAAAGATGTAGGTTGTGAAAATCATGAATGGCTAGGTGGTTTATAGAAAATTCAACATATTTTGTCTGCCAGGTTGAATAAAGATATTTTTTCTACAGAGATTTTAGCCACTTCAAGGAGCGAAGGTACAAACCATGTTCTTAATGAAATATCAACGACAACTACTTTTTAAGGAAATGGGTCAATGAGTATGAAGATTTAGTAGAAAAATGGTGCTTGAGAGAATTCAATGAGGATTTTCGATGTACAAGTGGTACTTCTTTTTGTGCTATCAACAATGGAGTAATGAGACAAGCAGCAAGGACATATACGATAACTATGTTTGATCAATTTCAAAAGCAATATTTGAGGTCAATGGAGATGGTATCTACTGAAATAAATTGCATTGGAGATGTTGTTACTTACAATATTAAGCATGGGAATAGCATGCCTGCTAAAGCTTCAAGGGTTGATAGGATGAAAGTGTGGACCGTACTGCTAAATAGACAAAATTTGGATGTTATATGTAGTTGTAAATTGTTTAAAAGTGAGGGGATCTTGTGTTGTCATGCGTTGAAAGCTTTAATGCTAAACAATACAACAAAAATACTCGAGAAATACATTTTGCAGCAATAGAGTAAAAAAGTAAAGGAAAGAATTTTGAATCCTATACCCTATCAAGAAATTGATGAATCGACTAGAAAATCCACAAATGAAGAAAAACTTATGTTTTGCAATGTAAGGTTTCGAAAGGCCTATGATGTTGTAGTATTGTGCTCTCAAAATGAGAAATCTATGAGGATTTTTGATGATACATTTAATCAATTCTTAAAGGAGTTGGAATTGAAGATGTTCGAGTTAAATACTAGTGAAAAGATCCACACACATGTTCAAGTGCAAGTTGAGGCTAAAGTGGAGATTGCACTAAGGAGTGTATCGAAGATCCTCTAAATGCTAGAACAAAGGGTACAAAAAATAAAAAAATGAAATCCAGCTTGCAACGTTCACAGACTAAATCTAGTAAGTAATATTTTAGTTTTATGTATATATGTACACACACACACACATATATATATATATATAAATAATGTTCCAAGACTTCATTCGAATTATATCAATATTACTTATAGGAAAAAGAAAGTCTATGGTTGCATGTTCGGATGGAGTACATGAAATTACATAAATTGACGAAATGATTATGGTGATTTATTTTTTTTCCCTTCAAGTTATTTATTATTTAACTACATAAAGATATTATTAATTTTGATAATTTAATAATGCTCTTAATGCAGTTTATTCTCTCTTTTTTCTTTTATTTTTAAAATTTTGTTTTTTAGAAATGCAATCCAACTCAGAGTGTTGAAATGTCTCAAGCATATATTTATCCTCCGTATATGATGCCTAGTTCAAGCCAAATATTAGGCTATCATGTTCATCTATTTATAGTAAGTAATAGAACTTGTCACCTGCCATATATTTATCTTTCGTATATGATGTCTAGTTCAAGCCAAATATCAGGCTATCATGTTCATCCATTTATAACAGGTAATAGAACTTGTCAACCTTTGGTGACGGTGGTGCCAAACATAGTGAATCATTCAACTTTCTTGGTCCCAAGACCGCCGTCACAACATGAAAGTCCAGCATTGGCTCAAGTATGTTGTTAATGAAATACTTTTTTTCTATAGTGTAAGTATGTCAAATACTTACAAGTTAATTTTGAAATAGACACTAACACCATTTATAACGTTATTACAAGGCTTTAATGTCTCAACTCAAGGACGGGGCACATGAAGCACGACATAGATCGAAGAGGTTGTTGATCGAGAATAAGCTCGCAAATATAGATGAGTTGAATGAAATAAATAAGAAGATCGAAGAGGTTGTGGAGGATTTTGTGGAGTTTGTAGATGCAAGTCCACATCCAGACAAAAGCCAGCTTCTGCAGAATGTGTTTGCGGATCCCAAAGGCTTTGGAATTGGTCCTATCGGAAGGTATAGATATGAAGACCCCAAATTCACCCACAAAATTTCTCATGTTTAAGTTTGTTCAAATACTGCTTCCTGTTTACCGTAACTTTTCAATTCAATTCGTTTTGTTTTGTGTTAGTTTTCATCATCTGAATAAGTTGTTTTTAGATATTAGTCTCTCACTTGTTCAAATACATTGCTTTTGTTTGTTCAATGATTATACTTGTCGCCATACCTGTTGTAACTCTAATAGTTTGAGTCGGAACAAACAATGCAACACTATTTCATTTTTTCTTATCAAGTATTTGTTTTTCATGACTTAAAACTTGATGTTATCAGCTTCTTCTACTGTGTTGCAACATCATAGTTATGCCAATATGCTTATGAATAATGAACAAACACTAAACGGGCATTAACCATGCATGACATTGAATTAATCTTGAAATCATCATGCGATGAAGCAGTATTAAAGTAGATATACAAAGGTGCAACAATGAACATGAAAAGGAAATATGATAGTGCCTGTTATTCCTGAAGCAGCCTAATTGTAGATTACCGCGATTTTTGTTCAGTGTATGATATACTTGTTGTATGATATACTTGTCCTTCTAATTGGACCTGCTTTGCTGCTAAACGACTCAAATGTAAGGGAAAAGAATACAACCTCCAACTATTGCGAAGGGAGCGGCAGTGCAAGTGAGGAGAAAAATATTTAGAGACAGTCTCACTTCATAGCAATAGTCAGGACTTGTTTGAGATCTTCAGAATAAGGCAAAAAGTAAAATATTATATATCATCATAGCTTCCTTCCCAATATCGCAAACCTTCTCACCACACCAAATATAACGGCCTTAATCAAGAGCTCCCCGTCTAAAGTAAAGGCGAGGGAGATAACCCCACCAACAACTATAAGCTTAGATATGTTCTTCCCATCGATTTCTCAAATTTATCAGAGTTTTTGACCTCAATCGAATTGTTTGTGCAGGTTTCCAAAGAGTTGAGGTATTCTGCATTTACTTTGGAATTAATCTATGCCATGAAAGCAAATCGTGAGATAGGAGTATCGGCTGCTCTTTCCTTCTAATATGCGCGCAAACCAGGCTCGATTTTCTTGACTGCTCCCCACATGCCTTGTCAGACCCTAAGTTTAGCAATTTCCCAAGGAATACCCATGTCTTCATGATGGAAAAGTAACACCTCAGGGGCAGTCAGCTGGCCATCTCCTCTTCTAGATTCAACTGTTTCACATCCAGCACATAAACATCTTAGATAAGAGTATCAAAACATTCCATTTCAAAAGCTTTTCAGTATATGCAGTCCATAGTAGTTTACAACAAAATGAGATGATAACAGTTAATTTACCTACATGAATACACCAACTTGAGTAGTATAAATCAACATGCCGAGGTTTGTTCTGTCCAGGAATAAGAGCAAGGTACTCTCTAAGACATGAATTGAAAGCTAATAAGTTACCAAAGAACACAAATTGACATGTTCAGCCAACACGAAACACATATACCACATGTACACATATTGCTTGATTTCCTTTGCCATACCTTAGTGACACAGTAGTAGGATCGTCCGGTGTCCCAAATCCGACGGTCTATGATGTACTCTCAGTCACTACAGAAGAATGGGAACTGAACCAGAAAGCATTTCTAACATCAGTAAACACAACCTAACAATAAAATATATACAACTAATATAGATAAGAAAACCTTATTACCTTTCAAACCCATTATACCATCATAGTTCCAATGGTGGAGCACTCCTCCAATGTTTTAGCATATATAAGCATGTCATCCCACTTTGACTAGAATTCATCATCCCAAAAGAAGTCCCTTACCATTTCAGTAGTAGCATCTTCAAAAACTGTTTTGCTTCGATATTATGGAGGACCAGTCTAGTAAATTCATCACAAAAATTCATTCAATCAATCACTTTGTATTGCATGCACCAAACAATTGAACATAACTCATCTATTTTACAATATTAATATCATTCGCAGAAACTAAAAATACCTCAGGGTCTCTCCGCCAAGCTTGGTAGTACATAGTGGCCATTGACAATCCATCATTTGAATCCAAGATAGACCTCCATCTTTCTCTTCAAGAAGTCTACATATATGCTCCAAATCCTTATTTCCTATTGGAACCGATTTCTCAAATCAAATTTGCCAAAACTAAGAAACCTTGGTTGAGAACTCATAGTCGACGAAAGAAGCAAAAATAAATGGAATTGATTTCTCAAATCAAATCTGTCAAAACTAATAAATCCAGGTTGAGAACTCGTAGTCGACGGAAGAAGCGAAAATAAATTAAAATACGTCGAGGAAACAAATGGTCGGAAAGAAAAAAAACAAAGATGAACAAACGGTGATGAGACAAAACTTCCTACGTACGCTACTTGCGATGGGATCCACCTTCTCCTTCATGCTTTACTTTTAAATTTAATTAGTTGAGACATGACAATATTTTACTGGTTGGGCCTATTGTTGGCGTGGCAAGATTAATCCATATCATGTCATTTTTGAAATTTGGCGACTCAAAAATAGTATTATTCTGATACATCAAATAACACGTCTATTTTCTACAAATAGTATCTGCACATTCAATATCAACTACATGCCACCAATAACAACAAAGTTAATGATTTAACACATAAAATTCAAAATTCAACAAATTACATGAATAAAAGTACAAAATACAAATCCCTTCCTCGTACACACCCAACTAATGCCACTGTCTGTTAATCATTTGTTGTCATTAATTAATAAAGAAACTAATCAGTCCAATCATAATCACTTCTCGTACATATCCAATCGATTAATAAAGAACAAACTCAATCCCATCTATTTTTAGATTCCAATGATGAAACAAAATAGGTTCCAAAAAGGAAAAAAAAAAAACATAAAGCAAAAATACAGCAATACATACTTGAATATAGAAGTTGAAATATCTGAATGGGAGAATGAAAGCCATAAAGAAGAAATTGCATATGTCTATTTGATTTACTAAGGGATGGTAAAGTTATAAAATGCTGAATTAGAAGATGATGAAGTTGTAAATATTTTTGGGATAGCTAAGGGTAATGTAGTCTTTCCACTTTTTAGATTTTATTTTTTGAATTATTATATAATTTTGGTAAATAACATATTAAGTGAAAGGCAGTTTGGACAGTCTTATTTATTATGAAAAAGATAAAATTTCGAAAGTTTAAAAATTTAATTCAAGCTTTGGTAGCCCATTAAATGTGTGTTTGATATAGTGCTAGAGACAAGGGGGGCCATGGCAGCCCCGAAGCCTTAAAATAATTACAATTTATATGAAGAAAGGATATATAAAATACGGTGTCTTTGATGGTTGAGTTCAAGTCCTTATTTTGCTTATTTTTCTTTTTTTTTTTAAAAAAAAAATTATTTTAAGTCCTTATCCCACTTTTTTCCTTTTTTTTTTAAAAATTTATTTTTTCAATTTTAATTTTCATATTTTTAATGTAATGAATTTATTCAAAATTCAATTTATTTTAAAAATATAAATATATTTTATATTTTTATTTTATATTTCAATATTTATATATTTTTAATTTTCAAACTATATATATTATGTAACTAAAAATTATAAATTTAAAAAACTAATTAATTAAAATTTATTTTGAAATCACTTATAAATTATTATTAACTTTTCAATCTAAAAGTTAATAAATAAATTATAATAAATATTATAAATAAAACAAAATATTTTATAAATATATACAATCTTCTTCTAACAATTTTATATATTAATAAACTTTTACAACTATATATCATAAAAGAAATTTTTAGTTGTTTTTAATATGAAAATAACTAATTTTAGATAATATATACTATAATGATAATATTTTATAGTAAGATATTAAAAAATATTTATTTTAATGAAATAAAAGATTATAATTAGATAATAAAAAAATATATTCAACTACAAAATAAAAAAATTTTAAATTTTATAATAAATTATAAAAAAAATTAAGAATATATTAAATTTTTAATAAAATATTTGCATTCTAAGAATAAAAACCATACACATTTTACATTATAACATTTAAAATTTAATTTAAAATATCATACCGTACCGCGGGGCGCTGCCTGAACCCCGTATGTAACTGATATTATGATTGGCCCCTCCCTACTAAGGCTAGCTTCGTCCCTGGTTTGATAGGTATATTTTTAATTAGTGATTTTGAGAATTTAGGTGCTTAAAAGTGACTTTTTGATTAGTGATTATCTATTCAATTAGCAATTTCCAAATAGCTACTTGAAGTAACTGTTTACAAATCATTAATTAAAAAAACTTCCATCCTACCCTTATCCAATTTTGATTATTATAAAAAATACACTAGCAAAAATTTTTTTAAACTATATTTTATTTTTTTTTATAAATAGTTTAACTATATTCCAATAGTGGTGGTCGCAAAATATCACAGTTAAAGAACTACTGATATGAATTTCCTTTTTTACTTTGTAGGATTTTTAGGGAAAGAACTGGTATTTAATATGCAGTTGTTTGACATGTTCTGAATCGTTTTCTTTTTCTTAAGACCTCTAGTTTTGGAGGTTACAGTGATAAATATCTTATAAAAATTAATACAATTCCCTATTTTTTATTTAATTATCTTTCTAATTTTAATATATTAAAATCTTAAAAATAATTAGAAAATAACTATATTTTATTAATAAATATTAACATTATTAATTGCTAAATTACCATTTTTCATATGTAACATTTCATCGTCCTCTACCATGTCATCCCAATTAACCAGAGTACTGAAGATGCTCTTCGGCTCAAGTCGAGGCAGAGCCAATGCCTTGTTCTATCGCAAATTAAGCAGGAGCCAGTAATTAAAACCCAATAGCCAATATATAAGTCCTACCTTCGTTGGAAAGGGACCCAACAGGGAAATGCGCCAACCAGTATTAGTTAAATAGTTATTTAAAATTTTATTTACAGTGGACATTCACAATTTATTCAATAACTTCATGACCAAGTAAATATCATAACTTTTACAACCAAATATATTTTCTCTACCATCCACCATGCATTTTAAGTTGCAGGTCGTAGATATAAAGGAATCCAATTGACCTTATTAGGAGGTGAATCCCAGACAGAAAATGCACTTGAACATCTCATCAATGTCGATCAATAACATCTTTCAAACTCTCCGTCTTATTAACCCATTCAAAGCCCTTCTTTGTGTACGTTTCCGAGTTGAAATTACTCGTGAAGAACCTATCTGCTTCAAGCCTCCTGCAAACCATCACATTTTTACATTTTAGTGCATATACACCATTACACTCAAATACATATTTACATACCTTGATGCAAGCAATAGGAAGATGAAGAAAGCAGTTTCGCTTGCATACCGACTAATAAGTCAAGCTTTTCAATATCATCACCATAAACTTCCCTCAGAGCTTTTATAGTTTCTTCATCATCTGTCAGATCTTCCCATTTGCTAATAGGAATCATAAGCATGTTCCTCCTGAACTCATTGTACCGACATATCTTCCTCTCTCTGTCTCTGTAGACTGATAATTGTCAAACAAACAAGAAGATGATCATGAATTTATGTTTTCATATAAAAAGAACAAAATTGTTATGTATTGAATTACTTTCTAAAGTAGGCATATCAACTGGATCAGGTCTCTCTTTCCCATTGACATCAGTAGGAACAAGGTTTCTCATCCACAATGGATAATTCCACAATGTGAGCGCACCACAAGACTGATGGCCCATTGATACCAACATTTTCTCTATTCCTATTCTTGATAGCCTTTCATCCCCTGCTTTTCCTATCATTTCCTCCATTGCCACCCTGTCAATTTGTATATTCTAATGTTGTTACTTGACTACTTTTCATTAAAAAAATGAAATTGTTTTAGAAATATTACTCTTCTTGTATAGGAGGGGTTTGGTACTCTGTTTTGGGAGAATCAATATCGCGAAGAACAAGCTTGTCAGGTAGAAGAGAGTGCATTCTATAAACACTAGTAAACTCTTCAGTAAGTGAATATGATACTCCATGATCTTCTGGCTTTTTCATACCAACCAATCCACTCAACAAATACCCAAAAACATGTCCAAACAAGTCCTTGAATTTCTTTCCTAAAATTCCATACCAATTGATCCTCATTCCTGCAAGAAGAGTGTTGGTTTTCAAGAGCTCTACTGTCCAATCAATGGTGTGGATTTTAGCTATAACAGCTGATGTCACCAATCTAGCATGTCTGTATAGCTCCTCATCATTCAAGTCAGGATAATGTAGCTGCAAAAATGAACACAATTTGATCACCAGTGTATAACACAAGTCAGGATAATAAAATAGAATGGTTCAAGAACTTACTTTGAGCATGTCACAAACAGCATTGTGCTCTTTGACAAAGAGAACTTGCAGAAGAGAATAACCAGCCCAGATGTTCCTAACATCACCTGAGATTGGAATCATGTTCTCATCGTGTACAATAAGTCCATCTCCTCCTATTTTCAGCTTCCCATCTTTGCATGCTCTCACTTTTGTCAAAACTTCACTATTGCTCCCATAAATTACACTACCATCCCTGTTCAATATTCATTTTAAGTTTTTAAATATCATAACACAAGTTCTTAGTATGAAATGCAATATTACTTACCACCAAGCAGTATTTATATTAATAGAGCAAGTTTTGATAGAAGTTGAACCAGTGGGCACCATTTTGGTATTGTAAAAATAGAATGATTTTAGTGGGCAACCACATGCTATTTCATCTGCTGCTGTAAGTTCCACCTGGGATCATTATTAGAATTAGTAACATAGTTATCAGTTTTTATATGTATGGTTGTTAATAAGTGTAGATACCTGAATGGTGTCTTCTAAATGATCAATCCAGTCATGAACCATGAACTGTATCCATGAACAAGCTATGACATTGAACTGGATTCCATTGTCAACATACTCTTTTCTTGCCAAGAGCTTTTCTACTACCAGTGAGGGGTGGGGATCCAACACCTGTTTAGTTAGCAGCATATTAAATGCCATCTATGAGATCATCCACCTTGAATAAATTTGGGTACTAATTCAATTTTGGAAAAAGACTGGGCTGGTTATTTGAACCCACCCAATCACGGTATATTTGTAATATATGAGAAAGACACCGAGTGAACGATATTATCAATCATTTCAATTGACTTAAAATGAACGGGTCCAGTTTTGACTGGGTTCAAATTCTATTGCGAGGGTCCTAACCACTAAAAATGTGTTAGGAAAATCGGGCTCGTCGCAGCGGAATTTGTCTCGATCAATAAGTAAACAAAATAAAAGATAAGAAACAAAATATTAACGCACCAAGATTACGTGGAAACCCAAAACGGGAAAAAAACCACGGACGTCAGGACGGACAAAGATTTTCACTATGTAGCAAAAGATATTACAGCCACAATCAGAAAACACTCTCTAACTCAATTACAAGTCTCATCCAAGCTCACAAGAAAGAAACTCACAAGACACTCAGGATCTCTCAATTTGTGTCTGTACAATTGAAGACTACAGCATCATATTTATAGTGAACAATGATTTACTTACCAAGTAAATCATAATAAACTAGGAAACCTATTATTACTAGAATTCCTAAAAAAAAGGAAAAGGATTCTTTCCTAATTGCAATTCTAATAAGACATAAATACAATTCCTAGTCAAATATAATACTTCCAAAACAGTCTTCAAATCTTTCACTTCCAAAAGAGTCTTCAAATCTTTCTCAGCTTCCAAATAAAGACTAGTATATTGAATACCAATTTTTGTCAAACCCTAACAAACCACCCCTTGACAAAAATTCCCTAAACTTGCGTCCCTTAAACGACGACTATGACTCTACATCGAGCCATCATATCCCACCATGAAGATATACACACTTAGGAACCATCAAACGATCCATCCTAAGATTTATTCCGGCACATGTCGATACAACCCTTACTGATTAAATCATGGTGCAACTTCCTTAACTGGCTTTCAAGAAAGTTCATCAGCCATCGACATCTTATCCACCACACAACCGCATTAACGCCAGTCCAATGCCCATGTGCAAAACTTGTGGCCGCTAGAAGTACTACATCCTCTTTCATGGCACCATGGTGGTTAGCGACCTGCCATGAGGATGTACCCATTCCTCCTTAGAGGAAGTCACCTTCATCAGCTTCTAGCAAGGAGACACATGGAGTATCTCCATCAGCGGAGTCCTTTGCCGAACTTGCTCCTTTACAATCCTTCCTCAGATGTCCCTTTTGTCCACACTTTCAACACTGGATGTTCTTCTTAGAGTACCCATTCTTTCCATTCTTTTCTCGAGTCATCAGAATTGACTGATTATCAGAGTTATTATTTTCACTCTTCAGTCTTTTCTCTTCAGAGATCAACTTATTCGCAACCTCTGAAAAACTTACCGTCGAGTTTCCATGCATCAGGATCGGTTTCATATACTTGTATGAATCAGGAAGAGACCAGATCAATTTCAATGCCTTATCCTCGTCATCGATCTTCACTCCAATAGACTCCAACTCAGAGATGATCCCATTGAGTTCTGCCAGATGATCAGAAACTTTCGTACCTTCATCCATCTTCAATAGATGAAATTGTTCCTTCAGGTAGAATCGATTGCAGACGCTGTTTGCTTGGTACAACTCTTCAAGTCTTCCCCAAAGTTCTCTTGCAGAAGTTGTTCCTTGAATATTCGCAAGAACATTCTTGGCCAGACACAGTCGTATCAAACTTGCAGCTCTTTCATCGAGTTCCTCCCATTCATCGTCACTCATCAGGGATTTTTCGGACTTTTCAGACTTCTCCTTACCAGTTTCTTTTTCACCAGAGCTTTCAGAGACTACCGCAATTGTTCTCCCCTTCAACGCCTTTTGCAATCCATGTTGGATCAGGATATCTTTGACTTGTACTTGCCACAAGCCAAAATTAATTTTTCCATCAAATTTCTCCACATCGAATCTTCCGGTGTACATCTTGCTTGTAGACATGTTTACTTCAACAATCGAAACTCACACGAACCTCGGCTCTGATACCACTTGTTAGGAAAATCGGGCTCGTCGTAGCGGAATTTGTCTCGATCAATAAGTAAACAAAATAAAAGACAAGAAACAAAATATTAACGCACCAAGATTACGTGGAAACCCAAAACGGGAAAAAAACCACGGACGTCAGGACGGACAGAGATTTTCACTATGTAGCAAAAGATATTACAGCCACAACCAGAAAACACTCTCTAACTCAATTACAAGTCTCATCCAAACTCACAAGAAAAAAACTCACAAGACACTCAGGATCTCTCAATTTGTGTCTGTACAATTGAAGACTACAACATCATATTTATAGTGAACAATGATTTACTTACCAAGTAAATCATAATAAACTAGGAAACCTATTATTACTAGAATTCCTAAAAAAAGAGGAAAAGGATTCTTTCCTAATTGCAATTCTAATAAGACATAAATACAATTCCTAGTCAAATATAATACTTCCAAAACAGTCTTCAAATCTTTCACTTCCAAAAGAGTCTTCAAATCTTTCTCAGCTTCCAAATAAAGACTAGTATATTGAATACCAATTTTTGTCAAACCCTAACAAAATGTGGGATATTTTTTAAACTCCTCCATCTGTAACGTGAAAATCAAATTTTTAAAATTTTATAGCTAAAAATTAAAATTTTAAAAAATAATATTTTAACTTTTAAAAAAATATTATTTTTTTAAATGGAACTTTTAACAGCTTATAAGTAAAAATATTCATTTTTTCAAAAAATAAATAAATCAATATCTTAATACCTTAATACCAGTGTTTTAAAGATTGAAAAGCGAAATCAATGGATTTTGATAGTTTAAACAAGGAATTAGCTTAAATAGATACTCCTAAAAAAAGTATAGGTAGCGCGCATATGCAGATTAGGTGGAGATCTTAGGTGGGGTGTTTAGGAAGACTAGAACGGGAATATTTAAAACATGTTGTACGGCAATAACAACCTTGAGTAGTGTGGTTTTGTTCTGCAATAACAACTTCGAGTCGTGTTTAGCAATTTGAATAATGATTCAAGCGGTGTTTCATAAAATTAGATGTTTATCATTGGTTTTTCAAAATAGTTTAATGTTTTAATTAAAGGTTTGGCAAACCTTATTTAAAGTACATTTCTTCAAAATGTTAATCGAATCGTTGTTCCAAAAACTATCAAAATATTCTTATGATTAACATTAATAAATGTAAGTCAAATAATTACAACAATCTGATTTGTATTTTTATATCTAACTGTTATTTAAATTGTTACCGTTGTCATCAATTGATACACTTTCATATTAAATAAAATAATAATATAAAATAAAAAGAAAATACTTCACCGTAAACGTCATGTCAACAGAGGAGTGAAGAAAAAAACTATGTAAACCTTAGACAAAACATACAACACGATTAACAAAAGATTACAAACTAATGACACGTTTAGTATACAGGATCAGATTACATCGAAGGAATCAGATTAGTTAGGATGGGATAAAATAAATTAGGATTAGATAAAATTATAATTATGTCATATTTGGTGTTACTTGGATGGGATTAATACATAGTAAAATAATCGTAAATGAGTTATTACTGTGGTAAAAGTGAAGAAAAAAAAGTTTAAAAAGGAATAAAAAGGGGACATGCCATATATTTTTTAAGTCTTAATTTGGTGTGTTTTTATCATTTTCAATGTTTACTTTTACAAATTTTAAAATAATTTTTTATCATAATTTTTTTTTTACCAGTCACATCCAACCTTGGCACTTGCTAAAAGAACCCTAATATAATTGATTCCAGCTTGCATATAAAATTTATTATAGTAATCTCTCCCTACTATAATTAATAATATGTAGTATTGTATTTTTGGCATAATGATAACCGAAGCCCCTAAACTTGACTAACATTTTTAGTTTGGTCCTCCAACTATGTGAGGTTTCAATTTAACCCCTTAACTATCTAATATTGGATTAATTTAGCCATTTTCATTATATAACAGATGATGTGGCAGGTGGTTTTGAGTCAAATATATACAACAATTTTGTTACATCATCTGCCACATAAGTGAAAATGAGTAGATTGATTCCATATGGGATAGTTGAGAGGTTAAAATGAAATCTTGCACAGTTAGAGGATCAAATTGAAAAGGTTGGTCAAGTTTATGGGATTTGATGATCATTATGCATATATATATATATATATATATATATATTTATTGTTAATATGTACCAAATGCTTAATAAATTTTAAAATGAAATAAAATTATTAAATATTATTTCTTGATGCATGAACCATGTGAACCAATTTTAATAAAATTATTCTTATTTAAAAAAATAAAAAAACATAATTATTCTCGACTATCCGGAGTTAAACAGTGATATTATTTATATATATTATTTTTATAAATATGAAACCGAATATGTAAATTCATAAACAATAAAATCTCGTCTATATTTAATACTTAAGAGTTTTAAATGAAGTTTGGGGAAAAAATATAAATTAATAACAGTATGAAAAGTTGGACGCTAACTTAATGTACATGTGCGCGTGTCCAATTATTTTTTTATTATTTATTTAACCATTAATGAATACCATTTAAACACAGATTAAACACATGTAAGACAAATGTCTGTCTGTGTTTAATATTGCTTATCAACATCTCCAGACATGTCCACATAATATAGATTAAAATTCACCAAAAATTGATCTATTTTCAAAATTCCATGTATAGATATCCGACCAATTATATATATGAAAAAAAAAAACATAAAATTACAAATATGGAGATATCTATATTTCTGATATATTCGGTAACTATATATTTTGTTTTAATATGTGATCTAGTATACCTGATAAGGAGAAGTGGAAGGAGGTAGATTATAACGTTGATGCAAGTGCCTTCTGATGCCCGAGTAACCAAGTCCCACGAACACTGGTACTCTATGCCACATCTTAAACTTGTCCACCAAATGAACCACCTATATTCCTCAACACACATCAACCATCATAATGTATTTGAATTGAATCACTCACATAGAACAGAAGAGTATCGAAAAAGCTCATCTTGCACACAACATGTCTCAGTTGAGGATGAATCCACAGCCAAGACAATGCCATGTTTAGGAAAGACTCTCTCCTCTCTCATCTTTTTATATTAATCGAGTACCCTATTGTGTTGTGTTTGCTTTTTTATTATTCTAGATTCAAATTCATAACTAATAATTTAAAATGCTTTTGGTGTTTCATACATATATACATTTTATATTTCTTCCTCGGACAGGTGATGAGTATATTTAATTTTTTAATTAATTTTGCATTAATGTTTAAAAAGGTTAAATTGATAGGAGTTGATTAATTGTTATATTCAATCTTTTTTATTAGTTCTGATTTTTAAATGTGAATATGTAAAAATAAATTTTTATTCTTTTTAACAATTTTAGTCTAAATATTTTTTTTTTAATTTCATTTATTTATTTATTTTTATAATTTTAGACTTTTATATATATGTATATATATATAATTTAAAATAATTTTTTTTAAAAAATTACAAAATAAGTTTTTGTTGGAATAAATCTCTAGTAAGCCTCTGAACCCGCTGAATCCAGGATATTTCCTCCACTATGGTCTTTAAGGTTGATACTTGGTTGTTGAAAGTCTATGCTTTTTCTAGAGAAGATGATATTGTTAAAGAGAAACCCTAGAAAATAAGTAGTATATATATTTTTTCTTTTGCTATGTATGTAGAAAGAGATTTTATTTGGTGAGAACTCACCTTTATAGGAAACCTTACTCCATAAGCCATCTTGATTCTAGGAGGAAACTTAATAGAATCGGATATAATCCCCATCAAATCCAAGAATTATCCAAGATAGAACCCACTTGATCTACAAGTGGAGTGATTATTCCGTCAGATGGTTGAAGTCGGTTATATGACAATTTTAATGTTCTAGAGGAACCAAAACCTTTGTGGTCGCACAACTCGATCCAAAAACGAGCACAACCTTACTAGGAAATTCGGTCGTAGAATATGTGACCCAAGAAATGCGGCCGCAAAATAGAACCTAAGTCCAAAATGAAACAACTCGTTTTGATTAAGAACACCAAGGCCTACTTCGAGCGCAACAAAGTGTGGGTCTTTGAAGTACAACAGCGCGAGTTTAGTGGGAAGCCTAAACTAATTTGGTTAACACCAAGACCCAATTTGTCTGCATACCGGAAAAGAGGCCCAATGAGTTGATTCTAAAGAACAAGACTTACCTTCGGCTGTGGATAAAGACACTAAAAAGTGGGTCGACCCCTGAATAATAAAATGAGCCAACCCGTTTCTTTGAAACAAATAAGCACGTGACCAAGAAGTAAATAAATATAACTACTTCTTGTATCCTGGCCTAGGAAGTAAGACACCTGAAAACATATATATATATATATATATATATATTCAAACATTTATATATATATATATTCAAACATTTTTATAAATGTCATTCTCTATAACAATAATTCATTATAACAGCTGGATTTCTTTCGGAACCGATTTTTTACATGTTATTTTAATCCTCTATAATAGTGATTTACCTATAATAGCAATAGCCGTAATTTGAATAACACATTCTTTATAAAACTCATACTCTATAATGGCCTACTCAAATATAATACATTATTTTTTTTAGTAAAAATAATATAAAAATGATGAAGGAAAAGATTGCATAAGTAATGATAATGAATATGATTGAATTTGAAAGATTTCATAATTATAAATAATGGAAATAGAATAATTTGATGATATTGGGACAGCGTCATCACTTATGGCACACATCCAATTTGACGGTATCAATCAAACAATGGATACAACTGTACATATGGAGTTTGATGCAATATTTTTGATTATTTCAAGTTTCACTGATGAAGAGATTATTGTCAATGTTACTACACTAGATGAAAAAAAAAACTAGGGAGGAAGGAGATGATTGTGATAGTACAGATGAAGAACCTTAACCAGTTGCTACTTGCGGTGAGATTGAAGATTAAAGCAACAAACTTTTGGAAGGCAATTGACTACCCTTTTGCTGAAAGTTTGGACCAAAGTTTTCGTCAATTCAAGAGTTATATTGGTAGTAAGAGATTGAAATCTACCAAACAATATACCATTGCAGAATTTTTTTTCATCATATTTCAATCAATTTAACTTTAAAAATGTCTAAGTTGTGCATATATTTTTAGAGCTTATTTTTTCAAAATAAAATTATTATAAATTTGTAACAGACAAGTGAGATCTATGAACTCCATATGGCTATTATATGTAAATAACAAAAAAAAAAAAAACTTATCACACAAACGATGGCGTTATAGAGGGGTTTGACTATATATATATATATACTTCCTCCGCTTTTTTTTTATGTGCTACACTTGAATAGTATTTACTATTCATTCATCAATCTTATTTTTTATATTGTTATTTACGTATAAAAAAAATATATTCAAGTGGGATCTTATTTTATTCGTTTTAATGTCTACTTTTTAAATATAAAATTTTTATAATTTTTAGTTGTATATAATTAAAGATATTTACCATTAAAATTAGGTCTCGAATAGTGTACAAACAGAAAGTGTAGTGAATAAAAAAAGCAGAGGATACTAACTGCTTTTGGATGTAATTTTTCTTCCAACCTCGATATTGCCAGAAACATGAGCAATATAGTCATTTTGATATATTTTATAATTTTTTTAAATGCTTGGTTTTTGTAAAAAACTTTAATCTGAATCTAAAAATATAATTTTTTTAATAAAAGGTCTAAAACTGCAAACCACTCTTTTCAAATCATAAAAAAATTATTATAAATAAAATTGAAAAGGTAATCATATAATTAATTAAAAATGAAAATCATATGAGATTAATTCTTATCAATTTTTGGATTCAAAATTATTTCTAATAACTTTTTTAAATTTATTTTTTATATTTTATATTTTTATATTTTTTAATTTTTAAAAATGAACCATGAAAAGATGAAAATGTCCTTCCACAAATAAAGAGTAAAAAGTCAACTAACAGATGAACAATAAACTACACATTGACTAATAAAAAAGCCATTAAATTAGATTTTTGTAAAAATATTTTTTATTCTGAAATTTTCATGGGTTTCTTAGAATTAACCCGATAATATATATATATATATATATATATATATATTATGAGAAATATGATACTGATGTGCCTAATAAGAATGAGTGTTACATGGAAGATACAAAGTATTCTTGTCAATAGAAGAACAATATTATAATAGAGCATCATTATCACTTCAACATATTTGTTATTGTAATAGACTTTCAATTGGTGTAGTTGGATAGTCGGTTTTCAAATGAAGCGATGAATTTTTTTTCATTGAGTAAGGCTTTAAATTCATGTGATGGATTTAAATCATAAAAAATGGATGGTATTTGCATTCTTATCTAAGGATTTTTATCCTTTTTACTTTATAGGGGATGAGCTAGAAGAGTTGAGGAGGCAGTTAGAGCATTTCAAATTTAATGTAATTTATCAACCAAGGTTTCATAATATTGCGTCTCTTTTAGAATTACTACAAGTACTCGTTCAAACGAAAAGATCAATTCACTATGTTTTGATCGATAGGTGAATATATGTTTTCTTTGTTCATACTTATTTAATATATTTGTCTTCTTTTTTTTTTTTTTACAAGTTGATTCAATTGGTTTTGATTCTATTAGTATCCACTGCAACAACTGACCGAGCATTTTTAGTCATGAAACTTCTCAAGGCATCACTTTGAAATAAAATGGTAAATAAATTCTTAACAAACTCAATGATTACTTATTTTCAGAGAGAGATTATGGAAACTATTGATCCAGAAGTGATAATTGATAAGTTTGACATTTTGAAAAATCGAAAAATTCAACTGAGTTGATGTATTTACTAGATTTATCAAATTTCTTTCAATATCATTTATTATATCTAATTACCTATCTTATACTTAGTACTTTATTATGAGTAAAAAATTTATTTAAAATAGCCATTTGAGGTATATATTAAACTTTTGAGATGTTAAATAATTAGTGGAATTTTGGCCTAATTTTTCAAACATTTTAACTCACCCTACCCAGCAATGTGAAACTATTGCTTAAATCCATTTCATAGCAGTAATATCTTATTTTACTAATATTATAACTAAAAATATTTAAATATAATTACGATTATATATATCAAAAATAACTATTCAAAATTTCTTTTAGCATTAGCAATTTAACTATATATTTATATATCAAATAAAATTAAACTAATAGTAAAATCGTTTACATAAAGAAATAATGTATGATATATCAAACAAACATTTGGTCTCGATCACACTAATACCATAAATAATGTATGCATTTCAAGTGGCCAGTCGTAGATATAAAGGAACCCAATTCACCATGTTAGGAGGTGAATCCCAGACGGAAAATGCACTTGAACATCTCATCCAGCTTCCAGTCATTTCAGGAAAATGTCGATCAATAACATCTTTCAGAGTCTCCGTCTTATTGACCCATTCAAAACCCTTCTTTGTGTACGTTTCCGAGTTGAAATTACTCGTGAAGAACCTATCTGCTTCTAGCCTCCTACAAACAATCACATTTTTACATTTTAGATGCATATACACCCAACTGCACTAAAATATATCATAATGTTAAATACAGACCTTGATGCAAGCAGTAGGAAAATGAAGAAAGCAGTTTCACTTATTGCAAAGCCTTTGATCTTCTTCTCTGCTTGCATTCCTACCAATAAGTCAAGCTTTTCAATATCATCACCATAAACTTCCCTCAGAGCTTTTATAGTTTCTTCATCATCTGTCAGATCTTCCCATTTGGTTATAGGAATCATAAACATGTTCCTCCTGAACTCATTATACCGACAGACCTTCCTCTCTCTGTCTCTGTAGACTGATAAAGATAAAATTTTGTCAAACGAAACAGCAAGATGATCATGATATAAAGAGAATAAAATTACTTTCTAAAGCAGGCATATCAACTGGATCAGGTCTCTCTTTTCCATTGACATCAGTAGGAAAAAGGTTTCTCATCCACAGTGGGTAATTCCACAATGTGAGCGCACCACAAGACTGATGGCCCATTGACACCAACATTTTCTCTATTCCTATTCTTGATAGCCTTTCATCCCCTGCTTTTCCTATCATTTCCTCCATTGCAACCCTGTCAATTTGTATATTCTAATGTTGTTACTTGACTACTTTTCATTAAAAAAATGAAATTGTTTTAGAAATATTACTCTTCTATTATAGGAGGGGTTTGGTAGTCTGTTTTGGGAGAATCAATATCGCGAAGAACAAGCTTGTCAGGTAGAAGAGAGTGCATTCTATAAACACTAGTAAACTCTTCAGTAAGTGAATATGGTACTCCATGATCTTCAGGCTTTTTCATACCAACCAATCCACTCAACAAATACCCAAAAACATGTCCAAACAAGTCCTTGAATTTCTTTCCTAAAATTCCATACCAATTGATCCTCATTCCTGCAAGAAGAGTGTTGGTTTTCAAGAGCTCTACTGTCCAATCAATGGTGTGGATTTTAGCTATAACAGCTGATGTCACCAATCTTGCATGTCTGTATAGCTCTTCATCCTCCAAATCAGGATAATTTTGCTACAAAACATACAAATTAATCATCATATAATTAATACAACATCTTTACCTATAATAGTTCAGGTTTAATGAGCTTACTTTAAGCATGTCACAAACAGCATTGTGTTCTTTAACAAAGAGAGCTTGCAGAAGAGAATAGCCAGCCCAGATGTTCCTAACATCACCTGAGATCGGAATCATATTCTCATCATGTTGAAGAAGTCCATCTCCTCCTAATCTCAGCTTTCCATCTTTGAATGTTCTGACTTTTGTCATAACTTCATCATTGCTTCCATAAATCACACTCCCATCCCACCAAGCAGTCCTTCTGTTAAGAAAGCCAGTTTTGATAGAAGGTGAATGGGTAGGCACCCTTTTGGTTTTGTAGAATCTGAAGGATTTCAAAGGGCAACCACTTGCTACTTCATCTGGAGCTGTAACTTCCACCTGTGATCATTATTAAAATTAGTAACATAGTTTTCGTTTTTTAGATATATAAATAAGTGTACTTAACATACTTGATTGGTGTCTTCTAAATGATCAATCCAGTCATGAACCATGAACTGTATCCAGGAAGAAGCAATGATGTTGAACTGCGTTCCATTGTCAACATACTTCTTCCTTGTCAGGAGCTTTTCTGCTACCACTGACGGGTGAGGATCCATCAGCTGTTTACCAGTAAAATTGATTACTTAAATTAAATAATTAAAATAAAAATAAAATAAAATTATATTTATTTGAATTTATTTTGATAAAACTTTTTTTTTTATTAAAAGTAACATATTTAAAATATATATTATTTAACTAAAAGGTAATTTAAATTTATTTTTATTTTTATTCTAATTTTTTAAAGTAAATAATTTAACCTTACTATCAAAAGTAAAAAGATAAACCATCACTTCATTAATAAAAATAAGGAAGGACGTAAAATTAGAAAACAAATCTTATGATTGAAACTGTTTTTGATATCAGTAAGTATTTTATCTGAATTTTTTGCTTTTTTATATAAAATACTATTCTAATTCACTTGAATTATTATATGATATGGTCTAAAATCTTTCTATCGATTAAATAAATATTTATATTTTAAATATATATATATATATATATTAATTTTTAAAAATTGGTTAACTGTTCAAAAACATTTTTGAAAAATTATAGATAAATTTATAAAAAAATTCTGCTAACTAATACTCAATTAATTATAATAAAATAATTTTATTTGTCTGAAATCTTTAAAATAAATTCATGTCCGATAAATTGGTTTCTTTTAACTTAAAAAAATAAATAATTAAAAAAATATTTCCATGTGAAAATTAAAATTATATTTTTTGTATGAATTTTTTTATGATTTAACAAAAAAAAAATCTTTGATTTTCGAGAACTTTTATTGAATTAAAAAAATTAAAATAAATGAAGTTAATCAAATTCGAAAATTAAATAAAAATAATATCATAATTAATTATTAATATGATTTTAGTATCATTTATACACAAATCTCTTCTTCTTTTTTCCCTTTACTAGCTGAAAATTTGATTCAATTTTATGTGTAATTTCAATTTTTAAAAAAGTTTTATAGGTGAATATTGATAAAATAAAAAATTCATATCTATTTCTTATACCATTCTGGTAAATTTAAACTTTGGGTTTAAATAATAAAATTAAAAAAATAAATAAAAAATAAAAGTTAAAATAACTTGAAAGTGGGGTTGTACACGTTAAATTTGGTAGAGAAGTGATGATTTAAAGGGAGTTTGAGGGTTTTACATAAAAAAATATGCTACTACCTGATAAGGAGTAGTAGAAGGAGGCATGTTCCGACCAAAGAATGTTCTCACATCATCAGCCCCTCCAACATCCAACAGATTATAACGTTGATGCAACCTCCTCCTTATTCCCAAGTAACCAAGTCCCACCACCACCGGCAGTCTGTGCCACATATTCAACTTGTCCACCAAATGAACCACCTGCACACACACAACACATATTCACATCAACACCACACCATACAATACAATTCAAATTCAAATGATCTCTCTTACATAGAACAACAGACTATCCAAAAAGCTCATCTGGGCAACAACATTCCTCAGCTGCGGATGAACCAGCAACCAAGACAAAACCATCTTTAACTTTTCACAAACTGTCACCTCTCTCGCCTTTTTATACTACCCAAACCGACCGACCCATCAGTTCTACTTCCTCACGTCTTCTAGTCTACGTGCTTTTTATGACTCTATCAAACTTCTAACATATACTTTCAAACTCGTCCTTCTACATTTAATGCATTTCCTTTTTCTTCTTATTAATTCAATTTATGTGAACTTATACATTTATAGGCTCATTGAGTGAACCAATTTTCATTAATTGTTATATATAGAATGTGTTATTGTTACTGCATATAAAGATAATAGAGGCAACCATCGATCCTAACCTATGGCATATCAGGTGGTCCATAACTAGTACGAGTGTTGAATGAATGATATATAGGTCCACTGCAGCTAAAATACAAATAAATATTAATAAATTTTGTTCTGCTGTAATTTGTAGATTCCACCTTGTTATATATATGTAACAATGTGTCATTCTCTATATAACTCATCATCCTATAATATGTATATAATTGAAAGCATTTTCCATTTCTATAATATCATTCATTTTCAATTATCTATTGGTTCACGTTACCAGCATTTTCATCCGTCAGTCAAAACTAAACCATCTATGGTTATTAATCATGAGCCACCGTCAATTTATAGAAGATCAAATTTGACTAACTTCCACATTTTAATCCCAATCAATTCTACATTTATTTTCTCCTCCTACCATTTTTTTTAAACATCACATTATAAGTATGTTACTTGAATTTGTTGGGAAAACACAGCTAGCTCCGATACGACTTGTTGAACAAATCGGTGATCCATTGCAGCGGAGACGAGTATTGTTAACCACAAAGTAAAACAACATACACAAGGCAAGAAGTAGAGATAGAAAATAAGACACAAGGTTTTTACGTGGAAACCCAAAACGGGAAAAAACCACGGCCGTCAGGACGACGAGAGACTAATTCACTAGGTAACAATAAAGTAACAGTTACAACCAGAATATCACTCTCTCACTCCCCAATCCAATTACATTGGTTACAGTCTCACATATAAGCTCTCCTCATATGGCTCTCACAGGATAACAAGACTCGATCCTAAAACTCAAGATCTCCATGGTCTCCATGGTTCCCAAGCCCTCATGGGGTACCTTCCAAACCTAACCAACTAGATCTACATTGTTCTCTCAGGATATCTAATAATAGATACAAGTACCATATTTATAGCATTAGATTACTTAGTCACAAAGTAATCCTAAACCATTAAGAAAACCTTTTCCTATTTAGGATTCTCCAAGATCTATTTCCTAATTAGAATCCTCTTTAGGAAATACCATTCCTAATCAAATATAACACTTCCAAAACAGTCTTCGAGTCTTTTCCTAATTACCAACCAATTATGGATATTTGAATATACCCGAATTTTCGTCAAAATCCTAACAAACCACCCCTTGACGAAAATTCCCTTTGTCCCTCTCGACGACCACAACTCAAAACAACTCAAACCATCAAAGTAAAACTCACTCAGAAATTTGAAAAACCACAGCCTTCATCAGTAACCCAAGATTTTCTTTTCTCGGCACATGTCGAAAACACTTGCTGAATAAACCATGGTGCAGCTTCCTTCATCAGCTTTCAGGAAACTCCTCAGCATCGACATACTTACACCCACATCCATGCTGATCAGATGCCCGTGCAAATTATGGACACGCTAGAATTATTCCATCATTTATCATGACAACCTTGGTGGTTCGGAACATGTCATAAGGACACCTATCCCAACGTACAGTCGGAGCCTTTGCCGAACTACTCCTCACAGTCCTTCCTTATTCGAGTTCACCAACCACTTGATCAAAATTCTCAGCCCACAAAGATTCCAAAACACCTCCAGTCAAACCCTCAATTTTACTTTGACTATTTGACCAAACTTGAATCTTTGATTACATCTTTTGATCTTTACTTGCGTTAACAGAAAACACAAAAGTCTCAAAGTTACATTACCACCACAATTATACATGTCGTAGATCACCACCACCGTTGCTCGAGAAATACCGCCTAAGCTTTTTCATCTCTACGATTATCGCAGACTAGATCTTGACAACACTTGTGATTTTTTTTTTCAGCTTTAACCTTTTTTTTTCCACGCAACCAGCTCAAAACTCGATCAGAGAAACCAAATCAAATTTTTCAGAACTTCTAGAGACTCCGGGAGATTTACCCATCCTTCAAAACTTTTCGCTTTCATCTTACCTTAACCCATATTTACTTTAACCAAACCAAAACTCACGGACCACACCAGCGCTAGCTCACAAACCAAGGGCTCTGATACCAGTTGTTGGGAAAACACAGCTAGCTCCGATACGACTTGTTGAACAAATCGGTGATCCATTGCAGCGGAGACGAGTATTGTTAACCACAAAGTAAAACAACATACACAAGGCAAGAAGTAGAGATAGAAAATAAGACACAAGGTTTTTACGTGGAAACCCAAAACGGGAAAAAACCACGGCCGTCAGGACGACGAGAGACTAATTCACTAGGTAACAATAAAGTAACAGTTACAACCAGAATATCACTCTCTCACTCCCCAATCCAATTACATTGGTTACAGTCTCACATATAAGCTCTCCTCCGATACCGCTTGTTGAACAAATCGGTGATCCATTGCAGCGGAGACGAGTATTGGTAACCATAAAGTAAAACAACATACACAAGGCAAGAAATAAAGATAGAAAATAATACACAATGTTTTTACGTGGAAACCCAAAACGGGAAAAAACCACGGCCGTCGGGACGACGAGAGACTAATTCACTATGTAACAATAAAGCAACAGTTACAACCAGAATACCACTCTCTCACTCCCCAATCCAATTACATTGGTTACAGTCTCACACACAAGCTCTCCCAATATGGCTCTCACAGGATAACAAGACTCGATCCTAGAACTCAAGATCTCCGTGGTCTCCATGGTTCCCAGGCCCTCATGGGGTACCTCCCAAACCTAACCAACTAGATCTACATTGTTCTCTCAGGATATCTAATAATAGATACAAGTACCATATTTATAGCATTAGATTACTTAGTCACAAAGTAATCCTAAACCATTAAGAAAACCTTTTCCTATTTAGGATTCTCCAAGATCTATTTCCTAATTAGAATCCTCTTTAGGAAATACCATTCCTAATCAAATATAACACTTCCAAAACAGTCTTCGAGTCTTTTCCTAGTTACCAACCAATTATGGATATTTGAATATACCCGAATTTTCGTCAAAATCCTAACAGAATTGTCATATGGATTTTTCATATGAAAAAGTGTTTGGTAATGTTCTTACAAAAAATTTGAAAATTAGAAATTTATATTATTATTCGCTCGAAGTCGAATAATACTGGATATAGAAATTTAAAAGAATAATATCAATATCACGTGAAGTTGAATAATTAAAATCAGGTTCTGGAATTCAAAATAATTTTTTTTAAAAATATACTTATTTTGTAAAATGAATAATTATAAAATCCAACCTTTACTGATTCGTAGAGGAAACTATCGAGATTGAATAACAGACTGTAGACTAAGGTTGAAATTAGAGATATATTAAGATCGGTAGAAAAAGGAAATACAACAATTAAAAAAAAAAAAAAGAAAAGTAAGAGCTATGGTCCTCATTAGGACCCACTTATATGATGAATTAAAAAGTCAATATATGACCATTTTAAATCCCGGATATCTATGAGATAGTCTGGAATCCAAATATAGCCGACAAGCAGTGGTTATTTTGCAAAAAGTTAGAGATAATTGAAATAATATGACAATATGAGATGTAAAACTGTTAGCAAATCTAAAAATGTGTGGGGAAATTAAAACAAAAAAAAAATGTTAGAGAAAACAACTGCAACCTTCCATCATTCCCAAGTGATTTTAAAACAATAGTATCGCCAACAAATTTTTGAAAAATATGATGATTTGGTCAGAGTTTGAGATATTTCGTAAAAGAATTATCAGCTATTATTGAAATATGGTGGAAAACGCCTTATTGGTACTTAAGCATTCCCACAAGTGAATGCCTATTGTAATAAAAATCAAGGTCGTGAACATGTTCATAATCTAATTGGAGTATTAGTTATAGAAATGACTATGAAAATCAATATGGAATGGTTATGGAAATGACCAAGAATATGGACGAGGTCATAGTTCCAGTAGAAATTTTGGCCACCCTTACAATAATCCAAATGTTCCCCATAAAAGGAATGTTTATAGTGCGAGCACAAGTAAAGAAAAGGAAGTTCACAAACAACCAAAGTTCAATCATGGTCCCTATTACAGATGTGGTCCCCCACTTATTATTTGAGGATTTTTCGCGCTACTAAACATGTAGTTTAAGCTTATTAGAAGCTTAAACATGAACAAGAAAAAGAAAATAATAATAATAATAATAATAATAATAATAAGTGAAAATACGTAAAATTAGACCTTATTAACTTTTTTATTTTAGTTTTAGACCAACACTAATTTTTTTCACTTTTAAACTTTTTTATAAAAATATTATAAAACTAAATTTTTAGAAGAAAAAAATTTGCAAAAATGAGCTTCCCGATGTGTAATACCGGGAAGCAAAAATTTGCTTCCCAGTACTAAAAATTTGCTTCCCGGTACTATAAACCAGGAAACTAGGCACCAATTTTGCCTATTTCTTGGTGTGTAATACCAGGAAACAAAATCATTGTTTCCTGGTATTACACACCAGGAAACAGGCAAATTTGATGCCTAGTTTCCTGGTGTATAGTACCGGGAAGCAAAAATTCGCTTTCCATATTGATGTTTTACTTATTATTACATACCGGAAAAGTATTGGATTTTTTTTTTTAAATACTGAAGGGTAATATGATCATTTTGGTCTATTTTTAAATTTAAAAAAAATCAAAAGTTTAATTTTGTAAAAATTTTAATGTTGGTCTAAGAATATAATTTTTTTAATAAAAAAATTTAAAAGTGCAAACGATCCTAATAATAATAATAATAATAATAATAATAAAGCAAATACGGCTGATATTTTTGTGATGGTGATATCGATCCCAATGACATATCAAATCAGGAGACTTCTACTTTTTTTTTCTAAGATCTTGACGAAAAGATTGATCACCTAATTTGTGATGAAAATTTTAATTACAAGTGAATATATTTTTCTTATTTTCTACTGTGAATAGAATGGAATGTACTTTTGGTTTTTGGATTGTAAATAATTATGAATTTATATTATATTTTCGTTCAATTGTTGTTATGTTTTTCTTTTCCTAAAAGTTATGAATTTAAACCATGAAATGTTATATCTAGAGATATATGTTTAATCGATAATGCTACAACTCACACTATTCTGAGAGAACCATAATGTTTTCTAGAATTATTCTCAATTCAAATTAAGGTGAATATCATATCAGGTTTACTATGTCTAATAGAAAGCTCTAGAAGAGCTTCAATCTTGTTAACAAATAACATTAAATTGACTGTAGGGAATGCATTATATTTTCATAAATTCAGAAGAATTTTGCTTATTTTCATAAATGTAAACTAAATGGTTATCATATTGAAAAAACTTATAAAAAGGGTGTCAAATATTTGTGTATTATTTCGAAGATATTAAGCTAGAATCTTGTGGCTGAAAAATTATCTACTTAATTATCTAGATTATATTATATAACAATCGGATATATTGAAACCATGCTATCAAGAATTAGAAGTTTGCATATTCAAAAATATTTTAGTTTTGGCATGATTGGTTTGGGCATTCAGGATCCACAATGATGCGTAGAATAATTGTGAATTCAGAAGGGTGTCCACTGAGAAATTATAAAATCCTATTAAATTATATAGACTTATGTATCCAATGTTCCCAAGAAAAATTTATAACAAAACAAAATTTTCATTTACAAAAGTATGATTTGAATCTCCATCATTTTTATAGAGAATTCAATGAGATATATGTGGGCTTATTCATCCATCTAGTGGACTTTTTGCTACTTTATGATTTTTACAGACGGTCCGTGAGATGGTCCCATATATATTTATTATCAACTCAAAATGTTGATTACTAACTTGCTAGCACAAGTCACTTGATTTTGAGCTCATTTTCCATATTACCCTATCATAAGTATAAGACTTGATAATGTTATTGAATTTACATCAATTGCATTTGATGAATATTGTCAAGTATCTGGGTTTGATATTGAAATCTAGTTTTTTTATGTTTATACCCAAAATGGATTAGTATAATCATTATTAAGTGTCTTTAGATAATTGCGCGAACTTTATTAATGCGCTCAAAATTATCAGTTTCTATTTGGGGACATGCTATATTGCATGCTACTGCATTGATTCTATTCGCCCACAGCTTTTAACCAATATTTCCCATTACAATTAGTATTTGGACATCCTCATAACATCTCATATTTACAAATATTTGGGTGTGTTATGTATGCACGGATTACTGTAACTCAGAGAATGAAAGACGTTTAGAAATATACATGGTTTTTAATTCTCTATCAATTATTAGATATTTGGGACCATTGATAGAGGATTTATTTACAGATCGATTCACCAACTGTCAACTTGATTAAATTGATTTTCCATCGCTTGAAAAAAATATTTCTCTCGAAGAGAAACTTGAATTAGCATGAAAAATTCTCACTTTAGCGCATATAGATCCACATACTCCACCATGTGAATTAGGAGTTCAAGGATGCTACATTTATAAATAATAGGTAATCAAATGTCAGATGCATTCATTAATACTTTCAAAATAATAAAGTCTTATAGAAAGTGAAACTTGTGGAAGACTACCTAGTTTGAAAGATACAATTTCATGAAAGAGAAAGCAAATTGATCTGGATATTGAAATCACATCCGATGAAATCCAAAAGTTGTTGAGATCTCTGAATATAATCTCCCTAAAGGAGGAAATAATAAAGAAATATCATAATGGAAAAATGAAAAAAAATTCATAAACTTTACTCAAGAAATATGAAATAGAAATGAAATGGTAATTGATGATCTATTTTCCTACACTATGGTAGTAGATATTTTATTTAATGATCATAAGCCACATAGCGTGGAAGAATGCAGGAGCGTATATGGTTGGAAAAAAATATAAATAATCAGTCTAGATAGAGTTGAACTCTCTGAATAAACGACATATGTTTTGACCCATAATGAAAACACCAGAATGTATTCAATCAGTTGCTTACAAATGGGTTATCATTTGTAAACTAAATGAAATAAATAAAACCATTATACACAAATAATATTTGGTTGCTCAGGGTTTCTCACAAAGACCTTGAATTGGTTATGATGAAACTTATTCTCAAGTAACGGATACTATTACATTCCGATTTCTTATCAGTCTTATTATTTTCGAGAAACTAGAAATGTGTCTCATGAATGTAGTTGCTGCATATCTATATGGATCACTTGATTTTGATATTTACATGAAAAATCTCAAATGATTGAAATTGCCCAAATTACATCAATTGAGATACCGAAACTTATTTTCCATAAAATTTTAGAAATTTCTATATGGATTAAAACAATCTAGGAGAATGTGGTATAATCGTCTCAATGAATATTTGATAAAAGAAGAATATCAGAATAATACTATATGTTCATGTATCTTCATAAAGAAATTAGGATTGGTTTTGTCATTATAACAATATTTGTTGACTATATGAATATTATTAGAACTCCTAAATAAATTAAATAAAATGCTAAATATTTGATTAAGGAGTTTGAGGTGAAAGAATTAGGAAAAATAAAATATTGTCTTGGCCTAAAAATTAAACATAAGTCAAATGACATATAGGCTTATCAATCAAAATACGTTAAAAAACTTCTGAAAAGATTCAATATGGATAATACTCATCCATTAAGTACACTTATATATAGCTGTTAGAACACTTGATCACAAGAAAGATTCATTCCGTCTTAAAGAAGATGATGAAAAAATATTTAGTCCTAAAGTACCATATCTAAATATAGTTGGTGCATCGTTACATTTGGCTAAATGCACGGGACTAGATATCTTGTTTGTTGTGAGTTTACTTGCAAGATATAGTTCTGCATCAACCCGTAGACAGTGGAATGGAATCAAACATATTTTAGTTACCTAAGGGGTACGAAAGATTTGGAATTACTTTAAACGAATTCAGATAAATTTTTGGATTTGACTAGTTATGCCGATGTTGAATATCTTTCGGATCCGCATAAAGACATTCTCGAACTGGCTATATTTTTATGTATAATGGTACCTACATCCTCAAATCATATTGAACTTCTAGCATTACACGAAACCGGTCGAAAATGTATCTAGCATATCCAGAATTCATGTAATATATCCAAAATTACGAATGAGTCAACTGTGATATTTGAAAATAATATGACTTACATCACTTAAGTTTGAGGATAAAGAAGACTAGACCAAATATATTTCTCTCAAATTCTTCTACACCCACAAAATTCAAAATATAATCAAAATGGAGATAAAAGAAATATAATTTTTCTTTTTCAGTAATTTAAATCACCTATATTAACATTCGAAAAATTGATTTTTAAAAATTAGAATGTGAAAACTTTCCAAAATAACAAATTAATTTACGATTATCATCGATGCAAATTTTTAAGACAGTTTGAATTCCATTAACCGTGCTTTTTTTCCTTCATTTTCTTTACCACACACTTTTTTTTTTTTTTTTAACCAGACATCCAAATATTCAATTGGTGGATGAGGGAGAATCTTGTAAAGATATCATAAGTGATAAGTTCCACCTCTATCTATCTATAAAATAACGTGTCAATCTCTATGTATCTTGATTTATGACTCATAATCATATAATATGTATATAAATAGTATTCTTCAATTAAATTAAGATAAATAGACGTTGAAGGCATTTTCCATTTCTATACTTCATTCTTTTTCAATTATATGTTGATTCACATAAACACTTCTTCATCATTATTTAAATGAAAGAATTCACTATTATCATCTTCAATTTGTAGAAGATCAATTTTTACCAGATTCAGCATTTTAATCTCAATCCATTCTTTATTTATTTTCTCCTCCTATATTTCTTACTTTATTTTTACGTTTTTTATTCAATTTAAAAATAAATAAATAATCATAAGGATGTCATATATGCAGTTGAAATGCGTGCCAAACAGCAATAATAATAATAATAATAATAATAATAATAATAATAATAATAATAATAATTTATAATGCATTGCATTTGCATGTACATGCAGAGAATGGGGTATCTATGATGTATAAATTTTCGGCACTTGCAGATCTGTAAACTGCAACCTGTTGATTATAAGAAAATGTTCCATCATGGAACTTTCAATTTTGTTCCAATAAAAAACTAATTAGAAGACGTGTCCTCTTATAGACCTATCAATTTATATCTATATGACATGATAAATGACGGAAATATTTTTCATGATAACAAATATGACAGACAAACAAGACAGAACCATTCTTTTCAGTATTTTTCTGGTCAATTTTTCGATACTATACAAGTACATAAATAAACATGTGTTATATAATTCCATCCATACATGAATATGTCAATCACGGCTTCTTAGAAATGTGTCATTATGATTCTGTACAGGATTTACTTATTTTACTATAGGTAACAATTTAAAAATATATATATATATGGAACCAATTTATTTATATATTATATCAATTTAAATATTATTTTAAAAAAATTATCATACTTTAAAATTATTTTTTATATATATATATGAATTTCAAATATGGGTTAAAATTTTAGGGTTAACATTAACTTTGACTCATTTCGAGCTTGAAAGGAATAGAGAAAGTTAATGTTAACCGTAGAATTTTAATTTAGGTTTGAAATTCATATATAATTATAAAATAATTTTAAATATAATAAATTGATTTTTTAAATAATATTTAAATTGAATATAATATACATTAATAAATTGATTCCACTTATATATGTATTTTAAAATTTTACCGAGTGTAAAAAAAATTTAAAAAAAAAAAGGTGGCATTGTGAAGCTAAAAAAATAATAACTAATTTTTTAATATATTATTAATAAAATAGTAAATTAATAAATTTAAATATAATTTTAAGTTTTTGTTGACAGTAAGTTATTATGTTCCAACATTATTTTTTTTTTTTATCATATAAAAATAAGTTTATTTATCTATTTTTAATTTAAAATAAATCTCATTTATTTTTATATTATTTTTTTTAATGATTTATGAAAATTTTGAGTAGAAAAAATGAGAATTTAAATCAATATTAATTTTACAATTTTTATTACGAAGCAATCTGTATTGTTCACGAGTTTAAAATTTATTTTGTCTGATAATATTATTATGATTTAAATTTAAAATTTTTAATATTATATTATGTTAGTAAGTGTAAATTATCTATTGCTCAGTGCAATTGATTTTTTTTTTGTTATTATTAATTATGATGTTGAAGTTGATCTCATTTTAGGTGCATGCCTGACTGCTGGCTGATCAATTTTGAATGAAAACAAGCTTTTTCTGTTTTTTTTATATAATAAAATATTTTAAATAAAAATCACAAATCAATTTCACCACTTAAATATATACCTATAACAAGTGGGAGAGGTGAGCTTTCTTGCATTTCTATATCACTATGGCTTCCGTGTTACGACCATTTCCCTTATCATAAAACATATAGATTTTGTGAAGTCACACTCGCACGAACAAGAAAATCTCTATTTTGATTCTTTTTAATGTAAGTTTAACACATGATTCACGTGTTTATTATTTTTTATTTTCCTCAATTAAAATGTTCCAGTATTGGTTTGAATACTGCAGTAAGATCCGGTCCGATGGAATTGGATTAGGTGATATGAAACCAATCCAAATACAGAAGCATTCTGCAAAATAAAGAAAATCCAAACAGACTTTAAGAACATCATATCAGCTCTGAATTTTAATAAGTAAAAAAAATAAAAGAATATGAATGAATGACTTTCTGTACGTGATGATTCCTATTGAAAAGGAGTAACAGTTAGGTTGCACTTAGAGCTCTAGGCTCTGATGACCAGGATAATCGAGTGATCGAGATCGAAGAGATAACACCTGAGTGTGACTTGAGACAAGAATGCGGTAAGAAGTAATTTTGGCAGCACTTTAATAAGTAGAGGTCGATCCCTATTGAGAGGGCCTCGGTTTCTATTTAAAGGAGCATGAGGTATTCGTTGACGGATATCGGCGAGATCCTTGCGGAGGAATCTCCGCAAAATCTGAGATCAACCTAATGGTGTATCTGCCTATTTGGGAAGTCTCGGAAGCAATGTCGGTCGCATGGGCCATGAAGTCTAGGCTGGAGACCTGTCAGCTATTTTTGGGCCTGAGCTTTTCTGCCGAACCGGGTTTAAAGTTTTAGCCCTGTACAGATTTTCTCATTCACCCGTGTGGTGTATTTTCGAACAAATTAATTCAAAAGACAACCGAAGCAGTTGAGTTCCTCCAATAGGTCACATCGTAATAATGGCCGCCGAATTGGCGTCTTCTTGCTTGTCAGACATCACATTAGAAAAAAATTTCATTAGGAGAGTGACACGTGTAGAAGTTTTCTCAAGAAGTTTCACCCTTTCACCTACCACTTTGCTCTCTCTCTCTCTATTTCACTTATCTCTCTAGAACCAAAACCAGCATTTGATTTCAGAACCTTCTCTTTGACTCTCGGTTCATTAGATCGTTCATCCTTGCCGGATTCAAGGTAAAAATCCTTAAACTCTTTCCTTTAATCTTGTTGTTGTGTTTTGTTGTGTGGTTTGTCTTTGATTTTCTGTTTCATCGGAGAAGAGTGTTGTGGGAGTTTAACTAGTGAATTTCATCCATTTCAAGCCTTTTTAGGCAATTTTTGGAGAAAAAATTAATCAGAGAGTTTATTGTGCTGACTATTGGACTTGCTGACCAGGTATGTCGAGAGAGACAATCGAGTCAGATATCCAAATGATTATGGGAGAGGATCCACTTGGAAATGGCAACTCCCCATCAACATCTGGATCCATTGGAGGGTCAAATAATCTTGACCTCAGTTCGAGGACAATCGCAAAATTTTGGGCTGAATTTGTAAAAGATAACTCTGAGGCAAAAGGTAATGCCAAGCGAAATCATTATGAAAGTGGTGGATGAAGTAACCGGCTAGAAGTTAGTGTTTCCTTCAGTCCTGGGTCCACAAGGGAACTAGACAAGGGAATGTTATTTTTAAGATCCGCTCGGATCAATTGGACACAATTAAGGATGTTTATGGCATCCCGGATGATGATTTACTCCGAGCCCTAAAGGGTGACGAGACGATTGATTGGGTCGTTGATGGTTGGACCTCGATATATATGCTCTTGCTAAATATGGGGTTAAAGTTTCCAATCGGAGGGATGCTCCAAAAAATTTGCAATAGGTTACGGATTACTCCAAGCCAAGCCAATCTGAATACCATGATGATACTTCGGTCATTCAACGCAATGATAGAGGAGAAAAGAATTGTATGTGATGTCGCAGACATGTATGCGACATACTCCATCTAGAAGATCACTGGTGACACCGGTAGGGTGAATTTTTAATGTCATTCCGACCAGAAACAATTGTTCCTTAATCATGCTACTTCTGACAAAGCATGGAAGGAATAATACTTCTTTGTATCCGGACACTAGCACAAAGAGAAAGACGGAGATATTCAATTCAGGTGGACTTTCGAGCCAAGTATGAGAGTAAAGGGTGGCTCAGACTATTCGTTATTTGTGTTGTTTACTTTTCCAAATACTAACTTAACTTTGTTTTTTTTTTCAATGGAGTTGGAAAAGCATAATTTTTTTCCTTCTACTGGATCTAACGAAGAAAAGTTAGGGTGCAAAAATGGCCAGTGATGCGTCTCGGAGTTTTCGAAAATTAGCTCTGACAGGCCATAAGGTAGTGATCCGAGTGCATACTCAGCAATGTTTTTCATATGTTCTCCTTAAACTTTTCTTACTTGTTTTTTGTTGTTTTGTCTTTTCAAGATAATTCATGCTTTCGATCGAGAGTGGAACTGCCACTTTAATCCTATAGGCCACGTGCGTGGGGAGAGACTTGGAAGAAAATGGACGACTTCAAGTCTAAGCTTGAGACTACTGCCTCCGGATTGAGCGAGATGAAGTTAATCGCTCAGGATAAGGAGAATAAGCTCATTTCTGAGTCGTAGAAGACAAAAAAGGTGGAGGAGAAGGTCTACGTGCTGAAGGTAACCATGGAATCTCTAATCTCTTGAATGGCTGAAATAGAGAAGCGTTTGGAGGTGGTTAAGGAGAAGACTAGGCTAATTCAACACCTCGGTAAAAATAGAGGCAAAGAGTCAGGTGTATCAGAAATTTCTAGGTGATATTCTGTCCCGGAATTTGGCTGAGAGGCGTTACAGTTATTAGGCGTAGCTGGCGGCAGTTATGGGTACTTCCCTTCTGGATGCTTTAGATGATAGTGATTCGAAAAAGAAAGGGGAGAAAAAAGGATGAGAGGAGGAGGAAAAAGTGCTCGAGAAGGTGATAGGTGACAACGTTGCTTTGTTTGAGGCGGGGCCGTCAACTCAAAATGTTCCTCTACCCGAGGGAACTTCCACCATTCTTATAAATATCGAGGATCTGGGGAACGGGGTGGATAAGGCTCTGGATGAATTGTCCATTTAGATTTTTCTTTTTCCTTTTCTGCTTTTCTTCTTTTTTTTAGTTGCTTCTGAATCAAAATGAAATATCAGTTCAGTTTTCTTTGCGCCATGTGGGTTTATATTTTTTAAAAATATCAAAGTATTCAAATTGATTAATGGAAATTAACTTTGCTAACTAAAGTAGATGTATAATATAACATTCAAAACTTGCTAAATAAGTAATAAAAGCAATCAAGCATGCAAGCATTAAAGAATCACTAAAACAATCATTCAGAGACAATGATCAGTTTAATCCCAGTAACTTTAATAGTCCTATCAAATGTTTTGTGTACTTCTAAGTATGGATTCGGATTTTTAGTATTATGCTCTTTGGGAGTCTTATTTTGTACCCGAGCTGAATCTTCAAGACACTTTTGTCCTGAGCTTAATTTTTGTTTGTTCGTCATCTTGAAATATCTTCATGCTCTTAACAAGATTTACGCGTGGAAACCTCACAAAATACAAAGGTTAGAGCATGATTCAAAATTTTGTAGTATAGATAATTTAGCTAAGAGAATAAGAAAACGTATCAGTGATGGACTCATTATCTTGGTCCCGAGAGGTCCTTAGATTCCAAATATTTTAATATTTTGACGTACTTCACTCATTAGAATCTCGATATACAAGTTGCATATTTAATTTCCAATGAAACTAAAAATAAGAAGACAAAATTAGTCAATGTTACCTTTAGTCCCGAAAATGTCCCTAATATCTTTTCAATTCTTTATTCAATCAATAAGAAAATTGATCAATGGATATGGCATCATGAGAAAACATTGCATGTATTTAATTAGAAGTTATATAAGACTGATGTAAATCCAAAAATCTCCGGTCATGATACTCTTGAGAAGTAGTCCTAAATATCCCTTTTTATTTTTATTTAAAGCCTAATAAATCTAATTTGATTTTGGCGGTGTTTTTGTCAAGCATTTCTTGTTCATTTATAGGTCCCTATTTATAGGGTTTATTAGAGAAAATATCTCTCCTTTGAGTCAAATTTTTATCTTTTTCTAATTGAGATAAATTTTTTTATTATATTAAATTATATTTCCATCATTATTATAAAATATATTCCTACTCAAATTCATTATAATCTATTTAATTTTGACTTTGAGCATTCCATGGATCAAACCTTTCAGACACGTCTTCTAGAAGCCAACTTGAGAATCTAATCCATAAACATACCGTATACTATTTCGCACGAAACTGAGTGGAGCATGCTTTTTCGGACGAATAATAGGGAGCCTGCTATTTTGACTTTAATTCGGGGCATACTCACGATCGGGTCGGGTTAGAGGAAAACCCAAATAACGCATGCTTCTGAAATGGGTCTACCCTTTTATTTGACCCATATAATTCAGGGAAGGAAGGATCCAATCTACCCTCTTCCTATTATTGCTGGAATGTGCTTTAGAATTCATCAAGCCTTCCAAAAAAAATCCACTCCCTACATCATTCAATTTGTTTAAAAGCAAAATTTGCAAATAACTCATGTTAAAATATGTGGAAATCAAGTGGGAGATTGGGCATATGCAGTACTATAGTGCAAATACCTGAAATTCATCTCCCTTCAACATCTTTGTCTCAAAACTTAATGGATATATAATCTCTTGCCGGATCTTCTTTAGGCAAATATAATTTGCAAACTTTATGCAAAAGAAACAAATTGGTTCAAGGAGAAGTTCATATTGTAAAAAATAATAATAATAAAAAATAAAAAATAAAAAAATAAAATGGTTATGAATGGACGACAAACTATATTGAGAGATTCATAATGGCAGCTAATTGCAGTCTTAGGATGATTTGAGTGTAATTATAGATGATGTCAAAGAGTTCTGAAATGAGATAGGAATTTGCATCCACAAATGATGATGATAAATAAATAAGGGTGATTTAAAAAAAAAAAAAACACAGCTAGTTTGACTCGTTGGTCAAAAAACCTCACTTTTTTCATTTTTGGGCAAAAAACCTCTTTTGGATGAAATCTGTTAGATTTACTGTTCATCCGTTAGTGGATGAACAGTAACATATAGGTATTTTCGTAATTTCTCCATTTTTATTTTTTTTTTGGAAAAAAAAAACTTTTTTTTAAAATTTATTTTCTCTTCATTTTTCTTCTTCTTATTTTCTTCCTTTTTTTTCTTTTTTCTTCTTCTTCTTCCCCTACATCAAACTCTCTCCCCTCTCTCTTCATCATTAAATCTCTCTCCCCCCACCAAAAATTAAAATATTGAAAATAAAAATAAAAAATAAAAATCTCAGGTTTTTTTTTATTATTATTATTTAACATTGAAGTGAAGAAGAGGGGAACAAAAAAAAAAGGAAAAAAAGGGAAAGAAATGGAAAGAAAAAGAATAAAAAAGTTTTTTTTTTTCCAAATAAGAATATTTTTTAATTTTAAAATAAAACCTTTTTTTTTCTTTACATTTTTTTTCTTCTTTATTTTTTTCTTTTTTCCTTTTTTTTCCCTCTTCTTCACTTCAATGTTAAATAATAATAATAAACCTAAGATTATTTTTTATTTTTAATATTTTAATTTTTGGTGGGGGGATGGAGAGATTTGGTGGGGAAGAGAGAGGGGAGAGAGAGTTTGATGTAGGGGAAAAAGAAGAAAAAAGAAAAGGAAAAAAAAAAAGAGGAAGAAAATAAGAAGAAGAAAAAGAAAGAGAAAAAAAAATAATTTTTTTTTAAAAATAAATAAATATGGAAATTTACGAAAATGCCCATCTGTTACTGTTCATCCACTAACGGATGAACAGTAAATCTAACAGATTCCAATCCAAATGAGGTTTTTTGGCCAAAAATGAAAAAGGTGAGGTTTTTTTACCAACGGGTCCAACTAGCGGTGGTTTTATTGGAAATCACCCAATAAATAGATAAAAGGAGGAAAGGCCCATACCTTCTCTAGTGCTCCTCTCAAATGAAGAAAAATCCCTATACAAAATATTTTATTAGTTTAATATAAAACATTAGTTATGAGAATATCAAAAATAAATCACAAATTGTGATTAAATTAATAATAATAATAAAACTAAAAACATAAAAATAGTGCAATATCCAACCCTTCCGAACAAAATCACACTTTTGTTGTAAAAATAAAAATAGAGTCGGGGTAGAAGAGAAGAAAGCAATTTAATATTAGCTGGAAATAAATTCGAATCAGAAAATATCTGATAATCTTGGATTGAATCTTGAAACTTATAAACTAAATAACTGTTACCAAATTTGAGTATAGCAGAAACAGAAATGCAGAAAAGGAAGTAGAGAAACAATTGTAATTGTTATTGATATCTAAAACACATATATATATATATATATGTATATATATATATATATACAAATCAAAGAAGGTACGTGTCAAATGTTCAATAAATAAGTACATGCAGAGCAACATGTATTATATTCATGTTTTACACGTATCATGTGGTGGAATCCACCAAGCAAGCTATTTCACAATCCTCCCTCTTGAATTTCACCATTTTCGATATTTTACTGCCTCGTTAAAACCTTGCCAGAAAAATCCAGTGGGATAAAAACTAGACAAAGGAAAAAAAGTACAGTTGGTGAATCCAATATTACAAAATTCTCCCCCTGTTTACAACACCCATAAACCTAATTTTCTAATCTGGAGAGCTTTCGCATTCTGATCTCGTAAACGAGTTTCTCGAACGTTGATGTCGGTAATGATTTCGTTAATAGATCGGCGAGATTATTGGAAGACCGAATTTGCCTCACGTCGATTTGACCAGTATTTTGAAGCTCGTGGGTGTAGAAGAATTTTGGGGAAATATGTTTAGTTCTATCTCCTTTGATGTAACCTCCCCGAACTTGGGCGATGCATGCAGCATTATCTTCAAAAATTACAGTTGACTCATTCGTAGTTTCGAAGATACCACATGAATTCTGGATATGTTGGATCATCGATCTCAACAAAATACACTCTCGACTGGTTTCGTGTAATGCCAAAATTTCAGCATGATTCGAGGACGTGGCTACTAAAGTTTGTTTCGTAGATCTCCAGGAGATCGTTATACCATTATACGTGAAAATATAGCCAGTTTGAGAACGTCCTTTATGCGGACCCGAAAGGTATCCAGCATCAGCATAACCAGTCAAATCAAGAAATTTATCAGAATTCGTATAAAATAATCTCAAATCTTTCGTACCCTTAAGGTAATGCAAAATATGTTTGATTTCATTCCAATGACGACGGGTTGGTGCATAATTATATCTCGCTAATAAATTTACAGCAAACGAGATATCTGGCCTCGTACATTGTGCCAAATATAACAGTGCACCTATTGCATTCAGATATGGTACTTCATGACCAAGTATTTGTTCGTCATCATCCTTTGGTCGGAATGGATTCTTTTTGGGATCAAGTATTCTTACAACCATGGGTGTACTCAATGGATGGGCATTATCCATATTAAACCTTTTTAAGACTTTTTCAATGTATGCTGATTGATAAACCAATATCTCATTTGGTTTATGTTCAATTTCCAGACCAAGATAATATTTCGTTTTTCCCAAATCTTTCATTTCAAACTTTTTTTTTCAGATATTCAGCAGTTTGTTGGATCTCTTCTGGAGTCCCAATGATATTCATATCATCGATATAAACTGCTATAATTGCAAACCCAGACCCTGATTTCTTTATGAAGATACACGGACATATCGTATTATTCTGGTATCCTTCCTTAACCAAATACTCGCTCAGGCGGTTATACCACATTCTCCCAGATTGTTTCAATCCATACAGGGATTTTTGTAACTTTATGGAATACAAGTTTCGAGATTTTGATCGATGAGATTCAGGTAATTTCAGTCCTTCTGGAAGCTTCATGTAAATATCAGAATCAAGTGATCCATATAGATACGCAGTAACTACATCCATTAAAACATTTCCAGTTTTCAGCAACTGTAAGGTTTAACAGAAATCGAAATGTGATTGTATCCATGACTGGGGAATACGTTTCATCGTAATCAATTCCAGATCTTTGTGAGAACCCTTGTGCAACCAAACGTGCTTTGTACAATTTCATTTCTTTCATTTCGTTTTCGAACAAAAACTCATTTGTAACCAACTGGTTGAACATCTTTAGGTGTTCGAACTATGGGTCCAAAAACTTTTCGTTTATTCAACGAATTTAATTCTGTCTGGATTGCTTCTTCCCATTTCTTTCCAGTCATGCCTACTTTTACATTCTTGGATATCACGTGGCTCATAATCATCATATGAAATACTAATTGCCACTGAATATGAAAATAAATCATCAACGATTGTTTCATTTCGATTCCAAGTCTTTTGGATGAAGTCTATGAAAATTTCTTCATTTTTTTATTCTGATATTTCCGTATTATTTTCTCCTTCTGGGAGGCTATTTTCAGGAATCTCATCAACTTTTGGGATTTCGTCAGATGTGGTTTTAGGATCCAAATTATTTTTATTTCGTTTTCGTGGGATTGTATTTTTTGAACCAGGGGGTCTACCATGCTTCTGGCGGGGAATTGGAGTTTCGCTTGCTATTGTCTTTTGAGATTGTCCTTCTGGGACAATTACCTTGCTGGTATATTAGCAGCTTCAATATAAGACTTGGTTATTTTTGAAGTATCATTAAATGCATCAGGCATTCGATTAGCTATCATTTGTAAATGTAGGATCTTTTGAACTTCTAGTTCACATTGTGGAGTACGTGGATCCATATGCGCTAATGTGGGAACTTTCCATGCTAATTCAAGTTTCTCTTCTGGAGAAATCTTTTCTTTTCTAAGTGAAGGAAAATTACTTTCATCAAATTGACAGCCAGCGAATCTAGCTGTAAATAAATCTCATGTCATTGGTTCCAAATATCTGATAATTTATGGGGAATCAAAACCCACATAAATTTCTATACGTCTCTGTGGCCCCATTTTCGTTCTTTTGGTTGGTGTAATGGGTACATATACAACACACCCAAATATTCTCAAATACCAATTGTAATAGGGAATATTGATTATAAGCAGTTGGACGGATACGAATCAAAACTGCAGCATGCAATATAGCATGTCCCCAAACAGAAACAGGCGCAATTAATTGAAGTCGCTTAATTAATGATTCAGCTAATCCATTTTGGGTATGAACATGTGGAACTGGATGTTCAATATCAATCCCAGATACTTGACAATATTCATCAAATGCTTTCGACGTAAATTAACCAACATTATCAAGTCTTATACTCTTAATAGGGTAATCTAGAAAATGAGCTCATAATCGAGTAATCTGTGCTAACAGTTTAGCAAAAGCAACATTACGAGTGGATAACAAGCATACATGGGACCATCTTGCAGATGCGTCTATCAATACCATAAAGTAGTGAAAGGGTCCGCTATATGGATGAATCGGTTTACATATATCTCCTTGAATACTCTGTAAAAACGATAGAGATTCAAAACCTACTTTCGTAAACAATGGTTTCGTTATCAATTTCCCTTGGGAACATGGGATATACAGGTCCTTATCATTCAGTAGGATTTTATGATTTTTCAGTGGATGCCCTTCTGAATTCACTATTATTGTTCGCATCATTGTAGATCCCGGATGCTCAAATCTATCATGCCAAAGCTGGAATATTCTGGGATCAGAGAACTTTTGGTTCTCAATAGCATGTGTTTCAACATGCCTGATCGTTGTATAATATATTCCAGATGATGAAATGGATAATTTTTCAACTACAAGCTTCTGGCTTGATTTTCTTGAAATAATACATAGGTATTCAATACCATTTTTATCAACTGTTTCAATGTGATAATAATTCATTCGTATATCTTTGAAACTGAGCAAATTTTTTCTGGATTTGTGAGAGTATAATACATTTTCGATTTCCAATTCAGTGTTATTTGGTAACACAATTGAAGCTCTTCCAGAACCTTCAATCAGATCTACAGGACCTGATACAGTATTCACTTTCACTTGAATTAGAATCAATTCTAGAAAATATTTTCTATCTCTCAAAATCGTATGGGTTGTAGCACTATCGGCTAAATAGACATCCCCATGTGAAGTCATTTCTTGGTTTGAATTCATAACTTCAATAAATAACACACAAAATTAGTTGAATGGAAATGTAAAATCTTTCATTAATATTTACAAATATTTACAACCAAAATCAAAATTACATTTCATTCTATTTACATTCTAAAATTAGAAAATACATTTCATTTATAGTTAACAGTTCCATCACCAATCAGGTGATCTATCTTCCCATCAGGATCTTCAAAGAAATAAGCAGTTTCCAGATTTGATATGTCGACAGGACCAGTATCATCATCGCCAAAAACATCAGTCATATTCGCTTCATTATTCTTTTCTTTTTCTTGTTCGCGTCTCAATTTCTGATAAGCTTCAACTATATGTTTAGGAGTGCGACAAGTCCTTGAATAACAAGTGGGGGAACCACATCTATAACATGGACCACAATTGAACTTTGGTGGTTCCAGAACTTCTTTGTCTTTGCTGGAACTAGCATTATTATTATTCCACTTCTGGGGAGCATTTGGATTATGATATGGATATCCATAATCCCTATTACGACCACGTCCCTGAACATTTCCAGATCCTCAACCACCTCGGCCATTACCACGCCCATTTCAATAATCATTCCAACATTTAGAATTACGGCCACGACCACGATAACCACGGCCTGGATTTTCATTATAATGTGCATCACTTCTGGGAATGCTTGGGTGCCAACAGGGTGTCTTTCACTATTTTTCAACAACAACTGGTTGCGTTTTTCAATAATATCCAAATGTTTAATCAAATCATCATATTTTTGGAATTTCATTTCCCGATACTGCTGATGTAAAATTGCTTGGGAATGATGGAATGTAGTAAATGTCTTATTCAACATTTCATGGTCAGTTTTCGTTTCCCCACACATTTTCAATTTGTTCACAATCAAATACATGGCTGAGTTGTATTTACTCACGCTTTTGAAATCTCAAATTATGCCACTCATCTCGTGCTTCAGGCAGGATGATCTCATTTTGGCGATTGTATCTAGAAATCAATGCTTGCCACAGATCTGCAGGATCAGTGATAGTCATATACTAATTTTGTAAATCATCATTCAGATGGGTTCGGATTATAATCAAAGCTTTATTCTTTTGCTACTCAGTTGTTTCATTATTTTTATCCAGAGTCTCGTGCAGGTTTTTGGATTTCAATCTTATTCCACAATCACTCAACCATCTCATATAATTCGCTCCAGAAACCAACAATGGCTCAAATTTGTATCGATTCATTTTCTGCAAAACAAGAACACTTTCTTTAGATTTCCAAATTTCCAGAATTCAATTATTCAACTTCAGGTGAATAATCGTAATTTCCCAATTTTCAGATCTCACTATTTCTCGTAACCAAAATCACAATTACCAAACACTTTCCGATCTGAAAGATCCGACAAAGCGGCAACCAAAGAGCATACTCGTGCTGATAACGTATTATAAAAATAAAAATAGAGTCGGAATAAAAGAGAAAAAAACAATTTAATATTAACTAGAAATAAATTTGGATGTAAAAATACCTGATAATTTTAGATTAGATCTTAAAACTTATCAACTAAATAACTATTACCAAGTTTGAGTATAACAGAAATGCGAAGCAGAAAAAGAAGGTACATGTCAAATGTTCAATACAAGTACATGCAGAGCAACACGTATTCGTATAATTTTATGGAATCCACCAGCAAGCTATTTCACAACAGTTTTTAAAGAATAATAATAATAATAAATACATTTGAAAAAAAATAAACACCGACCTATTACAACCCTAAGTAGAGACTTGATTTGAATTAAACTTCAGCTAGAAACTCATCGAAACCCAATTTGAACGTATAAAGTTTCCAATTATATCTATATATCTATATATATATATATATATATATACATATATATATATATAGTAGAAGCTTAAATAGTAACTTGATCAAACTGGAATCCGGAATTCTACAAAACAAAATAAGCTCACCATAGACATACACATACACTTGTTTTGCTTCTACAAATGGTTCCAAAATAAATCTCCTACCAAGGAGACTCACTTGGATGATCAATCAACCAAATTGTTAATTTAGCTGTCCCTAAATTCAGTCCATGAGTAAATCTTAGATTTTCCTTCACTTTGTATCTCACATTTCTTCTTCCCGAGCGAAATTGACACTCCATCAATACCAAAAACCAAATCGGCAAAAGAATTTTCAAAAGATGAGCAATTGTCTCTCCTCAATCTACCCATTTAATAAAATGACACTTAACTGCACCACACAAGCAACCATGCCATCAATGAATGATTCAAGGTCATCTTCCAGGTTTCTTCTCATAAAGTGCCACAATTAACAAACTTAGCAAACCTGATCAGTAGCTTCAACCTTTTTCTTAAACTTCTTCTTGCGAATAAAGTTACATAGTGGCATGTCATCTTCATCTTCCATGAGCTTAGATTTGGATTTTTTCCCAGGTTTCAAAGAGTTGCAGCCATCTTCATTATCAACCTTACAACTTACCCGCCGTAATGGTTCACTACATTTTTTCTTTCTCCCTTGCTGCTTTGATGCAGTATTACTATCCTCCACACAAGTATTCCCAACATTTCTTTGGGTTTTGGAGTCATCTTGATCTGCTGCATAGGGTAATGTTGACTTATTGCGAACCAAGGACGCCAGTGTTACATCATCATCATCTTCATCTGCTACTGGAACAAGATTTTTAGAAACAGCTCTCCTTGAAGGTTTTAATTTATTGGACCTAACTGGCTCAAGTGGAGCTACTTCAGAACTGCATTCCCCCGGTGACGACTTGCTATATTTCTTCCTCCTCTGGTACTGCTTTAAATTGTTATTACTTCCTGCTGAAGCCAAATTTCTGAATTCATCATCCACTGTCTGAGTTTCATGGGAAAATGAAAAATTATTCTTCTCCCTCATTTCTGCATGTGGTTTCTTATTTGAGGTTCGCCTGGGAGTCAGCTTCTTTCTACAAAGATTGTTTCCATCTAATACATCAACCTCTTTCCCGTAAGTGGTTAAAGTAGCTGAATCCATATGACCCAAATGATCTTGCTCAGGGTCAACAGTTCCTGGCAACAAATAGTTCTCAGAAGAACACAGCGGATCTGACATAGCATCCCCAGAAAACTCATCAGAAGTACGTCGATACACTTTTCTAGCTCTCTTAGATCTTTTCTTTTTCTTAATGTGGCTGCATTACAACAAAGTTCAGAAAGATAAGTATGATCTAATATAATAAGTAAAGAAGGGGCAAATTAACTGATGGAGAGAACTAACCCAGGTGCCGTCTCCTTTTCCTTCCTGCATTTCGTCTTAACACTAGACATAAACCGTATCAATTCAAATCAGAACCAGTAAAAAATGAAACACACAAAAATAAAATCAAATAAAATAATAATAATAATAATAATAATCTCAAAGATAATTTTTTAAGTTCTATACCTTGCATTTCTTTTACGCTTCCTAGACTTCTTCACATTGTCAGGTTCAGATGTGAAAGTTAAAAGTGGAACTGGGAGAAAATCATTTGGACCAATGGAGGGCCGCTCACTCTCCCTGTCCACAAAATTACCTATGAGAGCAATTTTTTGCATCTTCCTAGCTTCTCGAAGCAAATGCAATTTATGTGGATGCAACGACTTCCATCTCCTGATTAAAAAATAAAATATCAAAAACATAGTAAAAATTGAACGGCTGGAAACAAAGTCGGTAAAATAGTAATAAAAACGTATTGAGGACACAGTTAAAGTCATCAGTTTGTCCATCTAAAACCAAAAAACTGCATTAGAATGAATAATATCACTTTCTCATAACAAAATTAAGGTAAATATTTCAGCAATACCTCAAACACTGATTATCAGTCCGTGAAGGCATACATGCAGCAACCTTGGTCCAACAATATCCATGCTCCTCTATTGCTGCTTCCAATCTCAAGTCCTCCTCTTCTGTCCATTCACCGTGGTTCACTGAAGGATCTAAAGAGTTAACCCATCTGTCATCAGAACAAGAAGTTAAACATTTTAGGTTCCAAAAATAAAATGATATTGCGTTATTGATTATTACCTTTCTCTGCATTGTACTTGAGTTCGACCTGGCACAAACTGAGCTATTTTATTCCAATTTCGGGCCCCAAAAAGCATTGTAGCAACTCTTAGGCGTTTGTCTTCATCTGGAGAGAACCTCCCCTTTCTTTGTCTCATTGGGTGAAGTGTTTTTCTCCATCTGTATATGAAAACATAATTATCTAACGAAGTTATTTGACAGCATAAATAGACGACGTTATAAATTGGCCATTTACATGTATACATTTTCAGTAAAAAAATAATGGCAAAACAAACAAATGAAGGGGATTGTAGTGTTCTGTAACTTAAAAGGACATAAAGAGAATGATTAATTCTTATAAGAAAATGAAAACCTCAATGATGATGAATACATAAAATGCCACACATATTTATAGAACATCACTACTCAAGGTTAAAGCATTCTCAAGTCTTTTCCAAAACTTATAGTCTAGTAGACTAGTAAGAAACTAATTCCAATTTGTACATGCATTTAAAGAAAAAAGGTTGATCAAGATTCAAATCATGTAACATCTATACTTCAGACAATAGCAAGATGAACAAATAAGAAAGAAAAACGTATATAGCAACATTTACTAACATTTCACCAACAGCAAATTAGTAAGCCTGATTTTTTTTTAATAGCAAGTCTATGAAATTCACAAACATTTCCAGAACTATACATCTTTTAGAATATAACTAAGAATAGTAGTAGCAAAAACAAAGGGGAACTCCTAATCTACCTTTTATGAAAATTATATAGTTCATACTGCACTAATCATCAAATAACCGAGTTACACTTGCCTAATGGTCTATGATAAACTAAAATCCTTTTAGTTTGTACTTGACCCAACTGTTCTTTAAGATTTTTCCTCTCCCTTTTGTTGACCTGAAAATTCACCCTCCAGCATAGTGTTCTCACAGTGACCATAGCAATCAAATAAATTTAAGTAATTAGTGATCAACAACTAAAGAATATAGTCAGTACCCGATAAAATGTTATAGATGTGGTGTTCTAGATTTACTTACCATAATTTATAACAAAACAGGGTAATCATTTTCTAGGGAAATTATTTTGAAATAGAAAAATAAAAAGATAGCAAAGGATCATAAAACTCACAACTAACCTGTTAGAGCATTGAGGACCAGTTCGTCCTTTCAAAGTAGAAGCTACAGACTGCCAGTTGCTCTCGCCAAATTTTTCCACGGCAGCACGAAGCTGTTCATCCTCATCCTCAGTCCATTCTCTTTTAAGTATGCAAGCATTCAAACTCCTCTGATAACGAGCCAAACATTTAAATGGGGTCCTGCTAGTTCCAAGAGAGACTGCAATATCATACCAGTTGGAAATCCCTTTTTCTTGAATAATAAGCAAAAGGCTTTTTTCCTCTTCATTGGTCCAAGCACAGTGATTAACTATGGGATCTGCACAATTCAACCACCTAAAAACAACAATAGCAAATCAGATTAAAAAATAGCACAAGCATATTTAGAACAATTCAATAGTTCTGTCTTCTCTTTAAAAGAAATAAATTAAACAAAAAAGAAAAAGCAATGAATATTCAATTCAATGGGGAACTACCTTGCCCAGAAATCAACAAAACAACAATTTTCTAGTTCAGTTGCAAGAACAGGAGATCTAGCCACAGAAGACTGAGAAGGAGAAAATAATACTTTAAACTTTGCGACACAATAAAGACGTTGCTTTGAATTTTCACTTACAAAATTTCAGTCCAACAGCCCCAAAATTTGGCATCAGTATCAACCCAACAGATAAAGCTCTCTGAACCAAACGAAAAAACACAAAGATCCAACCACAGTTACATGTAACAGACTCCAAAATAAACTCTGCATAGATTTGCAGTTGTTCTAAACAATCTCATGAGCCAAAGTTGAAGTTGACAGTAATTAGTTATTTTTGTAGAAGCAATACACATTTCATTCATAGCATAGCACTAACTGAACCACAGACACAAAGTCCAAATTGTATTATAATAAAAATCTTACGTTATTCAAAAGAAACAGCAAAATATAAGTACAATCCCACCCGTAAATGCTTGGGATTACACATGTAAATGTTAGGAATTACACATGCAAATAAATCAGTAGCAAGATAATACTTACTGTGCTTGACATTCTGCACCAGAGCGGCCTTTAACATACATGGAAGCCAGCTGATTCCAGTTAACTTTAGGAAGAAATTCTCTAATCATGGCTGGTGTGATATCAATATTCTTTACAGATGCATAAATGTCATCCAGACTATTCATATCTCTAGATTCTTCTGCACCACTGAGAAACCAAAGTATGTCAGTACACATGTTACCTAGAAAAATCAATAATATAATAGAGACTAAAAGTAGCTACACATTTAGTAAACATGGCAATGCAGCCTGGTAAGATAATGCCCACAATGTATATGACCATTGGGTAAAAGTAGGCTTGAAATACACAACAAATTGCATAAGGATACTTATTTTGTAATTTCAATAACTAACTCTCTTCAAAATTTTATCCAGCCCAACATGAACTATTACCTCGAAACAAACTTATGTAAATTATGAAAAACTTCAAACACATTAAATGATAGCCAGATAATGAAATATATAGGTTGCACAAACAAGTTGCAAATACTTAAAGACAAATTGGTCACAACAGTGTCTGGGCCTACCTGAGCTGATCAATAGACAATTGAAGTACCATGTCTTGAAACTGTTGCTTTAAACCTTTTCCAAGATTTTCCTTCTCTGTATTTGACCATGTCTTTCTATGCAATGGCAGTGGATATTTTTCCAACACCATTCTATAATTAGCAACACGAGAGTTTTCAGCTGGGCCACAGCGTATAACGGAGGATTTTTTATCCTGCAGCAGAAAAGAAGAAAATAAAGCTTACAAATAAATAACGGAAGTTTTAAGTATAATGTCCTCAAAGTTTATTCTCAGCATACTTTAATCTTCGACCATCTGACATTATCAGTTATCGATAGACTAAAAATATAATATAAAATTCAAATCAAATAAGAAACCCTACCAATAGAAGGGTAAAGAAACCTATAAAGAAGTAAAACAGACTACAGAACATATATATGAGAAGAGTACCTCTGAAAGATGTGATGAAATTAACTTGAAACGAGGATCCTTCTTCCGGGATAATTCTCTCCCAGTTAATTTTCTGCAAGAAACCTGAAAGTCTTTAAGAATTTTTACACGGTCCTTCAATTTCTTGTTTTCCTCTAATCTTGCTTCAATCTGAGTCAACTTACTTCGAATAAATTTCTGATAGGACCTATTCTTCTTAATGGCATCAATAAAAAACTGTGCAGATGTTGGGAAGTTGGAACATAGTTGCGGCAATGTTGAAGATTTATGAGCATCTGATTGATTGACATCGGAACTAGACTGCTGTACCTCGGAACCATTCGCCGACAAATGAATGTTGTCACAAGTTTCAGCGGAGTCTGGAAGCTTTCGACATTCATTAATTATGTTTGCAAACAAATTATCGGAAGTGTCATCAATGGATTCCAATATAGGTGAATGAACTCGAGTCGGAGTCCATAATAAATCCTCTGCCCCACTATTTTTAGTATCTACATTGCAAATTAAAATTGAAGTGAAGGTGAGTGCATTCTTTACATAAACCAGCACATAAAGATACAAGAAAATAAGCTTAATTGAAAAGATCATGTTTTAAAGGAAAAGGTAGGTCACTTCCATTAATATATCGGCCACCAAACAGCTAGGGACGTTCCCTAGCGACTGGACCACTGAGAAAGTCATAGTCGTGCTTCAAATATTAAACTTAGCTAGTGATAGCATGTAGTAGGCAAAGTGCAAAATGTAGTTCCTGCCATGATTCATGAATATCACTTGGAAGTTAATTTTTCTTGCTCAACCTAATTGCCTACTCCAATGTGTCAACAATCAATCCATTGGGTGAATTATATTATTCATTATTTTATATTTGTTCAATACCCAATGATGTATTAATACGTAAGAGTTAGTCAAGAAATATGGGCAAAAAGAGGATGCTCCCTAGCATCACTCTTGTCATTATCCCAAAACTCATATCTTGATGTAGCTTCATCAAATATCAAGCGGAGGGTATGAGTAAATTTTGCTTCTTTAATTAGTATCCATAAACTTAAGGAACCAACATTATTTTTGAGTTCTATAACCCTTTCACATATACATGAGTGTCTAGCAAATTCTTTAAATCTTTTTTTTTTCCTATACAGCAAATTAACAACAGAACAGAATAGCCAAAGTGTAAAAATGTTATAAACAAACACAATGAAATATTATTTGATGGGGTGATTTCTTCTTTCAAGGTTCAGTACTTTAGAAAAGAAAAACAAGAATAGTAAGATGATCACTTGGATAGTGTTTCTGCCTCAAATCCCTGGTTCCCTAGGCTATCGTGAATTAGCAGAACATCACTATCCTGAATCCCTAGGCTATCGAAAGAAAAATCACAGTGCGCACTCAGCTATTGCTGGCATTCCCCGTAAAGTCCAAGAACTAATAAAAGGTTGACCCAGAAAACTAACCCAATAAACTAAATCAGCTAAGTTACAATACAACAGTATATCTGCCTAAGCTTCAGCATTTACCATCTACTTACACATGCATTATCAGCCTTATTTGAAGTTCACTTACCAAATATCAGATATCATATACATATACAAATCAGCCAAAAAAGAAAAATCAATGCAAAGAATATTAGCAGCATACCAGTCATATCATATGCCGAGAACCGGCGCTGAATACAACGGAGAACTTCGAAATCATCGTCGTCGTCATCGGAGACGGCAGGCGAAAGCGCACAGAGAGCTTGTAAAGTCAGAGGCTCGCAAGAACCATTCCCATTAGACAATGCCAGCCGATTCGTAATGTTTTGAACCAATTGAAGATCGTCTTCGCTGTCGGAATCAACCGCAGCGGGGGAAGTAGGTTGGTCGGTGGTATTGAGGTCGTTAGGGTCGGTGCCTGACATCATACACGCTCTCCTCAAAGCTTCCATGTCTTCATCCAAAGCATCATCGCTTTCGCTGCCGGAAAATTCATCTGCTCCTTCACCGTCGCCGTCAAGCTCGTTGCGGTGAGGCATCATGCTGCAGATGATTCCGGTGGAATGATTTTGATTTCTTTTCGCAATACTTTGTTGAGTGTGTAAATAATGATTGAATTACTAGTACTTCTTTCTAGGGTTTATACTTTCTTCAGATAAATAAATAAATATATAAATCAATTTTAGGGTTTATACTTTTGCGCTTATTTTTCCAGCGAGAGAACTTTATAAATAAGTCACTTTGGAAATAGTAGATTTGGATCTAAACTATTTCTCAAAGGTAAATTGAGTCATCATTTTCTGAAAAAAAAAAAAAAAAGCTATTTATGTATATATAGTATATATTTTAATGGCTGAGATAAAATAAAAGGATGGAAATTGTGGGATGACATTTGTTGAATTTTTATTTTATTTTTAATTTTTTTCTCCTTTTTTTATATGCGTTTAATATTTTATTTTTAGTTATATATAATTAAAAATAAAAATTATAATAATTTAATATTTAAAAAATAAATAAAAAAATTTATTAATTTAATATTTAAAAAAATAGACATCAATACAAATAAAATAAAATTTCAATAAAAAATTATTAATAAATAATAAAATACTAATATTTTTGTCTATTAAAAATTGGAAATAGTATTTATTTCTGATTTAAAATTTATTTTAAATTTTTTTAATTTTCATGTTTAAGATAATTATTTAAAAATAAATAAATAAATTATTATATACATGATAGATTTTTCCATATCATTATATTTATAATTAATGTTTATATTTATAATTAATGTTTATATGAGAGAAAAATCATCAATAATTTATAATGTTAAGAGCATCTCCAATGGTTTAGTGGATTGCGACATATGTGGCATGGTAAATAGGGGTGTAGATAATGACGTGTCCAAAATAGTATTTCTGGAGGAAAAAAATTAAAAACCACCCACAGTGGTTAATGTTTATTTGGATTTCCCTAATTTATGACCCATTAGAATTAAATTTCGATTTCTTTTTTAATTTGTAATTTAAGATAGAAATATGGTAATTATAATTTAAAAATATTAAAAATACTAATTGACGCTGGATTTTTTATTTAAAAAATTCACTCCAATGGTAACGTGAATTCACAATGTCTTGTTGACGTGGCAGAAAAAATAATGGAGGGTGTGAAGTAGTATTTTAATATTTTTAAATTATAATTACCATATTTCTATCTTAAATTACAAATTAAAAAGGAAATCGAAGTTTAATTCTAATGGGTTATAAATTAGGGAAATCCAAATAGACATTAACCACTGTGGGTGGTTTTTAATTTTTTTTCTCCAGAAATACTATTTTGGACACGTCATTATCTACACCCTCTATTTACTATGCCACATATGTCGCAATCCACTAAACTATTGGAGATGCTCTAATAAAAAAGAAAAACCATCACCAATCCGAATTATGAATTTTAAAAGATTTGTAAATAAAATAATTTTAAAAAAAATGATTAAATTTTTTTTAAAAAATAATTGAAATTAAATTATTTTTAAAAAAAAATGGTAATAAAGAATTTGGTGGTGAATATTTGTTATGTAAACAAATTTTAATTGATTAACTTTTTCAATTTAATTTTTTTTAAATTCACATAATTTATCGTATTTTATTTATTTGTCACATTTAACCGTAAAACCATTTATTTGATTAATTTTATTTTAAAAACATTGAATTGGATGGTCAGGACATTATGACTTGCCTCTCATCTCTCCGGACCACAAAATATAGGATGCAAAAATAAGCAACAGAATCTCAAGAAGACACATGCCTCAACCTGAAGCATGTTTAACCTGACATACTATTAATCTAGGATCAGTCGTTCGCGTTACCATCAACCAACCAAAAACCATAGATTCCAGAGCTTGCGCAATGTAGTACAAAACCACAACACATATCACTAGTGTAAATTGAACACTGCAAATGCACATTCTGAGAACAAAACCAAGACTTTCACTCACAAGTATTGTCATTTCCGTTTCCATTACTGTTTCATATCTTCCAGCTACATAACGTGATAATTAACTCTTATGGAATCAAGCGAGGAGAGCAATGATAGCAGACACAACACAGGCATTACTCAGCTAGAATCGATATTGCTAATATAGAAAACAAATTGTAACCAAAATAGAAAAGGAAGGCCTCAAAGCCATGTTGTAAACAAGCCAAAAGTTAAAAACAAACATCCTTGAGATTTAAACAAAATCTTAAACCAGGTCTTTTAACTGCCTACAATGTAGAGCAAAACTAGATTATCAGAATAACACCAAAGGGCAACCATCACTCATGCATTCTTTAATAACGTCCAATGCCCCAAACTCTGATCACACCGTCTGTATACCCACTAAACAAGGTGCTTCCATCCGCACTCCAGCTTAAGCTTGTGCAGTAGATGTTCTGCATATTACAAACACACAAATCATAAGTACTTAGTACAATGAAACAGCAGGAAACTCAACAAGGATTCATCAAGTTACATATGCACAATAAGCTTGAGCAGTATGTATTTTTATAATCCACAAAAACAGGATATTTACCAGGAGAAATCACATCATCATCACTATGGTAGGAAAAACAATAATTGACAATAATATAACATAAAAACTCCAGTGTCAAAAATCAGAACAGAACACATAGACTGATCAGGGATACATTAAAACAAGATTCAGCACTAAAACACCAAAATGCAACAAAATGAATATTCAATTCAATTTAAATGATTAGGCTAACAAGTTCATTTTGTGTCATATCATACACTACTTCAAAAGCATACACTACTTCAAAAGCAAGCAATTAGCAGTATCATTAAACAGAATGAAAGCAATCAACAAACAACAGATAAAAGAGTCTCAATATGAGCAAAGCAAAGAAATTGAAGCGAGTTATACCTTCTTTTTAGCGGTGGTACTGGCTGTAGTAGCATCGGTCTTCTCAGCCTCAGCCTTAAGATCAACCTTCAAGTCCTCAACAATGCTCTTGCTCTCCAAATCCCAGATCTTGATACTTTGCTCAGTGGCGGCACAGAGCCAGTACCTGTTGGGGCTGAAACATAGGGCGTGAATAACAGAACCCGCATCCAGCGAGTAAAGCCTCTTACCTTCTGCCAAATCCCACAACAAAATAACACCATCTTTCCCTCCACTGGCGCACAAAGATCCATCTGGTGAAACCGCAACAGTGTTGACATATCCAGTGTGGCCTTGAAGAGTGGCTCTCAGTTTGCAGTTGCTCAAATTCCAGACCTTGACAGTCCTATCCCAAGAAGCCGACACAATAGTAGGCTGGAGGGTGTTGGGGCTGAATCTAACACACGAAACCCACTCGGTATGAGAGTCACCATCCTGAATAGTGTACTTACACTCACCAAGCGTGTTCCAAAGCTTGATCGTGCGGTCACGTGAAGCCGAAACGATCTGACGGTTGTCCATCGAGAAAGCAACTGAGAGAACGTCCTTGGTGTGGCCGGTGAAGCGGCGAGTGGTGGTACCGGTGGATAGGTCCCAAAGACGGAGCTCGCCGTCCCAAGAACCGGAGAGAGCGAACTGTCCGTCGAATGAGATGACGACATCCTGGACGAAGTGAGAGTGGCCGGTGAGACGGCGGCGGGGAACACCGTAGTTCTTCTCCTCCTTGGTGAGGTGCCAGAGGATGAGAGACTTGTCGCGTGAGGCAGTCACGATGACGTCGGAGTTGTCAATGGGAGTGGCGATGGCGGTCACCATATCGGTGTGAGCGCGCATGGTTCCCCTGAGAACGAGACCCTCGGCCATTTTTGATCAAGTGAATTCCTTCGCACAGAGAGTAGGGTTTCAAGATTTCAGAGGCGAGAATGGCAAGATTAGGGTGAGATGTTAAACAGCAGTTTATATACTATTGGGAGACTAGGGTTTTGGAGGTACAGTGTGTCTGTGTGGGTTGACTGGTGATAGAGTGTTTGTGGGCTAGGTTTTGGGTCTGGGCTGGGTCATGGGCTTAAAATTGATTGTTCTGTACACACCCCGACTATTCTCTAACTCCCATATATAATAGACTAAAAATAGTCTCAGTCAAATTGGAAACTGTATAAGCTAAAGGGTAAATAACATGTGGATTGTTTGTCCCATTTAGTCCCCTATATTTTATTTGCTAATATTTAGTATGCTGAATTTGGTTTTTTCCTAACATTCCACTCCTTTTGACAAAAAAAATATACTACATGTGGTAACACGGCTTGCCACGTGTGTTAAATGTTATAATAAAATTTTATTTAACCCTTTATACTTGACCTTTTTGTCACTTAACCCTTTACTTTTACAATTTCACACTAATAATTAACTAAAAAATAAAATTACACATACTATTAATTTTATATTATTTTTTATTGTATAAATTATTTTTATATTAAAGTTATATGATAAGTTTAGTATAAAATTTTAAAACTTTATAATATTAATAAATAGGATTAAACTTTAATAATTATATAGTTATTTTAAAATTAAATATATAAAATGGCATATTATTAATTTTATTACATAATTTGGTAATATATATATATATATTAACTATTCTTTATTTTGTGATTTTTTAATTAAAATCAAAATAGATTGTATCCATAAACATACTAATTGATATAGAGTAATGATTGATAACTTACTCGTTGTGACAACTTTTCTTACCTATTCATACATGACAAGTGCTGCTTGGGTGAAAAATAATAATAATAATTAATGAATTGATTATTATAAAATTTATATCCAATCATTTATTGCCACGTAAGGGTAGGCAACGAAAGTAGGCACTAGTAGTAGGTTGTGTAGCATTAATGTACATGTTAATAGATTTATAATTAATACCGATATACAATTTTATTAAAATTATAAGTCTGTTTCTTTTTCTATTTTTATTTTTTTTTAAAAGTTAATTAAGGTTATAATTGACTTTTTAATTTGAATTTCATAGGTTTATTTGATAGTCTGAAAAAAATAATAATAATAAGACTCTAGTGGAAAAAAAAAAGGTCAAGTACAGATGGTTAAGTGAACAAAAATTTTAAGTACAAGAAGTTTAGTGACAAAAAAATCAAGTATAAGGGATAAAATAAAATTTTATTATAGCATTTAACACACGTGGCATGCCACGTCATGCACATGTGACATATTTTTTTGTCAAAAGGGGCGGAATGGTAGGAAAAAAACAAGTTTAGAGGGTTAAACGGTAGCAGGCAAAGTATAAGGGGTTAAACGGGACAAACAACCAAGTATAGGGGGCTCATGTCATTTATCTTATTGCAGATTAGTTTACTAATTTAATTATACATGAATTTTGTAAAATAATTTTTTTTAAAACAAGTTTAAATACTTGTTACATTATTTAACTAGTTATTATTATTATTTTAATATTTATTTATTTATGTCACTTCATATGCAAAACTTATTATATCTAAAATGTATTGTATAGTGTAAAAGAATTTAATAAATCTATTCAATTTTATATTTTAATTTTTTAATTTTAAAAATAACAAAAAAGGGCAAATTGCACTGACAATTCCCATATGACGGTTAATTACACTCAAATAAACATTTTTAGCTAATTGACAAATAAATCCTTTAGGACTCACTTCTGAATAAAAATGATAAAATAGAGATTTAAATACAGTCAGGTTGTGTTAACAGAGGTGTATTTAATGTAATTCAGACTTATATTGTTTTGCTCTGAACTATAAAACTATCTCGATAACGAAAGAGAATGCTATCATTGACCACTTTCAACCACTGTCAGGTAAAATTATCAAGTTTTTATTTTCTTTTTGGGTTTACATATCAGAAAGTGTGTTTGGGATTTTGATTCATATTCATTTTGATTTCTCAAAGTTAGGTTCAATTAATTTATATGATTTGTTTTTATCTTTTTTTTTTTATATTTTTCAAAGTTAGGTTCAATGTGTGTTTTATCATTCTGATTTGTTTTACTAGTTGTCTCTACTCCTACAAAATATCTTCTAAAAGTGTGTTTGTTTTATCAGTCTGTAGATCTGCAAAATTATGTAGATTCTGTGTGTATATAGGACCAATTAAAAATTAATTGAAAATTTGGTTAATTATAGTATAGTATTTGAACATCTGCATATAACTAGTGAATGTGTTTTTGGATTCATAATAGGTTGAGGTACTAATTTGATTGTTCCCTGTTTTAATAGATTTTGTTAATGAAATTCTTATTTAAGATATCATGATAGTTTAATTTTAGTGTTATTTGATTTTTCATATCTATCTTTTGAGACTTAACATGTAATATATATATATATATATATATAACAAAATGAGTTAGCTGTCATGTAGTTTACAGGGCTTCAAAAGTAGACACGTGGCACACATATGACACCTTTTATCCAATTATGTTGTGCCACGTGTCATTCCAATCTTGGGCTCCTCTGCACTTCTCCCATTTCGATTCCAATCTTGTTCTATTTATTTCTTTTTTAAGTTTAATTTTATTTCTCTGTCTCTTCATTTTTAGAGAGAGTATTCAATTTCTTTGAAATCAAACTCAGTCTCTCTCTCTTTCTCTCAGATTTACAATTTGCATCTCTTCCTTCTCCTCTATACGATATTGGCGGCTTCAACACCTCCGGCTCGCGAAGAGAACGTTTACATGGCCAAGCGTTATGAAGAAATGATCGAATACATGGAGAAAGTCTCCCTTTGTTGTCCAGTCCGAGGAGATGAGCGTTGAGGAACGTAATCTCCTATCAGGTGTCGATGAGGATATGATGGTGTTCGAAACGACAGAAGGAGTCGAAGTGACGTGATGCATTGCTCAGGTATAATTCGATACTGGTAAGACTTCCATGATTATTCTCACTGTTTGTCAGATGGTCAATCATTAAGAATCATCCTTGAAAGGTTTAATCTTTTGGGTGTTTTATGGTTCTTTGGTTTAGATTTGCATTTGGGTATCTTTTATCAGATCTTTGATGGGTTATTTCCAGATTTTGGTGTTATTGATTGTGACGATTTGTATGTGTTGGTTGGTTTCAATTTGATTTTGCTAGATTTGTTTTGTTTACTCTAATATGAAAGATTGGATTTTGTTCAGTATTGTGATGATTTGTATGTGTTGATTGGTTTCGATTTGATTTTGCTAGATTTGTTTTGTTTACTCCAATATGAAAGATTGGATTTTGTTTAGTTTAGTTATATTTGTATAGATTGAGTGATTTTTTTATATTGAAACAATCTGTGTTATGGATGTGATCTGAGTTTAATTAATAATCTGTTTGGTTTAGGTATTTTAGTTTGTGTGTTGTTTGCAAGTGTATAATTTGGATATTAGATGTGATTTTTGTTGAGTGTATAATTTTTCGTTTCTATATTTAGAATTATAAATGATACCTACTTGTATAACCAGCGGGGCTTTGAATTATTGGTATTTAATGATTCTGTGAGTTTTTGAAATAAAAGATCAAGACCTAGTGTTGACTTTGGCAATTTTGGTGAATTTGGTGAATTTGATATTGATATTTGCATATGCATATCTTTTTATTAAGAGTTAGATCCTGAATAGGACAATGATGTAGAGCAAATGCTGGCTGATATGGATTTAAAGATACTAATAGAGAGGATAAACGGGAGCTGAGGCTAATGGTGCTTCGTATATACTCAAAGAGGTATATATTAAATAGTTTAAGATGTGAAATAGTTGAGGACACTTTGATTCATCTTGTGATTTGAAACAGGTTTGATGAACGGCAGCGCAGGAAGGATTTTATTAAAGAAATAAATCTATTGTATCCAAACCCATTTGAGAGAGACTGGTCTGGTGAAGAGAGAGCACTATGTAGACAATATGACATCTTCATGTGATTCCATTCCAAGGAAGATCATGAAGAGTTACTCTCTAAATACAGAATGTAGAGAAATATTTCAGAATCTTAAGGCATGACTCATACATTTCTCTCCATATATTATTCCCTCACCTTTCAAATTTTCCAATGTAACACTAATATACTTACAGGATGCTCGACTTGCAAATATAGGATGCTCGACCTGCAAATTGACGATCTATTGCGGAGGTAGATAGATGGCTTGAACAGAACAAGAGATAAGAAGTTAAAGAAGCTTCTCATAAGATAAGAGAAAGTTCTCGTCTGGGATCAATCAACCAGGGCGGTTCAAATGCTTTTGTCTTCAAGATGGAGAGACCTGCAGGACAAACTTCTTCAGGTTCAACTTTGCTTCTAGTCCAGTTTGTGTGGCCTTATGGTGGACAAAAGGTGTTTCTCAGTGGCTCTTTCACTAGGTAAGTGAATTATGTGAAGTGAATATGTATTTTTTTGTTGTTGTTTATATACTGATATTGCCTTGCATTTGTTTTTTTAGTACCATAATAACAGAATTATTTTCTGAAATTTGATGTGATATTTTTAATGTATATGATATGCTCAAGTGGTCGGATCCTTAGCTCATGACGCCAGGATATCACCAGGTTATTTGATTGTTATTTTTCGGGTGCCGAATTGGACTAAACTAGGTTTTGAGCTTCTTTGCTTTTAGTTTTGTGTTGGGTTTTTTTGTTGCAAATATAGAGTATTAGGCAGAACATGAATGAGCATTTGCACTAAATTCTTATGCCGATAAACAGATTTTTGTATGTTTATTTGTTTTAACATGCAGCATAATTTTTTTTGTTGATGGGGAGTGGCGGCATGATGAACATCAACCCTTTGTAAATGGAAATTATAGGGTCGTGAATATTGTCAATATAGCTAGGGCACCCGAGGTAGTTTCTAATGTTCATCATGACATACCTTCCATTGAGTTAGATGGCGTGGGAGTGCTTCTGGTAACGATCTATTTTGACATTTAATTATTCTGTTGTCTTTACCATATTATTGCGAGTTATAGTAAGTTCAGTGAGCTTTCCATATTCGTCAAGAGAATATTTGAATGATATTTTCAAGATTTTTCATTAATCACGTAGATATATTAAGACTTTGCATTTGTAGTTTACTTTGTGTTAATTAATGTACTTTCTATTTTATTTTATTTCAATGTTCCAACGAGTTCTAGGTCTAGGGTTGTTAAGAATGATTCATACTGATAGAATGAGCCTTTGTTTCAGTTTTGCTTCCATTTATATACTCATGTACTTTGGGTTAGGATGTCTTTGGTACTTTACAGGAACCCATTGCACAGATCTTAGAGGCTAATTTGAATATTTCACTTCAAACGGATTTCTCTTTTTTGTCCACACATACCGCTTATGAGTTGCTTCCAGATTCCAGAAAGGTTTGAATGCCCTACCCTCTTTGGACCTGGTGATGCCGAATGTTGTTGGATTTTGAACTTCCTTCACCAGACCACACAGGCATGGGACACATTTATTCCGAAACCCACTTTGCTCTCTTTACTTTAAACATGAGGTTAATCACTGTTATTATGTGTCTATTGTGGCAAGTCATTGCATTAGATGTTAATACTGTGATTTATTTCGGTGAATCTGTTTTTATCAATTAAACATACATTCTTGTAATGAATTCGATAAAATCCTTATAGGGTTTCTTATTATTTTTATTGTAATAAGTTCTTATGATGTATGTCTTTGTAATCATCATACTCTTCTGATTCATCTGTTTCAGGAACTGATGGTTATAGTAGAAATAGAAGATTTACTAAAAATGTGAAGGTATGAATGATTGTTTAAATAATAATTGTATTTTATGTGTTTTATTTGAGAATGTAAATGAGTTGCATAGCATCATAGTGTGTAATGATGCTATTGCATTAGGTGTTGTAGTTATTTATCTAGAGATTAGGATGATTTTTTATTTATTTGGGAGGTATATCGAGGTTCCACCGTTGTTGAATTATCTACTTGCAATCGTATGGAATGGCTTTTGGAGCTGGTGCTTTTGCGCTTGGTATGATCTTTGATGCTTTCAGCTTTGTCATATTCATTGCTAAACTTATCACTTTCTGCAAGATTTTAGTGGGATTCCTCATATTGGTTTGCTAAACTTACCATTTCCTTTATATACAGGTTGTCACCTCTGAAGGTTGCAACAGATGCTTGAACAGAGCAAGAGCAGAGCTAAAAAAATTGCAATCCCAGTGAAAAAGGTAATGGTACATATGCAGGCTATTATGTTAGATATTCCATTAATAGGTTCTTTAGTAATGGCGTCATAGATCATTTTAACTTAAGTAAGAACTACTTATTATCTTTTCAACTGCAATGTGTTTGATGGAAGTTAAGTGTGAATGAAATTTGGTGATAATGTTTTCTGTGCTTTCTGCTTTTGGTGTTTTTTAAGTGTACAAGAGATTGTCTAAGACTTCAAGTAGGTGACATTCTAACAAATAATAATATTTTATATTTACACAGAGTTTCTGTTTAATGTTTGTTTCCCTTGTCTTGCTGTAATATTTTTTTCAATGAAGTTCATTTAATATGCAGAATTTGCATAAGAATGTACTAAAACATTTAGGCGGTAGTTTAGAAGACCTTGAAAGTCTTTTAGTTTATAATTATGTACCCAACCGGAGCCTTAATCAAATTGATTTCAGTAAGTAGTCTCCTTTTTTCTTTATAGTATAATCTATCAGTATCAATTTATATGGTCTTGGTAATTGATCTATATGATCTGTGTTGATGCAATGATGGACACAATTCATATTCTAAGCTGGCAGTAGAGGTTTACAATCATCTCTGGAACAGCCGAAGGGCATGCATATTTTTGCATATTCTATTTGTGATGTGATTTTTTGTCTAGTTTTTCAATTAAATCATTTTGAATTGTCTCTAAGGTTTTAAACTCTTAATTGGAGATTCATTCTCCATTCTGATTTTTCTGATGGATAATAATGAAATGGCCGTATAGTTGTTGAGCAAGTTGTTCCATGCATCCAATGTAAATCAAAAGCTTTCTGTGTAAAATATAGGAGAGACGATACTTTCTCTGTATGTGTTTAATTGTTTTTAATGTTTTGAAGTGTTTTTTTTCCGTTTTTTCACCTTCACCTTGCCATTGAATATTTGTTATATGTGATTTATCCACAACTTTTTTTTTTCATTTTTATTTTTCAATGAAGTTCCATGAACTAAAACATGTTACAATTTTATTTTTTCAAAATATATATTACAATAATATACAATATTACAACAACAATTATAATAATAAATAAATCAATCAATCAAAATTGAACAAATTTTAATAAATCTAATTACAAATTTAAATATATTTTTTAAATATACTATAACTTATAAGCTATCATACAATGTAAATATACATTCACTGAAACCATTTGCACTTCCTTCGATTTAATAAAAACTAAAAATTTCATATTATAACCTATGTTTTGAAAACTTGACCGATTAAACCGGGAACTGGGTGTCCATCTGCTTCAGTTTAGTGTATAACCGGTTTCTCAAACCCGGTAAAAAACAGTCAAATCCGGTTAAAACCAGTCAGAAATCGAGTTTTTTCTTCAAAAAAAAATTAAAAATTAAAATTTTAATTTATTTTAGTTGTATTTGTTTTTTTTAAATAATTATTTTATTTTTTGAATGAATTTAAAAATAATAATATGAATGTTATTTTCATTTTAAGCATATTATATGAATATTGTGTTGTTTATTTTTATTGATAATTAATTCATATTGATAGGTTTATTTTTAAATATATTCAATTATAACTTTAATTTAAAATATAGTTATTTTTTTAGATAAATATAAATTAATTTCGTATTTTAGTTTTATATATTATATAAAAAGTAATTATTTTTAAAAAAAAATTAAGAAAACCCGGTTCAACCCGGTCGAATCCTATAAACCGCGATCCTTTTACGAGACCGGTTCGATGCTCAGTTCTATTTTTAAAATATTGATTGTAACACATTTCAAATACTATTTGACATACAATATTTAATTAACTTATTTATTTTTAATTTTTCTATTGCTAATAAATATAAGTAAAATAACTACTACCCTTAATTTTAACTAACAACATGTCTAAAAATTTAACACAAATTCGAAAATATATATTATTTAATCTTTATAATATATAATAATTAATTAAATAAAATAAAAAAAATAAAATAATTTACTTTTACATAAAAGTGTAGAAGTGTAAATAATTAGTCAATTAAATTTTTATCATATAGATTCATTAAGTTATAGTAAATAATTTTTTTATTATTTATCTTTTTTAAAAAAGTTTTACATAGAAGTATATTTCCCGCGACGTGCGGGCATCATTCCTAGTTATGTTAGAGATATTATTTTCTATTTTGCTTTGGTTCATTGTTATTGTTTAGGTTTAATTTATTGTTTCTGTGGTTCATTGTATAACAGGTGATTTAACAGGTGTGATTTATTTTCATAATGATGTATCTTTATTACTTTGAATCACTTTTATTGAACTTATATTTATATAATTCATAATTATTGTTATGATATGTTCCATTCACTTACTTTGTGATTATATACATCAGTACAACAATGGATATCTTTAGAGTAGTATATTTTTGTAATTTAATATTTTATTCCAATTTGCAGGATGTATGTATTTAGAGCATTTGCCATCTTTGATGTTGAAGATAGTGTGGAAGATTTAGGGAAGTTTTACAGAAATAACGCCTTTTTGAAACAGCTATGGGACTGTTGTATGACATTAGAGTTCATGAGAAAGTGTCAAACGCACTAATGAAGTTAAAATTTTAGTTGTCTTCACTTCGAATGGGGAGAGCAGATGTATTGAAGATGACAAAGAATTTTTAACTGCATTAGATGTATTTAATTGATCATGGGGAGTATGATATCACATTTGTGGTAAGCATAAAATCGGTTGCCGCCCCCGAGAACTATATTGTTAATGTAACCTCTCAGTCTCTAATTCGTATCGGTGATGATATAGCTGATAATATAAATTTAGATTGGTATGAGAATCAAGATGCGGACTACAGTGCAACAGAAAATACAGAATCTACAAATAGTTCACTTGGTTTTGAGTATACTCTTGATAAGGAACTTTCATCTAATAATGAAGAATTTGGTATACAATATGGAGACTTTGGGGATCTCGAAGATGAAGACCCTATGTCAAACTTAGATAAAAGAAGGTTTATTAAACAACCTAGTTTGCAGAAGGATAGTGACAATGAAAATGGGTATGAAGGTGATGATGATGGTAACCCAGCAGGGATTCCTTTTATAGTAGGAGATGATAGAAATATAAGATTGACGGTGGGTCAAGTGTTCAAAGATGCTGATAATTTTAGGAAAATTTTGCTTACTTACTCTGTCTAAGAGGGTTTTAGGCTTGATAGAAAGAAAAATGAGACTAAGAGGGTTACGATAGGTTGTAAGGCTCCAAGATGCAAATGGCGTATACATGCCAGTAAGATAGAAAATAGGGTGTGATTTAGGATCAAGAATTTGAAGGACGAGCACACTTGCCTCCAAGTAAATTCAAACAAAGATGTCACATCGAGTTGGTTAGGAACAGAGTACGGGGAGCTATTGAGAGCAAACCAAGGGATGAAGTTTGATGTTCTGAAAAATCTTGTTCTTAAAAAACATGATCTAGAAATAACTCTTTTCACACTGTATAGAGCAAAGAGATATGTTGTTAATACAGGAAATGAAGAATATAAGATATTCTTCATAGATACAGATATGCCATTCGAGTAAGGGATCCTAGAAGCTCAGTGTATGTTAGCACAATCAAGTATAATCTGGATTTCAATAGCACTGCTTATTTTCATAGGTCCTTTTTATCTTTTCAAGCTCAGAAATTAGGTTACTTGGCTTGATATCGCCCAATTATTTGCATTGATGGAACACACATTAAGGCCCCATATGAAGATATTCTTTTACTAATTGTTTCATTGGATGCTAACAACGGTGTACACCCATTGGCTTTGGGAGTAGTAGATGTTGAGAATGGTGAGAATTGATAGTGGTTCATTTAGCTTCTATATGAGCATGTGGGTGTCGATGAGAGTAGAACTATGACATTCATGTTCGACAGTTAGAACTGTAACATTCATATCCGACAGACAAAAATGGATTGGACCTGCACTAGATTTATAGTGGCCAAATCACAGAGTGAGACATTGTGCGAAGCAAAGAATGTGATCAAACAACTTTAAAGTGGATTGCATAAATGACCATTTGTAGGTAGCTACTAAAGCTCCAAACGAACATATCTTCTAGATAAAATGCACATAATATTTTGAAACCGCTTTTCCTGGTATGTAGATTTGAAATGGTCATTTATGCAATATTGTGCAGTGAGTGGACTTCCTTGTTCACATGGACTTGTATGCATTGTTAGAAAATAATGAAGCAAATTGATTTTGTAAACCAATCAATGAGGAAAAAAGCATATGTAAGTACATATTGTCACTTTATGAAGCTGATCCTAAATGAATGCAAGTGGCCTGAAGTTCATTTTGCTCTAATCCTGCCTTCAATCGTAACTAAAATAGTTGAAAGATAAAAAACACTTAGAAAGGGATGACAAAATGAACCTGCTAGATTTTCTAGATCTATGGGCTACAAATGTAAAAACTGTCACCAGGTTGATCACAACAAGCACACTTGTCCAGCTATGGGGAGGGCTCCTGCAAGACCAAACAAAAGAAAAATATTTATAATGACCAACATGATTTGTATTTTAAAAATATTTAACAATGGTTTATTTGTTGTACTTAGAGAGCTAATGTTTTAAACTTATTATTCATAGGAAATGAACAACCAAGCTGAGTCTTTTAAGAGAAGGAATTCAATTACTGAAAAACGGACAATTTGACCATGTATCATTTCAACAGTTTGACATTTTATAATTTTCTTAAGTTCACTCATGTGAGTGTATATAACTCACAAATCATATAGACACAGTTGGACATTATCAATGACCAACAATTTTTACCAATAACTTAATATCATCAACACAGCAATATCAATTTGCCAACAACTTATCAAGTTCATCAATGAACCAATTATGTATAAATTTCACATATACTCTTATTTACATCCATACTACACTATAACTAATGCATCACAATAACAAACAACATACAATAATGTAGAGCATAAAAAGAAGGTGCTAACCTCACTTTCTTCAATCCGAATAGCTAGCTAGCCTCTAGTGCTGGGGTTTACACTTCTTGGTTGCCTAAATACCATTCCAAGACAACCACAATAATTAACACACATCATTACACAATTACTCACTTATCCTAACAATTCCCAAGCTAGGGTTCCACTTATATACACACTAGCAACATCATTAACCACTCTAGAAGCATTTCTAGACACTAAAATAGTTTACAAATCAAATCAAATGAAGACTCATAACACAAATTCGTGTATACCATACATAGAGGGATTAGAGAGACTCACCAACGACTAATGTGGTTAGAACAAGTCTTAAGGCACTGGGGAAGTGGTTGTTGATGTTAGATGAGTTGTCAGAGGGTAGTAATGGTGAAAAATCGAAGGATTGTTGGTGGGTGTGGTGTTATAGTTTTGTAGAGAGGTGAAGAGGAAGATGAAGGGTTGTGTTGTGTTTGGGGTTGTCTCGAGCAAAAGAAGATGAAGAGATTGATATAAATGGGCTTTTGGTGGGTGTGAGCCTCTTTTGGGCTTGAGTTTACTAATGGGCCTAATTTGAGCGGTCCACCCTTCGATTTAAATTCCAACTCTCAATTTCGCTACTGTCACTTTGAAATGATTTTATTACATAAAATTTTTTCTCATGTTGGAAAAATTCGTGTTTGCGATAAAAATCATTTAATTCCCTGAATACCATTCTTTTAATAAAACATGTAATTTATAGTCAAATTTTTTTTTTTTAAATGCTTCTAGACAGTATTAGTATTTTTATTGAACACGTAACACTTTAATTATTGATAAATCCCTATAAGGAACCATCGAAAATTACTTTAGACTAAATTAAGGATTTGGTCAACAAAAAGTCAACCAAACACAACGAAAAAAAATTAGCCCCAAAATCCGGATATTACAACTCCTATTGGTCCCAATGTGAAGCTTATTCCGAGACATGATGAGCCATATGAAGATCTCAATAGAGATCGGAGGCTTGTTGAAAAACTAAAGTATCTTACTATTACACGAACATATATTTCTTTTGTAGTAAGTGTGGTTACTCAATTTATTCTATATCCATTTGATAGTCATTGGGATGTTGTTGTTCACATTTTAAGATATATCAAAAGGCACTTCTAGGCAAGATCTGTTATACAAGGGTCATAGACAAGTGGTTGGTTATTTTAATGCAGACCGGCTATTTTGATGCCTAATTTGTTGACATTACAATTTGCCTTACTTAGAATGATTTGTTTTAGTTTAGGATTTATCTTATTTATGTTCATCTTAGTTTGAGTGAGAGCAAATTGACTCTCTCACTGATTTTCTTAGTGGAGATGCTATGTATTAGTGTGCCAAACAACCAATGAAGGAGGATTATAAAGATTACTGATAAGTGTATGAGAGAAAATTAAATTTAAATAAAAGACAAATAAGAAAAAAACAATAGTTTTCATATTGATGTCGAGTCTTTTAGTTGATTGTAAGGTTAACAAGAATATAATTGTGTTCATGCTATCTTTTATTTATTACTTGTATGTTGTCAAAAATTTTGTCTAGGTCGGATCCCTTTCTGGGTTTATTATGCGGCATAATGCTAATGATGTAAGTGGCATCAAAGAGTTGCAACACAACTCGAGTGGTGTTCGCAAATATGATATAATTTAAAGTTTTTCTACTTTTGTCAAAAATTTCATATTTAAGATTTTTTTTACAAGAATTATATAGTTTTCCGAAGTAATATTTTATAATAGCTTTTATTCTCTCTTCTGATTTTCTTCTTCCATTTTTTTAATTGCTACACTTACTATTCAAACACTATTCATCAATCATTTTATTTTGCATATTGTTCCTTATCTATAAGGAAAAATATAGTCAAGTGAGATCTTTATTTTGTTCGTCTTAACGTCAATATATCAAATATAAAATTCTCATATATTTTAATTATGTATAATTAAAGATATTTACCGTTAAAGTTAAGCATGAAAAACCGTGCATATGAAAGTGTAGCAATTAAAAAAATGGAGGAAGTATATGAGAATAAGTTACCATGTGGGACTAAATAAAATTTTATTACTTGTACTGATGATTACATATTAAATAAGTGCCAATTTCTTTGTAACACGATATTAAATGACTGGATTTAGTTTTCTTTGAAAGAAGTTTCATTTAAAAGATTATTGTCCAGTCTTCTCATGCATACGTCCCTCTTTCATATGCCAATGAACAATAGTCTAAATGATTAATTTGTTACATAGGCTACTGGTTTATGTTCAAAGGAACTTCATTGATTTTGTTCATTAAGATGAAATATACTATTGTGTTGTTTATGAATTTTTATTATTTTGTGAGGGGAATGACTAGATGAGAGATTGCTAATGTATGGATGGTGAAAATTGTGATTTAGATGATGTTGATACTTAATATAGATTAGCATTATTACTTACAACTGCAGACTATTATGCCTGGATTGAAGTGGAAGTGATTACTTGATAACATAGATGCCAACCTTCGCTCTCACCGTCAGAAAGAAAATCAATATTGTAAAATTAAGATCTTAATTATTATTGTAGTTATGGTAAAAATTAAGGTTCTCATAATATAATTGTAGCTAAATTTTCTTAATTATCAAGGTAAAAACTATCAAGTTCATATTCACTGTTGTATCTACATTTAACTATAATTCATGTCGGTAGAAAAACTATCACGATTGAATATGTCGGTAGAAAAACTATCACGATTGAATATATGACACAATTTATGGCATAACAACACTTATTCTCGAAAACATTCATTCTTCACATAAACCTCTCAAAAACCGCTCCGTTTCATCCTTCATTTCAACCTGAAACAAAATTTTATTAAATTTCATCTTAAATTGAGAATTTGCAAGAAGATACGAAATGTATTGGGTGGCATTTTAGAATGCCAAACTAGGGGTGTAAGTGAGTTGAGTTACTCACGACCTATTGGAGATCGACTCGAGAAATACTCAAAATCAGTTCGTTGTTCACGAGATCAAATCATGCATTTTCTTAAACAAGTCGAGCTCGAGCTCTATATTACTCGACTCGTAAAGCTCTCGAGTCTTATCGAGTTTTTCTATAGAAAGGGTAAACGAGTCGAGTCGAGCTCGAGTACACCATATTCGAATCATAATTACATAGAATTAAAAAATTATTAATGAAAAATTGATGAGCTTTAACAAGTCAAATTTATATAGCTCATTTATCATTCGAGCTCGATTTCGAGCTTGATTTTGGATAGCTTGATGAGTTCGAGCTTATTATAACCTTTCACGAGTCGAGTCGGGCTTCTGTATTCTCAAGTTTGACTCGACTCATTTACAACCTTACTGCCAAACACATAATTAATGAGCATTGTTCGGGAAAACCTATAATATAACATTGCCCATTGCACTATCTTGATCGGTAAATATTATTTTAGGTGAATTCCTTCCTATTGCCTTCAAGAACGTCTCGAATAACCAAACAAATTAGACTATTATCTCATCTAGCATGAAAGCACAACCAAATTAGAATAATTGTAACACTTTAACTACTTTTCATTACGATTCAAAGTTTAGATATTAAATGTTAGGCATTTAATGGATATAGATCTATGACTAAGCACCATATGTGCAACATTTATGCACTATTTCATTAGTTATTTTGAGGACATTATTGTGATTTTACACTAATTTGCCCTATTTTTGTGAATATGAACAGTTTGGAGGCATTTGTGTAAATTATGAAGATTTCTGGGATTAAAGACCAAAAATGCAGAAAGTCAAGGATTGAAGACAAACTTTCACATCTTTCAAAAGTTAAATCAGAGATTATACTGGAGAGAATTTTGAGGAGATTTTATGGGTTTTGTTATTTTTCTTAACAGAGTATATTTACTCTGCAGAACAGATAGTTGGATCATCTTTTTATTTTTCTGAAAAGACTTTGAGAAGGAATCATCTTTAGTTTTTCTATCTGTTTTCTTCTTTTTGTACGTTTAGTTTTATTTTAGACAATGATGTTGATTGCGCCCATGGGGTGCTAAACTAGTCTGCCCAGCTAAACGATTGATTTAATTAATTCGTGTTGTGAGATCTTTGCTTCGTTGCTTTATCTTTTAATATTTGTATAATCTCTGTGCCCATAGTTAAGGTCATTCTGTGCCCATAGCTAAGGTCATGTTAGTTTTATTTGATTAATTGATTAAGCGCGCGATTGGTTAATTGAGTAGACTAATACACTGCATGTTAGATAATTCGTAATTAATCTGACCTAGGTAGTGTTGAGGTTCCACAATCATAGTTCAAGAACTGTCGTACTGATTCATTGGCTATGACCATAGGTCTTTTCTAGTTCATATTGTAATCTACGTGTTAGATTAGTGATTGATTCGAAGGGTCGTACCCGGTCAGTCTAATAACTAAGGAAAAGATTGGTTGTTAGGCACGTTGTCAATAACTATAACTGTGATTGTTAAAATCGATAGAGATATCTTTTGAATCAATGATCAACACATTAATTAAATGATCGGTTAGCTGGGTCTTTTAATATATTTGATTGTTAATATTTTGTGTTTTTAGCATTCAGTCCAAATTCACTTTTCAAACCCCTATTTACATTACTTGGTCAGTATACAATACACAATTGATAACCGTTCTCTGTGGGATCGACCCTGTTTACTACAAGTTTATTTGTATTGCAGGTTAAATTTATATTGACGGATTCGACACCCGTCAATCTATATTTAGAATACCCTAAGAAGATAGGATATTCATTTTAAATTTTTAGGGCCTTAAAGATTCACAGATTCAAGTGTCGATTTCATCAGCATTTCAGTATGTATATTATAGGATCCATTTTCCTTCGTATTAGGAACTATTTATAGGATTTTCTAAGGGGACAAAACCATCACGAAGCCTTTATTGCGAATAATGTCCATTATCTACATTGGATTTGCCTTTATTACATGATCGTTACCATACCTAATGGATTAATGTATTTATTACAATTGGTTAGTTGAATTAAATTTAGTATTGTCGTTGGTTCAACATTGTCTTTTATTCTTATCCGAGCATTAGGAGCACGAGGAACATTGGGGTGTGTAGGAGCACTTGAAGTGCAGAGAGCATTAAGATTGCATTAGAGTTCTGAGGAGTGTGGAAGCACATTCAATCACTGGAAGCACATTCAATCACTGGGAGTGTTGGGAGCACATTTGAGCACTAGGAGCACATAGGAGCGTTGGGAACGCTGGGGACCGCGTCAAATGTTAGGAGTGGTGCGGGCACTGGTAACTTTGAGGGATGCCTTTGGATGTTAGAAGTGCGGAGGGACGCTTAGAGCGCGAAGGGACCCTTATGGGCACTGGGAGCGTGGATGAACGCTTGTGAGCGCTATTAGTACCCGAGGGTACTTTCGAGCGCTCTTGGTATTTGAGAGTGTTCTCGTGTGCTTCTTAGCATGATTATGCTCTTTTGGTTATAAATTGATCATATTATTTTAGTGACAATGAAATGGGTCTAGTTCATGAAGCTGGTGCCTTGATTGGGCTCAACTCTAATATGTTGCTCTAGAGTAAGTTTAAACATTTAATTTAATCAGTTTATTTGGCCCACTTTAAGGGCCCATCATCAGTTTTAAGTTATTGGCATTCGATAAAAGAGTCACATATCTACTTAACAAACTTGAAGGGATCCTTTTATATATCATCTTTGGTTGCTATAAAGAATAATAAGTTAGTTACCTATTAACATCTTATACGATTAATTGATATGTCATTGATACCCAAATATATTAATTATGGATTTGTGCAATCACTTTTACTGGGCTAGTCGCCAACCTTTCGGTTGAAGACCATATTTGACCCATTTGAGTTGGTTAGTTGTGATCTCAACTATCTTACTTATATTTCAAGTAACCAACTTACCCACTTGTCCAAGCAAGTGAGATCCACTTTAAACTATCGTCTCCATGTCGTAAGATCTGATAACGGATCACCAGATCTGACGATCAATATAAAGGAGACAAATTATTTCGATCATATGTAAATACTTATCTTTGTAAATTTCACCTTCGCTTTACATATGATCCTTTTTAGAATCCACCGCCGATTTAAGCGTCAAAGTGCCTACAACAATAACATTATATTAGTGCTCCGAACTTAATTTTTTCTTTAAACTCATATTAATAGAGATTGAGGTTAGAAGACAATAGCCCTACACAGAAAGGGGTTGGAGGAACTTGATTTTAAAATACAATCAATTTTAAACTTTAAGGGTTATATTTAAATTGATAATATATTTATAAGTTTAACCATTGTTTTATTTTACTTGCATATAATATAATGTGATTGAAAAAAAAGAGAGTAATCTATATAACATTATAAGTAGGGGTGGACGTGATACATTTCGATTAGGTTTTTTGTCGAACCAAATCGAAGCATCAATTTTGAAGCTATAAAATCGAACTAAATTGAAAAATATTGATTTGGTTTTGTTGAGTTTGATTCGATAAAAAAAAAATCAATTTTCCATCCTCAAAATCGAACTGCATTTGGTTGCAGTTTTTTTCACCTTTAATTATGAGTATGTTTGAATAGATTAACTATTGGTTTCCAATTTTCAAAATTCTTTTTAGTCGCATTTGAATAATTATTAGAAGAGACTTCGACTTTCTAACTTTCCAAAAGCACTATAAGAGTAAATAAAAAAAACGAAATACTAATTTCTTGAATATCACTTCTTATATTTTTCTACCGTGAGAATGTAACTATTAGAAGTAATCCCAAATAAGTCATACTACAAAATTAATTTTTAACGTAGAAAAGGATAATGAACCACTTTTAAAAAGCAAATATTTCTATATATAATTTAATTTGTTTTGAAATGTGATTTCTGCTTATCATTTATATTTTTCTAAAATTTTAGTTTAGAAAAAGAAATTATTATAATAATATCATATGGATTAAAAATATTAGAATATATTATTTATGACCGTTTTATAATTTGTATATATTTAATAGGTTGAGATTGTAATATGTATGTACTTAATAAATGGGCGGATTTGAAATACTTGGCTGAATGAGTGTTTTATTCTTTACTATAATATTAGAGTATTTTGATTGTAATTAATTTTTATTTTATTTTATATTTGTGTCACATTTAAAATTTTATTTATTAATTTATCATAAATCTAAAAGATAGAAATGGGTAATCCATCTCCAATTATTATTATATTTTAAAAATATTAGTCCCCACAATTTTATTGAGATAGAAAGTTGTAAAATAATTGAATATTCAAATCTTGATTTATTATGTGCAATAAAAATAAATTTATTATATGTTATTAATTTTTAATTTAAATTATCAGAACATAAGAAATATTAAAATTATTGAAAGAAATATCAATTTATAACTTCAAATACTTTTTAAAATAAAATTTGTGCCAATATCATTACTATTATTTTCTTTAATATATTACTTTATTAGTAAATGCTAACATTTATTTTAGTATTCAAATATCACAAACAATAATACTTTGAATATTTATGTTTTATTTGAAGTATATCCAAATATAACCAATTTAAATATTAAATAATAATTTAATAATACTAATAAAAACAATTTTGTTATTTATGATTCATAAAATATTATATGAACTTAAAAATACATGTTTTATAAAATGTCTAATTTTACATATATTTAAATTATTTGTGATTAAAAATTAATTTAGAAAATAAAATGCAATACATTTTTATTTTAAACTATTAAAATAGATAAATAAATTTATAATAAAAATATAATTAATATTTTATTATTTCAAAATTAATGATTTAACATTTGTAAGAAATTCTAAACATCCCATTTGTTTAACTGTACTATTGCAATTGCAACGATATTTATATAGGTACTCAATTACAAACTTTATTTTCATCATCCTAATCTATGAAATATATTAAATATTTTAATTAATTAAATGTGTATTATTCAAATTATAAAATTATATACCACCTTCATAATCAAACTAAAATAAATGAGGCCACCGCTATTTGTTATTTACTTAATGAAATAATTATATAATTTTAAATATTATTTTTTTAAAAATATATTATACTCCCTCTATTTTAGAATAAAAGACGTTTTTGGACTTCTTACAAAATTGCAAAATATAAGTCGTTATCGATTTTCAAGATATATATTACACTATCTTTTCTATTTTACCTTTTATTATTTTATTTTTAAAAATAATAAAAATTATATTGAATATAATAATAGAAAAATATGCGAGAAAAAATCATATTACTGTCAAATCAACTTTTATTTTAAATGATAATAAAAGGTTAATAAAGTCATTTTACAATATTTCTGAGTAGGTGTGAAAAAGTTTAAAACGACTTTTATTATGAAACGGAGGGAGTATTACTTTTCCTTCGTTGCTCGAACTATGCTATGCACATGTATCCTCAAAATTCACGTTTCGGACATAATTATGGGCCTGTTTGGGATTGCTTCTGTTTTTGACTTCTGTCTGTAGAAGAAGAGAAGTGAAAGCCATTTTCAGGAAGCTAATATTTTTTACTTTAGCTGGAAGAGCTTCTAAAAAGCCAGAAGCACTTCTGCCAATTATCCAAACACCATCTGAAACAGTTTTTAGAAATCAGAAACCAAAAAAAGCTAAAAGTCAGTCTATTCCAAACATGCCCTACATTGTAAACCATAGTCATTATAAGGGTATCCTGAGCTTATATGGTCAGTTAATCAAATCTCCAAAAACCAATCCGCTAAATATGTAAATATTTAGAAACTACTGTATTAGACATTCATAGATACAGAGAATACGAAAAGAATGAGTGAATACGAAGGGTAGATTCGTCAGAGCAAAAATTTTGGCGTAAAGCTCCAAATTTGAAATTCAAATCCCCACTCAAAATGAACTTTCCAAAACCGCGCTCTGGAGCTCCTTATAAACGCCTCCTCAGCTTCTCACACACAATCATTCTCATTTCTCTATATCAAACCCTTCACATTCTACTCACATTTCTCTCAATCGTTTCACATGGCAAACACTTTCCCACAGCTCCCGTGCGACGGAGAAGGCATCTGCATGCGATGCAAGACGAAGCCGCCGGCTGAAGAGCAGCTCACCTGCTCAACCTGTGTCACACCGTGGCATGTATATTGTCTGTCTCAGCTTCCGGAGTCGCTGGAGTCCACTCGGTCATGGACGTGTCCTGATTGCTCTGGCGAGCCGGCTCCAGTTAGCAACGCTGCTGGAGGCGGAGGGGAACTGGTGGCGGCCATACGCGCCATTGAAGCTGATGAGACTTTGACTGAGAAGCAGAAGGCTAAGAAAAGACAGGCGCTGCTGAGTGGAGGAGTCCAGGGGAAGGACGAGGAGGATGAAGACGAAGACAGCAAGAAGAAGAGGAAGCAGAAAGGCAAGGGGAAGGCTAGCGAGGAAATGAATATACTTATCGTGATGGGAAAGAAAGTCAATTGCTCGATTTGTATGCAGATACCGGAAAGGCCTGTTACGGTGAGTCTATTGCCTGTTTATTTTAGTGGTTCTTCAGAAACTCTATTGCCTTTTTATTTTAGTGGTGACAAGTGTTTGATTTTTAAATCTGGATGATCTAGGTTTGGGTTTCGTTTGATGAGATTAATTAATTTTTATTTGAATGAGGTATTAATTATGTGCCCCGGTTATTTTGTTATAGATTTGCTGCTAATCTCATGTGTTGTGTTCATATTGTTTCTGTTCTCATTTCGCATTTATGTTATTAGGTTTCATTAATTCTGCCATAATTCCAGTTTTATATGCTATCTAGTGTGATATTTTTTCTTTGAAATTGTTCTCTTTTAATTTGTATATATTGTGTCCGAGTACTTTTGAGTGATAGGAAATGGTAAAATGTTTAGATTTGAGCTTGACACAGTTGTTGTTTCTTTTGAGTGGTTGGAACTTGGAATTATCGTACACATACCTCACAGTAGGTTTACTGAATATGGGAAATTGTTAATGAATGATCCAGTACTAATGCCTGTTCTGAAACTCTTGCAGGTTGTCTACTAGGTTTAACAACTACAAGGAATTTAACCATGTATCTCTCTTCTTTGTGTTTTCTTGCAGACACCATGCGGGCATAACTTCTGCTTAAAGTGCTTTCAGAAATGGGTTAGGAAAGGCAGCCGTACATGTGCAAATTGCCGTACTGAAATTCCATCACAATTTGTAGATCAGCCCCGCATCAATTCCGCACTTGTATTTGCCATTCGTGAGGCTAAACTGGCAAGAGAAAATAGTGAAGCTGTGACTCACAATGTTTATCATTTTGTGCGTAATGAAGACAAGCCAACAACAGCTTATGTTACAGATAAAGCTGTAAAAGCTGGAAAGGCCAATGCAGCTAGTGGGAAGATATTTGTTACTGTACCACCTGATCATTTTGGGCCTATCCCAGCTGAAAATGATCCTGATAGGCATCGGGGAGTACGTGTTGGTGATACCTGGGATGACAGAATGGAGTGCCGACAATGGGGTGCACACATTCCACATGTAGCTGGAATTGCTGGCCAATCCAGCTATGGTGCTCAGTCAGTAGCTCTTTCAGGAGGCTATCAGGATGACGAGGATCATGGGGAGTGGTTTCTCTACACTGGGAGGTATTGTTTTCTAGTAAATGGCTTTTGTTTCATCGCAAGAAACTTTCAGTTGTGCTCTAGGATAACTTGCATGTGTTCTTCTAAATGTCAAACGACTTCATGGTTCCTATACTTGTTAGATGGTTTATTTTTCATTTACATTCTATTCATGTTAGCATCTATTAGGGCATCAAAACATGCTGACTTAGGTTTCAAAATTGATGAACTAAATGATCTATACAAACTGTCTTCTTCCAATAATAGGCATCAAACCTGTAATAGCACTTCCTTCTGTTAAGTATTCAGCTGACCCGAGTTATTATTCTGTAATTTTACTATACTTCCATATTTGCTTTAGCATTTATCTAAAAATTTCCGAGATTAACAGTGTAGTATTTGTATTTACGATCGATTTTATGCTATTATTGTATTAACTTTCTTTGTTAGACTATTTGCACTTCAAATATATTTTACCAACTTAATCTGTTTCCGAAATTTAAATATAGTTCTATTATAAACAAGTATTTATAGTGGCATATGTTTTTTGACATGACTGAGTTTGCATGGGTATGGTTGACAGTGGGGGTAGAGATTTGAGTGGAAACAAAAGAACGAATAAGGAACAGTCTTTTGATCAGAAATTTGATAAAATGAATGAAGCTCTCCGTGTTAGCTGTATGATGGGCTATCCTGTTCGTGTTGTCAGGTAACTGAATAAAAATGTTGCTATTTTATGAGTTCCACTGTGTGGCTACTTTAATGAGCAGTTCAAGTTTATGCTGCAATTGATGTTAGTGTTTGTTTGAACAAGTAGAATGACATCATGATATACTAGTATGAGGAGTATTATTTTGATAGTACATTATTGGTCTTGACTATAATTTAAGGATATATATTATAATTTAATTTTAATTCTCAGTGCCTAATTGTTAACTGATGTCAACCTTAGGATTGGAATCCGTTCAGTTATATTTGGTATAGGTTGTCCTGACCAGGTCAGCATTGCACTAATGTCTCCTTGCATCATTGATGAGCAGGTCTCACAAAGAGAAGCGATCCTTTTATGCTCCTGTGGCAGGAGTGCGTTATGATGGTGTTTACAGAATTGAGAAATGCTGGCGCAAAGTTGGCATTCAAGTAATTACATTCTATATATGCATTGTAGAACTTTCAATAAGAATTTCATAGGACTAATATTAACTGACAAGTATTTTATGTTATAGAAATTTAAGGTTTGCAGGTATTTGTTCGTCAGATGTGACAACGAACCTGCCCCATGGACTTGGTCTGTAACCCTGTCAATTTTCTTCATTATTGGGTGTACTCTTTGATCTGATTAATATATTTTAATTTCTTATGTAGTGACGAACTTGGTGACCGGCCTAGACCTTTGCCAAGTATAGGAGAGTTGAAGGATGCCACGGACATTATAGAACGGAACGAAACTCCTTCATGGGACTTTGATGTGAGTGATCAGTTTCTACCCTTAAACATGATTCTGATTTTTTCATTGCTGGTAGCATTGGAGAAGCTGTTCATTTCAGCTGCAGTGTGGCAATTGACTTAATTAGAGCATGTTTTCAACTAACATCGTAACTGGTGTATAAATTCATGTGTTGGAAAATAGAACTTTCATCTCTTAAGCTGACTTGTTTCTCAATCTTCAGGAAGAAGATGGTCGCTGGAAGTGGGTTAAACCTCCACCTCCCAGCCAAAAGAAAGTAGCTCCAACAAACCCTGAGGACAGGAAGAGGTCTAGAAAACAAATTAGGCAAGCACATAATGCCAGTATCAGGGATAAGCTTCTGCGAGGTTAGTTTTCTCTTCCCTTCAATGACACTCTGTCCAGACAGTTACAAAGATCAATATGTAATCTTTGCTTTTTCTCTATAATTCTATTTTGCCATCAATAATAGGTAAAGGATTTAGGTCCGGATTTAAATTTTTAAAATTGAATTTAATCTTCATTAATTGACATAAATCATGAAGGTAAAACTATGTTGATTTATCAAGTTTAACATATTGCAGAATTCAGCTGCCTCATTTGCCGGGAGGTCATGGCATTCCCAGTGACTACACCTTGCGGGCACAATTTCTGCAAGGCGTGCTTGGAAGGGGCTTTTGAAGATAAATCGTTAACAACAGAGCGAAGCAGAGGTGGTCGTACTCTGCGTGCAAAGAAGAATATCCATAAGTGCCCTACATGTCCTACAGACATATCTTTGTTCCTTCAAAATCCTCAGGTATTTAGATGTAGTTTGTAATATAGCGCTCTAAAAGGTGTTACTATAACTGCTATTGTAGTCAAACTTACAAGACTTTATGTAATTCATGTTTCAGGTTAATAGAGAACTAATGGAGGTAATAGAGACATTGAAGGCAAAGACTGAAGACAACGTGGATGCTGATGATGAGGAGGATTCGAGTGAAGGAGAAGATGACCAAGTCAAGAGGACAAAAGTTGATAATGGTGATGAGGCAAGCGATGATCCAGAAGAGGACGGTGACTCAACTGGAGACTCTGAAGGTGTGAAGGAAAGCAAGCAAGCTACCGAGACTCAGATCAAGAAGATGGAGAACAATCAAGTTGCTGCCACGGAGGTGAGAGTAGATTCACCATCTAGTACTCTTCAGATTCAATCTTCGGATGAAGATTTTGAGTGACCAGACAATATTTGTCAGATTATATCATCAGCCTGGGGTTATAGCTCATTTTTGTCTTATTCGTGCCGATGGTATCTGTATTTTGCTTCTTAGCCTACAAAACAACTTTAATTGTAGTTTGCCCCTTACTGGGGAGCTGTGTAATCTCCACATACACAATTTTCTCAAACATTGAAATGATATATCAATGTCGTTTATCAAATTAGGGTGTAATACATGTCTTCTTATTAGACTCTTCACAATCCACAAAATGACCCAAATATTATGCTCTATTCTCTATATCACAAGAGAAATAGCGATTGCAGAACTCAACCTCAAAATACTGGCCAATGTCCTAAAACTCTGCTCAAACTCAAAATACATGCCCTCTGCAGAAGAGAACAGCACGTCTCAATTTAAGAAACAGAGTCACTCACAACTGTTCAACTTAAACATGAATTTGCGTTTAGCCAAGTTGCTCGAGTTTATTAAACACAAGAAATGTGCGAGTCTTCTTTGCTTGATTCAAACGAAACTCTCTTCTCTATGATATTTGTTTCAGAATGGGACATCATTTAATATAAAACACCATCTCTAAACACCAAAATCCACCCTTTCACCAAGACCAAACATGGCTTTCTCTTTCATTCATCCTCAACTCATCAAACTCACTTCCCGGATGACATTTCTCGACACTTTGTTATTCTATGTCAGTACTTCTTCTTCAAACTCTGAGACTGTGCTGTAGATACAGTATTTATTTTTAACTTTGATGGTTTTGTTACAGGTGGTTCATTTGGTGGACAAGTTTGACATGTGGCACAGACTACCCGTGTTGATGGGACTCGGTTACTTAAGCATCAGAAGGCACTTACATCAGCGTTACAATCTCCGGCACGTTGGAGGAGACCACGGTGGTCGGGAATATAACACCGCCGAGTTTTGTTATAGAACGGCGGATGGAAAGTGTAACCACCCCTCTAATGATACAATTGGTAGTCAAGGAACCTTCTTCGGTCGTAACATGCCTCCTTCCTCTTCCAAATATAAGGTCTATTAAAATGTAAAATTACGTTTATATCCCTTATAACTTGACCTGAGAGTTGGTTATAAACAGGTGATGGATCCTCATCCAACAGTTGTAGCAGAAAAGCTACTGGCAAGGAAAAAGTACGTTGACTGTGGAGAGCAGTTCAATATGATAGCTTGTGCATGGATACAGTTCATGATTCATGATTGGGTTGATCATTTAGAAGACACAGACCAGGTAGGTCCACTTTATAATTAGGTACTGCTCATGAAAGCTAATAATAGATGTTGATGATTATAGGTGGAACTTACAGCTCCGGATGAGATAGCAAGTGGTTGCCCTTTGAAATCGTTTAGATTCTATAAAACCAAGATGGTTTCCACTGGTTCTTCTATTATCGGGACTGGCTCTTTGAATACGAGGACTCCTTGGTGGTAATCAATGCATTTATGCTTAAAACTAATAGTTTTATTTTATTTTTGAGGTTAAAATAAGTAATTCGATATAAAATTAAAAAGATCAGACCTAAAAGATGGAGTTTTGGTAGTATTTTGAGAAATTAATTGAAAATCTTGAAGGAACTTTGCAAATACTACAGTGCTAAGTTAGTGACATAAGACACGTGACAACTTTATAAGTAATTTATTTTATTTAAAAAATATAGTTTGGTCTTCTTAAAATTTAAATCTAAAATACTATTTTAATTTTTTTAATCTTTTTAAATATACATATGAAATATTTTAAGATTAAATAATTAATTATGATTATTTAATTTTATTTATTTATTATTATATTTTTTAAATAAAAAATAACACCATACCAAAATTGTTATAATACCAAAATTGTTATAAAACCAAAAATTACAACCTATACATAATACAAGTAAATCAAACCAGAACAATAAAAACTCTTACTAATTCCATCAACCAAAGTATAACATGAGTATCAAATTGAGTAGAAACTATAAATAGAGTAGTAGCTCTAAATTGCTATACATATAGAAGTAGGAAGGAAGTCTAAAAATCTTTCTCCATATATGAACCACACAATAATACAAAATATCCAATTACAAGATGAGGTTCTATACAATTCACACAAAAATAACTACATAATCTAACACTCCTTAAGATTTCTCTTAAATACTTCTTCCACCATTCTCATGAGCTCAAACTTATTTTTTGGAAGAGCCTTTTGTTAAAATGTCAACTTGTTATTCTTCACTACGACAATATGCCAACTTAATTTCTCCATTATTCTCTGCATTCTCAAAGTATAAAATCTAACATTAACCTGTTTTATTCTTCCATATTGCACTAGATTCTCAATCATTGCAACGGTTGATTTGTTGCCAACATATATTACAGTTGGTTCTTTAGGCAACGACACCAATTTAACTATTTTTTTTTCAACCAAATACATTGATTTGTAGTGGACACAATAACCACATATGCTTCAGTTGTAGATTGAGCTAATATATCTTACTTCTTAATGTTCTATAAAAAGATATCTAATTTAAATGAAAAATAATAACCAGAAGTGCTCTTATAGTCATCTAAACATACAGCGTAATCACTATCCGAATAACCAATAAGGGCACCATTCTCTATATTTCTAAACCATTTACCATAATAATTTGTTTCTCTGATACATCTCAACACCCTTTTTAGCAACTTAAAAGTATTTCATACAAGGACTTGTATATATCTATTCAACAACTATAATATTGACTGCTTCAGCCCGAAAATGGTTTGATATTTTCTTCTCAACTAGCATGCTTCTAGCTATCTCCTTAATGATTCAATTTTCCTTTCCAAATCTCCATCCTGCTCAAGCGTATAGCTCATTGTAAATTATCTTTGAATCCCTAAATATTTACAATAATTATTGAACTGATATGATGTATATTCATTTCCATTATGTGGATAAATATAATTTATCTTACAACCATTTTTCACTTCAACCATTGCCTTAAACTTTTTGAATGTATTCTCTTCAGAGAGTAAATCCATAACTTCCTTACAAGGTTGTCTAAAGAAAAAGTCTTGTTTCCACTAAAAGAAGTTGTCCTTATTGGTTCATACAAATAATTTTTATGGATGAGCTCCAACTATCTTTTAGCTCTCAAATGATTTCCTTTTAAAAATGATTTTCAGTGCATCTTTCCAAATTGACACACATTCTTATTCAAGTTTATTTTTTGGACATCAAGTACTAAACCATTTTATTGCAAATATAACAGTGAAGCAACATTGTGATGACCAAAATATTTGTGCCAAAGTTATGAGTCACTCTACTCACTATTAAAAGAGCATATTTGATAATAAGTCATAGGAAAACAATTATCAACCATAGATATTTTTGCAATTTCAAATCCTTTTGGATCATAAATAAAACAATATTTTTCTAAAAAATAAGAGAGTAATGCTTGTGAAGCATTTGAGCAACACTCAACAAATTTTGAGTAAAATTTGGCACATAGAGAACGTCATGAATAAGCTTCATACCTGAGTCCATGGAGAACTTGACTGACCCTCTATCTTGAGCTTCAACCAATGCACCATTCCAAGTTTCTCAGTTCTTTTTAAGGTAGCAAACATGCTTTCATCATTTGCCATGTGCTCGGTACATCTACCGTCAACATATCAGATAGTGAAGCAGTAAAAATTTATTCTTCTTTTTTTTTCTTGTTTTGCAGCAGTAAAATTGACTTGTTAGAAAGATGAATCACTATTGTTTTACTTTTGCCTACAAAACTTCTTAATGTGTCCAAACTTTTGGCAGTATTTATATATTTTTTTCTGCCAATAATTCTTCTCTAAGTGATTTGTCTTCTTATAAACACTACAAGGAGAAAACCTTCCTTTTCTTGGTAAATCACCGTGACTCTCCTTTCTAGTTTTGTTTACATTTCTACCTTACTTAAAGTGTTTCTTTAGTTATTCTTTCACTTCTTATTATCATTCTCTGCTCTTGAGTTTGTAACTTGAAAATTAACTTATCTGTTTTAAGAGTAGATAGATTTGTTTGGTAGCCAAAACCTTTTATTCAAACTTCTCAGAAAGGCTTATCAAAATCTTCTCCACAACCTCCTGATCTGAAAAGTCTTCATCGAGTTCTTTAATTTGATTAACTATATTCATCATCTTTGAAGAACAATCGTTCACATTTTCAGAATATTCATCTTTAATAGCTAAAATTCCCTCCTTAAAGTTAGAAGTTTCATAGCCTTCACCTTGTTGTTGCCTTCAAACTCTTCCTTTAACTTGATTAACTATATTCATCATCTTTGAAGAACAATCGTTCACATTTTCAGAATATTTCATCTTTAATAGCTAAAATTCCCTCCTTAAAGTTAGAAGTTTCATAGCCTTCACCTTGTTGTTGCCTTCAAACTCTTCCTTTAACTTATCCATGCCTATATATTTTTTTTATTTCACAAGCCATTGTTCTCGTAAAAATGACTTCCAAAACTTCTTATGAACATATAAGAGCTATAGCACTTCTAGTCACCAATTCATCATGTTTCTTGATCTCGTTCAATGTTGCATTTGCTCTTAATATTGGAATAACATCTCCTCCTCGCTCAACAACATCCCAGAAGTTGAAAGTCTTCAAATATGCATTCATCTTGATGACTCAAACCTAATAAGTCTAACCAGAAAACATAGGAGGATTCATCATTGAGTTATTTCTAGAAGTCATGACTTGCTTTTAATACACTATTTAATAACAAATGAAAAGATGAGAATTAGTCTCTAACTTCAGACCCTTTGAGAATAAATCTCTAATACCATGTTATAAAGCCAAAAATAATAGCACACATAGAACATAACAAACAAACCAAACTAGAACAGTAAGAACCTTTAATAAGTTCAGCAAACAAAATACATTAATACCATATCAGAGGGAAAAAAAATTCAAAATAGAGGACTAGCTATAAATTACTACACACACAGAAGCAGGAACTCTGGAAATCTTTTTCTCCTTTTTTTACTTACTCTTTTTTTAATAGTACATATATATATATATATATATACATATTTAACTACAAGATGCGGTTTTGTAGCAACCACACAAAAATAACTACATCATTCTCAATATAAAGTATCTACAGAAATATTAATAATCTAACAAAATCTCTTTATAAAAATGCTTTTTAATTGAACTATTTTTGTTGAAAAATTATGAAGATGTCTATTTTTAAAAATAAAGAATTTAAAGTAGTATATTTTTTAAATAAAATATTGGATGGATTTAACACCATCTTAAAAAAAAAGACAATGTCATTCAAGCCTCTCATCTTCACATTATTTTATGATACTAGTTTGGCCATCCACTTTTTAAACATCTATATCATTTTGGCCTTCCATTTTGATGTGTTACCTGAAATCTCACTCATTTAATGCCCTTATCATGTTTTATGTCATTTAACACATTAATATGGAGAGATCAAATGATGAAAATTTTAAAAAGTGATGTACCAAAATGCTACAAATTTTGAAAGATGAAGGATTAAATAAAATTACAAAATGATAATAAAAAAAAAGTCAAAACGAGGTGTCAAAGAGAAATTACATAAAAACTGAAGGTCAAACTAAAAAGTGTTGTATAGATAAGAGCCAAGACGATGTTTGAGTTATAAAAAAAATTATGAACCGCTAAAATTAAATTTTAATTCAACTTAAAGATATTATCAAACCGTTTCTTCTCCTGTTATTTTCATTGTAATGCTAATAACTAATGAAATTGCGATGAATTTTTGTTGTGGTTGAGTAGGGATGGAAGTGTTATTTATGGGAACAATGAAGGAGGCATGAGAAGAGTGAGGACATTCAAAGATGGAAAACTAAAAATAGGAGGAGATAAACTTCTTAAACATGATGAGCACATGATTCCCATCTCAGGTGATGTTAGAAATTTTTGGGCTGGATTTTCTCTTCTTCAAGCTTTGTTTGTCAGAGAACATAACATTATTTGTGACATGCTGAAAGTAAGATACTCAAGCTTTCTATATAAACTTGCAATATATTTTATTATGATGATGATTTATTGAATCATTTATAGGAACATTACCTAAATCTTGATGATGAAGAGCTCTATAGACATGCGAGACTGGTGACTTCTGCTGTTATTGCTAAAATCCACACTATTGATTGGACTGTTGAGCTTTTAAAAACTGATACTCTTTTAGCAGGAATGAGAATAACATGGTATAACACTAGTAAGATCTTATCTTTCATGATTTTATAAAATCAATTCATTAATGAGGAATTATATGTTTATTATGACTAGGTATGGACTTTTAGGAAAGAAGTTTAAGGACTTATGTGGACATATCGGTACACATGTATTTAGTGGAGTGGTTGGTCTGAAAAAGCCAAGAGATCATGATGTACCATACTCACTTACAGAAGAATTTACTAGTGTTTATAGAATGCACTCTCTTTTACCTGACACGTTTATCCTTCGTGACATTAAGTCCTCCAAGTCAGAATATGAATGTCCTCCTATATTAACAGAGTAATTTCTCCAACCACTTTATTATATATGTATTTTTTTCATAAATCAATATTATATTGTAAATATGAATTTTTTTTATAGGCTGCCTATGTTGGAAATGATAGGAAAAACCGGAGAAAAAAGACTATCGAAAATTGGAATTGAGCAAATGTTGATATCAATGGGTCACCAAGCTTGTGGTGCACTGACATTATGGAACTATCCATCTTGGATGAGGAACCTTGTCGTTCATGATATATTTGGAGAAGATCGACCTAATCTGATTGATTTGGCAGCATTAGAAAGTAAATACATATTTACCATTTTAATAAATCTATGCAAAAAAAAACTTATTTTTAAATTGATCTTATTTTAACAAGTACTATGTTCAGTTTACAGAGATAGAGAAAGAGGGGTTGCCAGATATAATGAGTTTCGGAGGAACTTATTAATGATACCTATAAGCAAATGGGAAGAACTAACAAATGAAGAAGAAGCTATTAAAACTCTTCGGGAAGTGTATGGAGATGATGTTGAAAAACTTGACTTATTAGTTGGTTTGCAAGCAGAGAGGAAGATTAAAGGTTTTGCAATAAGTGAAACTGCCTTCTTTATTTTCTTACTAATTGCATCAAGGAGACTTGAAGCTGACAGGTTCTTCACTACCAATTTTAACTCCAAGACGTATACTGAAAAAGGGTTAGAATGGGTTAACAAGACTGAAACTCTAAAAGATGTTATTGATCGACATTTTCCTAATATGACTAGAAAATGGATGAAGTGTACAAGTGCATTTTCTATTTGGAATTCAACTCCTATCTAATCAATTATATTCCTTTATATCTTAGAAGCAAGCTCTTAACACTTTTACTTTTAAAGAATTGACCCGTGTTTATAATATGGAGTTTCACACTATAAAATAAGACAAAGAATGTATGTATGATGTCCCAATGAAGTAAATAATAATGTAAATTAATATCATATGCATTTTCATTTTTATTTCTAATCAGAACATTTTTTTTTATTTCATTAACTATTTTGGTACATTGGAATCATTTAAATATAAGGAGTAAATTAAAAATTAATATAAGATTTTTAAATAAATAAATCCAAAATACAAAAGCTCATAATTGTTCTCTACCTGGTCTCATGTATTGAAAATGAAAGATAATAATATCATTTATAATATTTGAGAATATGTATGTATATTAAAAAAAACATACAATTGTTTAGTAGTTGATCTCACATACTATTTTGCAAATTTGCTCTTCCTATCATTCATGGCTAAAAATTTCCTTTCCCATTTATGGTGGTTGAAGGAAGAGTCACAACTAACTTTAAAAGTAAATAAATTTAAGAAAATACAATATATATTTTTTCTCTTAATAAGTTTCTTAGAAAGTTGACAAAGTTCGATGGATAAAAAAAAAACTCTTATGACTTTACATATCATCAATAAAATTTTAAGTTGCAATCCAAGAGTAAAAAAAATACTTAAAAACTTGAATGGATAACATTTGGCGAGTGTTTATCAATATTTACTTGTTAAAATCCACGAAAGAATCTCTTAGACTTAACAAAGCCATAGAACTAAGAAATTTTGTGCTAACCTGTTAAAAGGTTGCATATATATATATATATATATATATACATATACATATATCCAAATATTAGATCACATTCTTCCCTATATAAGTAACGACAAACCCACCCTAGTATAAACGCAAGATAAGAAGTCTGGCGATATTTAGAACTTATGCGAATAACCTCTGATATTATGCCGTCTATATTCATTGCACAATTATAAACCAAAAATCCTCAAAACCTTTCAATATTAGAAAATAATAACATCCAAAAGGGTTTACAAGTTCAAATAGCTAGCAACAAAAAATACTAAATCAATTACAGAATCCAAAGTCTAAAAGGTCCAGAAATACAACTAAATGTAAAAATAACAAAAGACAAACATGCTGATGGATATTATACTCCGTGAAATGAAACAGCTTCTAGTTGATCGATATACCTGTATTCAACCTGGGGTTTTATTCTCAGATTACAAAATAGAAAGGAAAAAGAAAAGGTAGCGTTAGACTACGGACTAGTCTAAGTTAACAGCTTACTTTCCAACATACACGTGAAATGCCTTAAACTCGGCTTTAATCATGGGAGCATGCAATGCAAGTCTCTTCGGATTCCCTAGAATTCGCTAAAACAACCAACTCACCAAACAGTCATACCAACCAGTCAATTATTGATTTATGTAATTAAGCCTCAAGCATTAATCAGATCCATTCTTATTACCAATTTCATAAGGTTACTATCTAGAGGGTCTAATTTTTCAGATTTTTCTAGATTTTTACTTTGTTTAATTCCTGGCTTAAACTATGTAAATTCTTAAGCAAAGATAGTAGCAAAATCAAACAGATTATTTGTTCACTTCATTAAGTCCAATTCAACATACAAATAATCTAAATTTTCATTGATACTTGGAAAAGTGATGTTGGATTAGATTACGAATGGTTGAATATAAATAGAATAGACATAAAAATATACTATAATGTTTATATTACATATGAATATGATCTTTATGCATGGGTTAGATTCATTGACATAGAGATATGCAATTGAGTTTTATCAATAGGGTTAGTGGCTTTGGGAGAATGCTTAACTAGGAATAATTCATGAAGTAGAAACCAATAATCAGATGACATGAATAGTTTATCAACTAAGGGATTCAGGAATTAGTTTAGCAGTGATCGGAAATTAGCATATATAGGGATTTAAGCGCAGTCATTTCAACAAATAAAAGATCTTTTGGTGCCAACTAAAACCATTTAAAATAATTATATAGATATTGTATTCAATATACATATATATATATATATATATATATATAAAGTGATCATTTACTTATGATTTATTTAAGAATGAGTAGAATACAAAACTTTGTCTATTTTGTGTATGGTTAATGTTAAGATCAATACAAACAATTTGTAAAGCATTATTGTTACTATTATTATTCTATTTTAACCTTATTACGAAATATGTATACTATAATGGGCAGAATTTGGGCCTAGTAATAGAGCAGTTATTTTCGATTATACTAGGGTTGTGACTAGTATAATCTGAGTTTTAGAGTCCCAATTCGTGATTATCTAAGTCTAGGGGGTGTATTTGGATATATGTATTGATATTTAAACCCTAAGTAAATCTAAAATTTATCAGTTTTTCTCTTTTCATGATTTTGAGTATCTCAAGGTGTGATTTTCATAGAGAGGATAGAGTGTTGTCGCTAGAGTTTCGAATTAGGGATTTCTTGGTTGCAGTTTAAGAAGAGTTTTGGTAACTCTCGTTTTTCCCTCCCTAAATTCGGTTTGACCTGTTGGGTCTGTTGGGATTTTGATCGTTCAAGTTCTGTATTATATAGGTTCCAGCAAATTAAGGGTTCGATCGTTGATGATTTCATTTAGGGATCGGAATAATTCCAATAAGGTAAGTTAATCTGATCGAGGTGCAAATTAGAAGGGTTTAGGATTTTGTCCGGTTCATTTGGGGTTAAATCTGTTCGGGTCAGGGCAAGTTGCTTGCTGATATTTGGTTAATTTATTTGTAATACCTGTTTTATTTTGTAGAGGGTCAGGACGAAGAGACTGTTCGAGTAGAGGAATAGACTATTTTCGCTATGTTCTGCGCATTTATAGGTTAGTAGTTGTTTTGATTCCAATAGATTGCTTGATGTTTTGTTATTGGTTGTTGCATGAGTCTTGTATGTATATTATTATGCTTATAACCAATTCTCCTGTGTAGATACTATAGTTTGATATGTTAACAAAACCGGTATAATAACTCATAAAGTAGATAACTGGATTGAAACCTGAAAAATGAACTGGAAATTTAATAATCAGATCGAATTATTGCCCTTAGGATAGCTATTTTGTAGAATCTATGGCATGTCTAGGGATAGAGAATCCTCACACTATAATAAATGGCTTGAAGTGCCACTACTTATACTGATATTGTTACTGTAATTGGGCTTCACCATCCAATTCAACTTACAATAGTTTAGATTATTCAACACAATAACTACTAGTTAATCAAAACAACACAAACTCAACTCTGCAGTTATTAAATTTCAGCTTAACCAAAGTATTGCCGAAAGTAGCTAGTCGTGAAAACGGGAAACAATAAACTATTTGTTCACTAGTAGACATTGTAAGTTTTCAATAGGTAAACCATATGTTACAAAAATCATGATGGATTAATGACATATATTACTACCAATAATAGCTATTAAAAATTTTGAATTGAATTCATAAAAGTAAATATTACAATTTATTTTTTAAAGAATTGACGCTATAAAATAATATATGTATTCTCATTAAGAAATGCTATTTTAATTTTTCTATTGAATAAAAAAATTAATATCAAGAGTGTTAAAGGAATAATGTAACCAAAATGCATTGCTAGGGGAGGAAAAAAAGAAAAAATTAATTTAATTTCATATAAATTCATATTATAAACTTTTAAACAAAATTCACAACAATAAACTTTCAAATAAATTTCAAATTTAAAACTAATCATATAGAAATCAATATAATTTGAGGGAAAAAAATAATTTAATGTGAATTATCATTTTGAATAGGAAATGTAGCTTGATCTTTTGACATCTTTAATTTTCATTTTCATCCTTATATATCTCCATGGTTAATTATCAATCCATCAATTATTATAATGTGAATATATATATATATATATATATATATATAAAAGTTAAATCAATCAATCATTTCTTAAAATTAATAAATAAGCATGAATTCTCTCATAAATGCATTTGGAATCATAACTATGTATATAAAAAAAAACAAAAAAAAAAAAAACAAACGTGAGTAGAATAGTTATCACCGTTCTCACGCATGTCTAAATGTTTCTATTTCATATTGACATAAGTTAAAATACAAATTATATATAAAATATAAAGAAAAATTATTTTATCTCAAACTCTTAAAGATTATTTTCTATAAATTAATCAAGTTTTTTTTTTTTAAAAAAATAAACAATAAGCATATGGTAGAATTTAAATCAATCAACCATAAAACCTTAAATAAAACTCAATAATAAAAATATAAATTAAACAATCTAATTTTTCTTCTAAAATAAATCAACAACAAAACAATCATATGGGAAAAAATATATAGACACATAATTTATTATAAAATTACAATCTATAATTAGTTTATTTTTAAAATTAATTTAATTTGGGATTTGATGAGCTTCAACAAATAAATTTAAAAATAAATAAATAAAATTAATTTACAACAATATAATTATTTTCTTAGTATATTGCAACTACTATTCATCTACTCTTATTGTCATATCACATCTTCCACAAAATCAAAATCTTATAGAATTCAAAATAAGATATTTGTTTTCGTTTTAGATAACTTTACAAATTTGAAAGTAGATGTCTACCATGTAGAAGTACCTGAAAAATATAATTGTAGAAATAAAATAAATTTACAAATATAATGAAAGATAATATGATACAAAATATAAGAGAAAAAAAATCAAATATTTATTTTGATATAATTATATACTCACCATTGCAAAATTTAAAAGTAAAAGTATCAAAATAAACAAATATGTTATCATCAAATAAATACAAATTATAACCATTAAAAGATAATACCTTTTGATTTGACTAAAACTTAAAAGACCAAAAAATAAAACTGGAAAAATAAAATTTGAACAAATGTGATGAGTAAAAAATGATTTTTATAGAGAGATGAGAAGTAACGACGACATGAAAGAGGATGAGAAGATAAAATGAAAATAAAATCATTTAAGAGAGATTAATGGAAAGCATGAAAAATAATTAATAAATAGAATATTCCTAAAATAATTCATAATACAAATACTTAAATTATTTTTTAGTGTTTTAAAAAAATTAGATGACTATTATATTACCCTAGAATATAAAATAATAACATATTTAAAAAATCTTAAAATAGAAATATAAATGAATCTCATAAATAGTATATTTGTGGTTGGTTTGTGTAACAGTGTGAAGATGAATGGTAAAAGGTAAGGTTTAGATAATTAATAGTAAAATTGAATAAGAGATGACGTGTATAATTTCTATTGGTAAAATATGAAAAGTAGCTATGTTGGTTATTTTCTACCCAATGCTGAACCCTTAAGGGTGACACGTCAACTTCGTGACCCGCTTGAGAGTTTTGTTTTATATAGATATATAGATAGATGAGAAAGGGAGAGATATAAGTTAGGGCTGTGCATGGTACCTTCTGGAACCGCTTCAGAATCGGGAACCGGACCGGAACCGGTATTGGAACTGAAAAAGAACCGATTATTTGGAACCGGACCGGAACTGGTACCGAAGATTATATTTTTCGGTACCGGTTCCGGATCCTTGATTAGAACCGGACCGGAACCGGAACAGAACCGCACTAGAACTGGAACCGAACTGGAACCGGTAAAGGAACCGGTTATTCTAAAAATAATAATAATAAAATAGTCATTTTAGGCTAATTTCTTTCTAAATAAAAAAATATATATCGTTCTCTTCTCTCACATTTTTTTTAATTTTCAAATTGTATATTGCGGTTGTAATTTTTATATAAATAATTCAAAAAAGTATTATTTTTAATCTAATATTTTTTTTTTATTTTATTTTTGCACCATCGAATTGTTTCAACACTTTTATATATATAATATTTAGAAATTAGAAATCATCCTGAAGTTTTGAAGAATATTGTTTTAAGAGTTAAAGTAGAGTGTTAAATGTGTTCACTTGAACATCTACCCGAAATATTAATTTAATTTTTTAATTACTTTTTATATTATAACTAAATTATGTTAAATTACTATGTGTATGTTAACTAATTAATTTTTTTAAAAAAATTGAAATGTAGATTATAGAGGGTTATGCGGTTTAGAACATTTGAAACTTTTTATTATTATTTAAAATTATGCACAATTTATTTGTAAGGTTATGGAGGTTTTAAACTTATTTTATTTGTCTAGACAACAAATTTAAATTTATTAGTGAAGCTTTTGGAGTTTGTAAGTATGCAATTTGAGAACCAATTTAACAAATTGATTATGGTAATTGAGAACATTAATAACTTTCTCATATGTATAAGTTTGTTTTATTATATTAGTTTTGGAATGATTATTTGTGTAAATTTAAATTTGACAAATGGTGATTTCACAAAAAAATTTAATAATTGGATTAATTGTAAAAAAGTTTGATTATTTTTCCAGAACCGGTACCAGAACTGTACCTGAATAACCGGTATCATTAGAACCGGAACCAGTAACGGGACCGAACCGGAACCGGTATTGGTTCTAAATACTAACGGTACCGGTACCGGTTCCTCAAAAATAAGGAACCAGTAATTTAGTTCCGGTACCGGTTCCTTGAAAGAACCGGTACCAGAACCGGTCCCGCTCACCCCTAATATGAGTGAATTTTATTTACTTAATTATATTTATTAAATTTATGAATAATTAATGGACATACCATTTTCTTTCATATTCCATATTTCATATGTTAAGACATGTTACTTTATGATTGGTAAAATAAAGGAAATGTAAAATTAAAATTTATAATTCTTTCTAATGAAATAAATATTTCTAGACGTGTAAGGAAGAAAAAAGAGGGAAAGGAAGGGAGAAGATGAAAATTAGTGGCATGTAAGGTGAATTTCGAGAAGTAGTGGAAAAGAGAAAGAGACACTAAAAGATAAAGACACGTCTGCACAACATAATTGAATAAAAGATGTCACCTATCTCACCTATGTCTGATTCTCAAACTATCTAAACTACATGAACTTTTACTCATTTTGCTTTTATATATATATATATATATATATTAATTATTAACATTAACTATAATTCATTAATGAATTTAACAAACAGTTTTTATAGGGTAATTGATTATTATTATTTATTTTATTTAATTCCATAATTATTATAATATTAAAAATGTAAATATTTATATGGATTATAATTATTTATTTTAAATATTATAAATTAAAATTTTATTTATTTTAAATAATATAAATTAAAAATTAAATAAAAATATTAAGCTATCAAATATTAAAAAAAATAATAATAAAAGGACAAAATTATAATTAACAATCAATCACTAATAACTTATTTTAACTTGATTATCAAATTAAAAAAATCAATAATTTTAAGTTGATTGTCAAATAAAAAAAAAAAATCAATAAGACTATCTTAATAGATTAGTAATATATCACACATAATTTTTTATTTAGAAAATATAAATTTAACAAAAAACATTACTAAAAATAATATATAAAATTTTTATAAATACACTAGAAGATGTTTTAGGGGTAAAACTTTTATAAATATAATGGAAGGTGTTTTAGGGGTAAAATTGTCTAAGTAGAAGGAGATAACTTATTTTAAATTACATCAAATATAGAAAAAAAATAAATAGATCTACGTTTTAATTGAATTAAGACTTTTTACAATTAACACTTAATTTAAGTACTATTAAATCTTAAGTGAAAAAAATTAATGGGGCTAAAACTTAAATTCCCACTTAATTATTGTTTTATCTCATCTCGAAAATATTAAGTAATTGAATTGGACCATTATTTTCTTTTATTTTTATTTGCCTAGGGTTTTGCGAGAGAGCGAGAGACTTTATTCTTATATATTATAATTTAATAGAAAACCTAATGGGCCTAACAATTAGACTTAATACATCATACTCCTTTAATATCTCTTAAGCCCACTTTAAACTTATTTATCTTAACTTATCTCCAATTAAATATTCTATTATAATAATCTACTAATACAATAGATTACTAATAAAATGACTTATGAACAATAAATATATAAGTTATTTTTTGGGTCATTACATCTACACCCAAGACTCTTCCTTGTTCTCCAAAGAGCATATCAATGCATAATCTCCTTCGTAGGTAGAAGTAACATTTGCCTCCGCCTTCACTTCTTTACTTTTCAGTGTACTCCTACACTGATTTTCGTAATGCCCAATGTTTCCACAATTCCAACACTCGCAAGTCTTCGAGTTTTTGAAAGTATTGGGATTCCTTGATTTTGATCTTCTATCTCTCAATTTACATCGATAGTTTGATCTTCCCCGTTCATTCCTTCTAGTTGAATTTCTTCCTCTTGACTCCGTATGTAAAACTGAAGAGGTTGATGATTCACCCGACCTTCTCTGTCGAATCTCTTCGCTAAGAATCAGATCACGAACATCATTGAATTTTAACTTGTTACTTTTGCATGAGCTACTTATTGTTGTAACAGCAGCATTTCAAATGTATGGTACAGAAGACAAAAGTATTAATGCCTGTACTTTGTCCTTAAATTCAATTTCAGCCGAACTCAGTTGGGTTGTGATAGAATTGAGTTAATTGAGATGTTGAGCTACTGATCCGCCTTTTGCCATCCGTAAATTGAACAACCGCCTCATTAAATGAACATTGTTAGAGGCTGATGACTTTTCATACATATTAGAGAGAGCTTACATAAGGCTTGTTGTGGTAGTTTCTGTTGCTTGTTAAAAGCAACATTGCATGATAACGTCAATCAAATAACTCCAAGAGCTTATCTATCTAGAAAATTCCAATCTTCATCTTTCATTCCCTCTGGCTTTGTTTCAAAAAGAGGTTGAAAAGCTTTTTATGGTATAAGTAATCTTCGATTTGCATCTTCCAAAATCCGAAGTCTGTACCATCGAATTTCTCAAGTTTTACATTTCCTTCATCTACGTCCATTGCTCCCACTCAAATCTGACTTCTATGAATCGTTACCATCAATTCTTATCGTAAGTGGGACAAACTGCCAACCAGGCTCTGATACCAGTTGAAGAAAATTTGCTCAAATCTTTTTTATAAATAAGATTTGTGAGATAAAATAAATTAGCATAAATAATATGAATAAATAAATGGGTGCAAAATTACAGACACATCCCACAAACATTCCAATGACACTAAGAATTTTCTCTAAATTCTCACCAAGCTTCTCTCTAAAATTTTCTTTTCTTTTAATTTCTGTGATGATATTACAAATAACAAATTAAACAAATTTATATCTTTTCTATACTAAAAATAAGTAATAATTTTTAGTAAATAAATTCAAATCATTAAATTTTTAAATAGTGCTAAAAAATTGTGAAGTTATTAATTTTCCAACATGACCGAAAATCGCATTTTTTTTATAGGATTTCTTGATGAGGAGACCAATTTTCTCTTCTCAGGTCATTCCTCCTTTGGTGTTCTTCAATTTCAAGACACATAAATTCTCTTTTCCTTTCACCATTATTTCTTTCTTACATGGTAAGGTCATTGTCTTTCTTTTCATTGTCATTACCAATAAAGAAAAATATTAACAGTCGGTCGTGTATGGTAAAAGTGAGTTGTGTAGGTTGAAAATGACAAATTTGAAAAGTAAATTTTACAAAATTCTAATTTAATTAAATTTATTTTAAAATTTATAATTATAAATAAAGTCAAACAAAATTATTTTTAAATATTTTAAGTTAATTATTTTAAAAATAAAATTTTCTATACAAATAAAACTCTCAGAAGAAATTTTTTTCTTTATGTAAAAAATGAGAGAGTGTATACTATATGGTTAGGGTTTGAAAACCGGAGAAAGTTGAAAATATTTTTAGAAGGCCGTAAATATAAAATTTTATGTATATTGTAGTGGTTCGGAACTACAGTTGATCCGGACTGGTTGGTCCAGATGGTTCAGGGCTTGTTTGGGACCGATTCCAAAAGTAAAGGTATCCTGCAAAAGAACAAGCAACGTCCGAGCGGACCTTGGGACACCGGTGTGGTGTCTGCCGTAGGCACTTCGATGCTCAAGTCAGCTTCGAACTGAGAATAGATAAGGAACTAGATAAATGAAAGAAAGAGTTAATTTCCTGTGTTCAATGATTCATGTTGGAAGGATTACCTCGGAAGGACGCTGACCCCTGAGTGAGCTCTGGGCTCAATTGATTATGATCGTCAAGGTGACCTGAATCACCTGATGTTTGCCGGAACGTGATCGGAGGTAGTAGTAGCTTGAGTGACAATTTCGGCAGAGTTTCGGTAAGTAATCGCGTGTCCCTTTTGGGAGGTTCAGGCCTTCTATTTATAGAGGCTTGGAGGGTTGTTACGTGATCGTGACGAGATTCTCGCGGAACGACTTCCGCAGAATCCGGGACTTCCTCAACAGTTCGCTTACTTGGTTGACGGGCCTCGAAAAGATTGGGCAGCCTCGGAATTACTAGGCCTGGACCTTGATTCCGAACCGGGCTTAGGTTTTCAGCCACTACAGATTCCCTCATCCATCCGTATGGATTATTCCGAGCGGATGGATGAATACGAAACGGTTGATGCCCCACTAGTCCTTTCCAGCTGTCAACAAACGTCACATCAGGAGGGAACTCTCCATTGGGAAGCTGACACGTGTAGAGGCTTCTCCAAGAAGCTTTGACTTTTTACCTACCCGCGCCTATAAATAGCCTCACAGGCTTCCTTTCCTCCATTTTCACTCTCTCATTCTCTCACCTTGCCTTTGAGAATCTAAAGGTCGATCTTCAATAGAGTTTGTGCTCCTTCTGGGTTGTCATCAACATTCGTTTCGACTCGCATTAAGGTAAAGCTCCTTCCTTTTCTCACTGTTTTCCTTTGATTTCATCGGTGTTTAATCTTGGATTCGTCGGAGAAGACGAAGGGATTTGAAGTTGTTTGTGGTCGATTTGCGAAACTAAATGTGATTCCTGGACTTCTGGAAGTTTGTAACATGATTTCCGGCTTTTTTGGTTACTTTCCGGTGATTTTTGGACCAAAACTTGGTTTTTCCGGCTAACCGGAAAAGTCCCCTGTTCTGATTGTCGAACTTTCCGATCAGGTATGTCAGGGGAGTCCACAAAATCAGAAGTCCGAAGGATAATGGGTGAGTCCATCTACTTTCGGATCTAAGGGTGGTCCTAATAGTTTGGATTTAAGTCCGAGAACCATTGAGAGGCTCCGTACTGAACTTCAGAGGGAAAGTTCTGCACAACCGAGACCGGCCGGAATAATAGCCGAGGTGGTGGATGAAGTGACCGGTCATGAGGTTTTTTTTCCGTCAGCTTTTGGTCCCCAGGGCATCCAAAAGAAAGACTGCCCTTCAATTATTCGTCCGAAACAAATGGAAGCCATATGGGAAGCTTACCGTATTCCGGATGATGTAGAGATCCGTGCTCCCGAAAATAATGAAAGAGTAGATTGGGTCGTGGATGGATGGACTCCGATGTATACCATTCTACTGAGCATGGGGCTCAAGTTCCCCATCGGAGGGATGCTTCGGAAGCTTTGTAAACGGCTGCGGATTTCTCCGAGCCAAGTCAACCCCAATACCATGAGAATATTGCGGTCATTTGACAAAATGGCCGAGGTGAAAGGGGTACACTGCGAAGTTGCAGATCGTATATTTCGCTTATTCCGTTCATAAGGTTAACATTGATCCGGGTCGGGTTAACCTTCAGTGTCATTCGGATCAGACTCGCGTGTTTTTGAACCCCGCTTCCTGTGACAAAGGGTGGAAGGAGCGATATTTCTTTGTCTCGGGTCACTAGAGGGATGAGGTGGATGGTGATATCCCATCTCGGTGGACTCCTGAGCCATGTACGAATTTGTCCGAATGGATCGGGTCTCGAAAGGCTTTTCCTTTCTCCTGTGCGTGCGTGTTGTTTGTACATGTAACTTATGTATGTATTACTATTTTTTTTTGCAGTGGAACTAGGGAAGGGTAATTGTCCGTGCGGACTTAACAGCGAGGCTATTATCGAAAGGATCTTACGGTTTGATCCGAAGACCAGAGACCTCCAGTCTTTAGTTCCTATTCTCCCTGATCCCACGAAGAAAGGTCAAGGTCCGAAGATGACGGGCCAGAATCCCCGGAAGAACAACGAAAACAAGGGTTCCAAGGCGGCTGCAGCTCTTCAGTTTCTGATGGGCCAGAAGCCGAAGGGCGTCACGATTGAGGGTCCTTTTGAGGCGAGGAATGACAAAGGTAAGGAAAAAGAGAAGGCTGCGTCGGCTCGGAAGCTGAGCAAGGACAAAGGAATTGCTTCGACGCGTCGTCGGGAGGAAGATGACGTCGATCAACCTTCTTCCAAGAAACACAGGGGTTCCTCCCTTGAGATTCAGATCATTGAGAAAGATTCCGAGTCTGAGGCTCGGACTTTGACTGTGCCTGCTGGCACTTCATTTTTCAAGGAGCCGGCGGTGGCTCTTGATGCTTTAAAGGGAATGGTCCTGGAGGAAGACCAGAAATTCCTCTATGAGAGGCGGAATCACCTTGTTGAAGAGCTTCTTTTTGCGAGCCACAAGGTAATTTCCGTATTTAATCTTTGTGTTTTCCGTTCAGAACTATATCTTCTTTTTGTTTTTCAGCTGGTTCAGATAGGTCATGCTTTTGACCAAGAGTGGGACAGACATGTCTCCATTGTGAAGAAGGCCCGTGCTGACAGGGACTCTTCCAAGAAGGATAAGGAGGATGTCCAGCTGAAGCTTGACGCTGCTGTTTCTGAGCTAGGAAACCTAAGGTTGATAGCTCATGACAAAGAAATGGAGCTTGCGGCCGAAAGGGAGAAAACCAACGTAGTCGGACAATTCTGAAAAAAGACAAACATTAGCAGAATTCGAACAAAAACACTTTATGCACAAAACAATCGCTCACTTGTTCTAGTGAAAGCCCAGAGACGACTGACAGGCAGCTCACCCAGAAGCGTCTTATAATCTCGAGACTCGGCCGATAAAGCAAAGATAGCCTCGCTTCTAGCACGCGCCCGAGGAGAAGATTGGCAATTCTTCGTCCCGAAGTAGCTGAAAAAGAAAACAAGAAAAATCGGTCAACTAGAACGTTCGCCCGAAATGAAAAGAATAAAAACAAGGAAACATACAAGAATCACGCCAATAGGGAGGATAACCCAACCCTTTTCCCAGACGGGTAACGCCTTTGTCAAAAATATACTTATCCTTCCATCGAGTCTCGTTGGAAGAAAAGACCAAGACTAAGAGCTGGACGTTTGCCCGGGCATTCAGGACATATCGTCCAAACTCTGGGTTCTCACGTTTCACGAAGTACGAGAAAAAGAAATCTTTGGCCGAAAACTCCAGATTGTGCTTCTCCTTCAGACGATCGACACAGAGAAGAAGTCTGATGGCCATAGGAGTCAACTGACTCGGATGAATTTGGCACAGAGTGCACAACTCCTCGACCAGGCCCATGATTGGGAACCTGAGACCAATTTTGAAATGACGAAGATAAAAAGGTTCCCAACCATCGGCCAACATATCATCCACCTTCTCTTCAGGCTCGGGCAACCTAGCCCGAATCCAACCAGGAAATTTATAAGTGAAGAAGGCCGACTCCAACTCATCCATGGTCATAGTGCTCCTAATGTTGAAGAAAGGAGGTAAGATGCCCTAGGGACTAGACTCGGCCGGGGAGTTGCGAACCGATGAACACTCCTCGCCCACATCCTCCGCGGTCGAGAATTCAGAAGTTAAACCACCAAAAGAAGACGTGCCCAAAGAGTCAGAAGACATCTACAATCGACCGAGAATAAGCAGCAGGTTAGTGGTCTTCGACCGAAGTTAGCACAAACAAAAAAGGAAAAGACAAAGGCAAAAAAAAAAAGATAAAAAAAAAACAACAAACAAACAAACAAACACAGCAGAACAGAAGAACAGACGCAAGAATACGAACACACCCAAAACCAAAAATCCCACAAAAATCGAAATGCAGGCAAAACGGAGCAGCAACAACGAATGTCGGAACAACAGAAACTAACCTTGGCAGAGAGCAGAGGGAAAGGACTCCGAAACCACGCCGGAAAACCAACGAGGTCGATGAAGAAGAAGAACGGCTCAGAGAAACCTGGAGAGAGAGAGAGAGTCTGAAAATTTGAAAGTGAAAGAGAGAGAAAGGCTACCAACCCTTATATAGACCAGCCGCAATGATGGCAGATCTTGGGCTCTGGAATCGAGGAGCCGCCAAATCTAATTGAAACAAGACAGCCAGGGCTGACGTGGCCTACCAAAGAAACCAGAAAAATCTCGACTGAAAACAAAGACCATACACAGCCCAAACTCGACCGAAATAACATCACAAATTGCCATGCTCGAAAAATTCAAGCCATGGCAATGGGGGATTACTGTGGTGGGAAAGCAACCATAAGGCATCATAGTCGAAGGTCAGAGCAAGCAAAGAGGATCGAAGCCCATGACCAAGCTCGGCCGAAGACAGAGGAGGTACCCAAAGACTACTCTCGGCCGAAAAAGGGACCAAAGGCCCAAGGAATGCCTCTCGACCGAAATGGCCAAGGGCCCAATGGAGTTCAACTCGGCCGAGCCTAGCAGAGTCCACACTAAAGCACACCAGCCCGCCGAATGATTACCTAACTAAACAAGGACTCTCAAAGCCCAATCAGAAAAGGAAGACTTATCATACTAGGCCAAGGATTCCTACAGCCCAGCAAATAAAGAAATACCTATCTTACTGGATCAAGGATCTCTAAAGCCCGATAGATAAATGAAGACCAACCCTATCGAAAGAAGGAAACCAAGTCTAAAAAGGAGATCGAATACAGAGAAAGCAAGGAGTCCCAATCCATATAGAAATAGGACCCAAATACCTCTTATAAATAGGGGGTAGAGATGATTGTAAAAGGATCCGATTTTTATTATTCATTAGAGCAAACTCTGTGAAATTATCTCTGTAAGGTTCTAGCTATTTTCTCAAGCAATCTTAGCCTAATATTTGGCTGTGGTTTATTTGGCACCACAATAATCACTAATACATCAATCTTTATCGAAATCCTTCTAATTCACTACCGAAAATAATATCAATATAATGTTCAGTTAAAAAATAATAAACTAAAGAAAATTAACATAATTTTGTGGGATAATTCAAAAATAGAATTAAAATAAAATAACTTTAGAGGTAAAGGATGGGTAAGAAAAATGACCTTTGATTTGTAGAAAAGTTGCAACCAGATGAAGTTGTAATGATATGAAAGTTGGGATATTTTTTTATATATAAGTGTATGGTATGGAAGATAAAGAATTTTAATAATTGAACTTGATATATATATATATATATATATATATATATATATATATATATATATATATAAAAGAAGTATGGTTTGGAAGATAAAAGGTTTTAATAGTTGCATTTTAACTTAATTAATATCATAAAATTGATGTTGAAGAATATAAGAATGTTTGAATTTCATAGTAGCACGTATGTAAATAATATAAAACTAATATAAATTTCATCCATGAATGGAAGCAATTTAGACCGCCACATGAGTAGAGTTTGGAACTCTTTTATATAAATATATAGTTAGCAGTAACTGACAACACCTTTTGGACAGTGGCGAACTAAAATTGTAAAAATAAAAATAACAATAAATATGAATATGAAAATATTGGCATTTGAATTAAAAAAAATGAAAATGAAGAATGAAAAAATCTTCCAACTTACAAGTAAAAAATTTAACAATTAAACTACGGTATATCACATCTTTTATATAATTTTTTATCAATATTATTTATAAATATTTTGACAGTATTATTCATAATTTTATTAGTTTGGTAAACTTTTTTTTAAACATTTTATAATTATTTGATATTTATTAAAAATATGTTGATTTACATAGATTACTTATACTACAATAAATAAATATATATTGTATGTATAATATTTATTTATTTAAAAGAATTGTGAGGTAAGTCTGAACTTGTTTAACCTATGAATGACTAAAATTGACTCAAATTTAAGGAATTGGTACCTAATCATGATTTTTATAAATTTTTATAGATATTAGAAAGTGAATAACTTTTATAAATTTTCATAAATTTTGAAAATTTATGATAACTTGTAGATGTCATTATCTTTTTGTAGACTTTCAATTTTTATTTTTTTTTTATTTTTTTATTTTTAACTTTCAAATATCAATTGGTAATTTTAACGGACTTTTAAAATTTCCTAAGAATAGACCAAATTTCTTGATGTACCTTTTAATGAGCACATTTGCACTTCAAATAAAATAAGTTCATTCAAAACAAAATAAATGAAACTAACTTGATGACACTTCGAGTCTGTTACTTCTGGATAAGATATCACTTTTGAATCATTTGCAGAGCATTCTAACCCACCTAATATATAAATAAATTTAAATCACAAATACAAGCTAGTAGAGCATTTTATGAAATTCTTTCCTAATGAATATTATAATGGCCTGTATCACATTCAATAAATATGGTAGAAATATGTGTACCGTTCGATAACACCATCACAATTCTATAATGATTAAAATATAATAATAATTAGTGTAAAATCAATAATAAATTGTAACAACCATAGTTTCTACAGTTGAAAAGTATTTTTATTTTCTCTGTATCTATATATGTTTCTTCTCTACTCTCATCTTTATTTTCTTTTGCATTAGGTTCTAATTCAATATCAATTTTTTCTATACTAAATACAATAGATCTACTAGCAACTGTTCCACAACCAAACCTTGTGCTCTTATCTGACACGTCTCATTCACCTCTAGAGAATGTGTCTGTTGAGAATCTTTCAAAACTACAACCCCACTTGCAGTGTCAACTGAATAAGTGGTAGAACATTGACCACATATTGTATGAAAATATCCAAAATGTCCCCTAGTTTCATACCCTCACATATACTTAGTAGTACACTATCATTAATAACCTCCTTAAATTAGTTACTCAAATCTCTAAAGTATAAACAATCTAGTTCAATATATCCTAACTTCCTTACTTTAATCTATAACTCCATCGTTGATAATAAATTCTTATTAATGGTCCATTCTTCAACAACCATCTCATTCTCATACACTCTAGACTCATCATCTTTAACACTACCTCCATGCAATCTAACATTAAGAATTTCATATGCCATTTAAAAAAGAACCTAGTCAAAACATTAAAAAGAAAAAAAAATGGAGTTACAAACCAGTCTTAATATAATCTTAGAAATAACAAAATAACATCATTTAAAAAAAAACACTTAGCAACATATGTATGAAATAACAAACATAAGACACAGTAATAGACAAAACAACTCATTGACTTTCATAACAAATCCTCAATAACATAACTTACACAAACCAAAGAAATGGAAAACACAAGACACTAAACTACATGCCAAATACACAAAACATAACTCACTGGCCTACTAAAGCTCTGCTATTAAAGTCCCAAATGCCCTCCACCAAAGTGCCTCAATTGTAATCCAAGAATTTGAAACACTAAAATCGAACTTCTTCTCTGCGCATCTCGTTAAATGGAACCCTAAGACACAATCAGCATTCTTCGTCATTCTCGTCACTCACAAACCCTAAAATCAATACTGCCTTATTGAAGGAAATAGGTTTTGGAGATTGAAAATCGCCTATGCTCGTTCCTCTTCTCTTTTGATTACTCAAATAGCATTTCAGTAATGTTTTTCCTTCTCAAACATGTATGTTTAGAATGCCTATATTAGAGCGGTCACCCACCATGCACCATCAATTGATAATTTAAACAACCCAAAAGATTTAATTGACCTGTAATTTACAAGTTGGAGTATCTAACTGAAAATTTTGTACAACTATGAATACTCAGAGTTACATTATCCTTAAAATAAATTATAAATATTACATATATTTTTTCTTTTTTGTGTTTTGCTAGGTTGGGCTTTGGACACTATGTCCCTGTATATTTATTAGTTTCTATAGTCTATGGAATAAAACTTATATTTCATCTGTAACCATTAAATAAAAATTTGAACAAATATAATAACAGTCTAATTAAATCTTTATTTAGAAATCTATCTAATGTGTAAAGCCCCAGATCTATCTCAAATCTATAATTTAATTCTACATGTAATCAAGTTAGGTTTTTATGCCAAGCAATTGTTAAAATTAGTAAGATTAGTGGCTCAATCATTCAAATCATAATCAAACAAATAATAGGTATCAACATCCAAAATCATGATTGCGAAAATCAATTTGAGGAAAAAAAACAAAAACCTTTTTAGTGAGGATTTTTTTTTAAATTTAAAAAAAAAAAGCTTGAATGTCTCTCATCTCTTTTTTGTAAGGCTCTTTGCTCATCATGTCATGTGTATACAGGATTAAAAAATTATTGTCTATCTTTTGGTCGGAATTTAATAAAATGACCGGATGACAGTGAAATTTTAGAAAATTTAGAAGAATTATGCAAGAGAATGGAATGTGATAGACAAATTGGGTATAGTGAAGACAAAAATTAACCTAACTATAATAGTGGTATTCAAAACCCTCTGAGTAAAATGATTATGACAGTTTTATCCAGCACCGTCTAAAATAAACTCAAATAATTTTTTTCAATTTTCGTCTAAATGTTTCTAAATTTTTAATGTGTCATAAGTGGCATTTCAATGAGTAAAACTATCTTAAATAATAGTTGTGGTGATTTACAATTAACCGCCTTAAACGATATTTGTGGTGGTTTAAGAGTAAATCATCATAAAAACATAAATATTGGTCGTTTTTCTTCAAATGCCACAAATCATTTTATTATTGAGAATTTAAATTTTTTTTATTAAAGGTGTTATGATTTTCGGTAACCAATTCGATGATCAAGATCAAAAATAGACAAAATACACAAACAATATATCGTGGTTAGCAAATTGCTTAATCCATGGAAGCCAACAACTTTCTATTTCGAAACAATCTTACAAACAATCAGACAACTCTCTCTCAATAATCTACCAAACAATTATATTCAATCAATCAAACCAATTGATGAATAGATAACCGAACTCACAAACCCTTTGTGCTCTCAACCAATATTACCTGTCATACCCAAAACTCTAGAGTACATCCCATATTTATAGTTAACATCAAACCTAGTTCACATGAGAGTATCTAACTCAATAAGGAAATAAAATCTAAACCAAACTAGAAATCAAGTCAAAACAAGAAAAACTAAATCCTTCTCAAATAAGAAACAAACCATTAGGAAAAATATCCAAAACTCAATATAGGAAGTCTTTCCTAAAAAGAAATCCTCGTGATTCAAGGCAATACTAACAAATCTCCACCTTGACTTGAATCACCCCAACTTTTTGGATCTTATTCCTTCAATCATACTAACCATGGCTTATTCAAGTTCCAAACATATGAGAAAGTATCATCCACCAATTGTGTCTTCTAAGCACTCTTCATTCTGTCTTCCAATTCTTTTATAGACATCTTCCCAAGTTTCATATTCAAGAATTCCGAACATTCAATCAAACATTCTTTTTATTCGATACTAACATCCTCCCAACAATAGTGTGTCCATCAAGGAAATACAAATTTTCTTTCCCTATACATTTTGAGGCTAAGGCACCTCTCCGTACAATCTTCATCGCTCCACCTTCAGTGACAATCTTGTAGCCACTAGAATCTAAGACTCCAAGTGAGATAAGATTTTCCTTCAGCTCTAGAACATACCTCACTTTCAACATCGACTTGATTGTACCATCAAACATTCTTAGCCTTACCGTTCCCATTCCCTTAATCTGACAAGTGCTTCCATTTGCCAGACGAACAACATCTCCATCAAATTCTTCCAACTTTGAGAACCATTCTCTATTCGGACACATATGATACGAACAACCAGAATCTAGAATCCATCCTCCAAACGATTCATTCATAGAGATCGTGGAGAAAACATCTGCTTCAAATTCATATTCTGACTCCACCTTCGACTCCGCCTTTTCTATTACATTCGCATTTGAGCTTTCAAGGTTAGGACATTCATACCTCTAATGCCCTTTCTCTTTACACCATGCACATTGATCTTTATCCAATTTATATCGACCTTTATAGTTCCAAGACTTCTCATCATTATTGTATGTTTTTCTCTCTCCTTTCCTGACCACTAGCGCTTCCGAAACATGTTGGTGATCAAACTGGTCTTTCTTTCGGTATTAATAATTAACTAAAGTATTAGACACGTCACTAAAATCAATCTCACTTTTTCCATACAAGTAGTGGTCAAGTGATCATACGTATCAGGCAGAGAGTTAAGCAACAAGAATGACTTATCTTCCTCAGAAATTTCAACATCTAAATTTAAAAGATCAGCCAATATTTTTTTGAAATTTTCTAGATGTTCGATCATAGACATACCGGAAACATACTGAAAGCGAAAGAGCTTCTTTTTTAGGTAGAGCTGGTTTTCGATACTCTTTGTCATATACTTATCCTCTAACTTCTTCTAAAGAGTTGCTGCCACAGTTTCATTCATAACAGAATACTTTTGATCTTTTCCTAAACATAATCGAATTGTACTGAAAGCTTGTCGATTTAAGAAATCCCAATCCTCTTCAGACATATCATTGGGTTTATTCTTATCTAACACTATGAATATCCCCTCGCGAAATAGAAGATCTTTAACTTCTGACTACCATATGCCAAAGTTGCTAGGACTATTAAATTTTTCTATATCAAATTTCATCGTACCTGTCATTGATTGCCTCAGAAGACTACTTGCATACCCCTTTCCAGATCCATATGCGTTACCTTCGTTCGTCATCCCAACCAAAAGCTCTGATACTAGTTTGTTAGGATTTTCGGTAACCAATTTGATGATCAAGATCAAAAATAGACAAAATGCACAAATGATATATCGTGGTTAGCAAATTGCTTAATCCACGGAAGCCAACAACTTTCTATTTCGAAACAATCTTACAAACAATCAGACAACTCTTTCTCAATAATCTACCAAACAATTGTATTCAATCAATCAAACCAATTGATGAACAGATATCCCAACTCACAGACCCTCTATGCTCTCAACCAATATTATCTGTCATACCCAAAACTCTAGATACATCCCATATTTATAGCTAATATTAAACCTAATTCACATGGGAGTATCTAACTCAATAAGGAAATAAAATCTAAACCAAACTAGAAATCAAGTCAAAACAAGAAAAACTTAATCCTTCTCAAATAAGAAACAAACCATTAGGAAAAAGACCCAAAACTCCATATAGGAAGTCTTTCCTAAAAAGAAATTCTCGTGATTCAAGACAATCCTAATAGAAGGCGGTTTGGACAAATATTCATCTAAATATTAATCATAGTGGTTTATATTGAGCTATCTTAAATCTTATCTGTGATGGTAAAAAAAAATATAGCCACAAATCCTTAGATCATGGAAGTTTTTTCATAATTGCCACAAAATTATTTTATCATAAAATTTAACTTTTATATTTGTGGCAATTTAGATAATGAACCACCTAATAATTATGGAACACCACAATTGACCAACCACAAATGACCAAATTTATTATAGTGCATAATGGAAAAAATACAACTAATGAAAACTTGATTTCATGTATAACGCTCTCCTTAAGGATGAGGAGAATAAAAACATTATTTGCATTATATCAAATTTAATGCTAATCAACCAACTAAACTTTGCAACTTGAGTGAAGCCCCCATTTCCTCTAATCAAATAATAATTAAAGTATGGAAATCTACATTCTGTGTAAAAATATAATATATAATATGCATAAAATAATACTAATATTAAATTGATAAAATAAAAAATATAATAATTAATATTATAATAAAATTTAAATTTTAATAGTAAAAATATAAACAAATCAGAGATAACGAAGCTCTTTTTTTTTTTCTTCATAATGCATTCATTGAATATTTGTGGGATCCGGTATTATCATAAATAATTGAATGATGTAGTAGTTGTTTATATTTAATTTATTATCAAAGTATTAGATTAATTATATTTTATTTTTTGTCAATGTATTTATTTATTTATATATTAAAAAAATATACTTATTCAATTTAACTATTTAGTTATTCACTTTTTATAAATTAATTTAGAAATTAATTAATTTAATTATAATAACAATAATTTATTTTTATTAATTACTAATAAAAATTTCTATTTAAATGTAATCTAAAATAAATTTTTGTAAATTATAAAAAAAAACCCAAAAAATATCATTTTGATCTTTCTATGATTGGAGATGAAAAAATTTGGAATGAGCATAATCTACAGAATATACTTTTTCTCAATACCAAAATGACATTTAAAATTACATGTGATTGGAAATAGCCTAAGCAACTATCTGACTCTTTTCTTCCAATTAGTTTAGAAGTTTCAATGAGAAAATTTGGTTGGTTCCTTCTTACTTTTCATTGAAGATTTAAAGTAATAAAAATAATACGAAACCATGTGAACACAGTGGTGAAGTTAGAAATTTCCTAAAGTGGATGGTGACTTGGATAGTGAAAAGTTCCATTCACACAGGACAGCTCCTCCGAGCTTTGCCCTGCAACTTTCATTACTCTTTGCGAGTTTAACACATACCACTAGTCTGCTAACAAGTATTACCCTAAAAAAAATAATAGGTTTAATTATTATATTATGCCTGTTAATTCCAATTGTATAAAAAATTTAGTAATTTTGGACGATTGATAAAACTTGTTCATAGACTGAAAATTAAAATATTTTTACTAAAAAATAATAATTGTACGCAATGGCAGGAGGTATGCATGTTTTATCATTTCCTATCTCTAGGACAATATTAAGTATATAAAATTTCAAACATTCAAGAAATTAAATAAGCCCAAATAGATAGGAATACAAGCAGAGATTCTGATATATTTCTTTTAGAATAACATTCTATAAGAATATTTCTATAAAACAATCATGATTTAGTTTGCCCAAAACTATGTAACACTTCTTTGATAAAGCATAACTAATATGTTCATTCCTTAGATAATAATATATCTCATAACAATTTTAAAAAGACAGTCTTGAAGCCTTAAATAGAGACTAAAACCTAAAACTATATCCTTTTAAATAAATAAACTAACGGTAGGAATTGCATGGAATTAGAAAACACCCAAATACAACACACGTGGGAAATGCATGTGAGGAGCAGTTATCCATTTTGGGTAAACTACTACAAACCTGAAAACACGATAAGAAGTAGAAATAACTTCGTGTTGTGAAAATTCTAGTTGTAAGATACATCAGATAAAAACAAGACTTCAAACTACATTCCTGGATAAATAAAAAAGATAGAAGATGCGTATTAATTGGTTGCATTTATCCGGTGAAACGTGAAGATTATCCATTATCTGCTTTCGTGATTTCTTCCCGATCAAACCAGAAGTTAAACAATAAAGATTCTATTGTTCTCTCCCTGTCATTCATCTTCCCTCAATTCAATATTTATGTTATAATACATATGTTTACAAGTTTTATATATATATATATATATGTATATATATATGGTATTGAGTAGAAGATGATTGAGTTCTGTAGTGTTTTAAACTCTTCAATTAGTATAAAAAAATAAATTTTCTACTTTCTTCAGTTTAATTACATGATTTTTCAAATATGGTTTTTTGAATTTATAGGTCAGTATATTGCTGTGATAACATGTTAAGTGTTTCTGTTTGCTTGAAAATTTTTATATAGAGTTTTATTAATTAATTTTGTGGCTTTAATTAATTTTTAAAACATCTATGATCATTAGTTTATAGTATATTGTATGTCATTTGAATTTTTTTTCGATACGAATCCGATGATATACAATTTGCAATTTTCGGAGATGAATTGAAAAAGTTATAATCGTTTAAAGTTTTTTGGTTATTTTAAAAAAAAAATCAGAAAAACATGAAATATAAGTATCAGATTTATTTATTGTTTTTAATTTAAAAAAAAAAAAAAGAATTTGACACTATTTTATTTCCCTACTCGTATGATCGTAGAGTATGGTTCAACTCCGGCGATTGAGTGACAGAAAGATGTAACAGAGGGTACCATCAGAATCAGCTCGCTGAGACGAACTCATGGCCCCGGTCCGATAGCCGTCGACAGCCGCATAGACAGTGCGTGGAGCGCACGCGCGGCCAAGGCGCTTGAGGCGGCCGGTTCCCAGGTAAGGTAGAGCAGGTCGAGGATCCTATAGCTGCTGAGGACAAGCATGTTGAGGATCTCGTAGCTAATGAGGGTGAGCAGGATGATGACATCATTTTCATGGACGATAAGGGACACGATGCTTTTGACGAGGAGAGAGTTGATCTTGATGAGGGCATGTAAGACATTATGGATGGTTGGGATGATCCGATAGTAGTTGATGGGGCTTTTCCGGATGAGGCTCAGGATGGCCAGAGCAAGATCAGTTTTGATGATTACATGTCTGATTATCCTTAGCTGGAAGAAGTGAACTCTTCGGCAAGTGAAACATAGCATGATATTAAGAAAATCGGCAGAACCCCGAGGCCATTAATGATGATCCTTGAGCATTTTGTTTTCATTAGTTATTTATATTTATATTTTCTTGATATTATTGTTTCCATATTTTGCATCTCTATATGGATTCAGACCTATTTTATCATGTTTATATGAATATTAGTGTTGGTTTATCTGTTTCACATGAGATTATAATATGCTTTTATGATTAGTTTCTGGTAATTTTGTGTGTTATGGATATTCTTGATGTTGTTGCATGCCTCATGATTTAATGTGTTCATTTGATTGGAGATCAAGGATGGTGATTAGATGGATTTACTATTTTTTGGAGTCCTTCTTTGATTGACTTAACATGTTTTCTGATTGAACTGGTTGGTGCATCCTAAGTTTTTTATCGGATGATTGAACATAGATTATCTTACATGTCTTTGTATTATGCTCACAGTAATGGCTTCTTCATCCAAGAACATTGTTACTGAACTCAACGAGGGAGACAAGTTGAACGAGGACAACTATGATATCTGGCATCATAAGATTCAGTATATCCTTGAAGAGCAATAGGCTCTTGAAACGCTGACCAACACCATGGTTGAACCGGCACCTAGCATAAGTGCTCAAGCCAAGCAAGACATGGAGATTACCTGGCCAGGAAGCAAAAGAACAGTATAGTGAGGATCATTATTCTGTCCAGTATGGCTGATGATCTGATAAGCTCGTATGAGGATTTTGACATAACACAGGACATGTGGGTTGCTTTGAAAGATAAATTTGGTGGGACTTCGATCACTAAGCTTCGACGGCTGGCTATCAAGTTGATGCTTACCAGAAGCGCAATGATCATTTTATGCGCCAACATCTCAGAGAGATGACAAACATGATCCCAGAATTGAAACCAACCGGCCATGCCCTATCAGATGAACAACAGGTACAAACGGCTATAAGGACTCTCCACAATAGTTGAGAAAATATGAAAATCAACATGACCCACAATGACGACAATATCAAGACATTTGATAACATCTCTCGTCATGTTGAGCTCGAGGACGAGTGCCTGAAGGCGGCCAAATCCTCGGGTTAGCTTTATATGGCTGAATCTAGCATTCGCAAAGGCACGGGTGCTAAGCGCAAGAGGGAAACAAGAGGTGGAAAGAAAGAAAAGGGTCCGAAAAACCCAAACAAACCCGGGATCAATAACCTAAAGAAGAAAGCTAGGTGAGGCAAGAGTCAGCAGAGAGACAAAAGTAAGGTCAAATTTTACAATTGTGACAAGATAGGTCACTTTTCTTGTGAATGCGCCGAGCCTAGAAGGAGGTAACCCTTTATGATTTTGCCCTAATTAATGTTTATGTTTCTAGCTCTATTTTGCTTACTGAGGCTCACTCTATATGGATTGTAGACTTTGGCGCCACGGTAGAGATAGATGAGTGTTTGTCGAGTATTGTCGGATCCCACGAGGTACTCGATGGATATATGTGGGCAACAACTTGCGCGTAGAGGTTAAAGGAATTGACACTTGCAAACTTAGAATGCAGAGTGGACACACATTGCTCCTACATGATGTCTTGTTCCCTCAAGAAATTAGGCGCAATCTTGTCTCAATTCCTCTTTTATTGTCTTATGATTACAAGTTGGTTATTTATGTTGTTGGTTTGCAAATATTTTATAATTTTGTTTGTATTGGATTGGACAACTTGTTGATGGATTTGTGGTACTTAATATTGAATGTTATGAAAAATCCTTATTTGTTTTCAAATGATAGATTTTCATTAGTTACCTCTTCTGATACAAGTATATCAACTTGGCATGCTAGGCATATAGGTCAAGATAGGATGAACAGGTTGGCAAAAGAGGAGATTTTAGGTTCTTATGATAAGATAGAATTGTCGACCTGTAATCATTGTCTAGCAGGTAAAACCACTAAAAAAACCTTTTGTAAAGACTACTAGGGCTAATTCTCCGTTAGAAATAATTCATTATGATATATGTGGACCCATGAACGTTAGAGCTAGAAGTGGTGCATCGTATTTCATTACCTTTATAGATGATTTTACTATTTTGGTTTGATCTATCTTATCTCCTATAATTCTGAAACTTTAGACTGTTTGGAACGATTTTTGGCTATGGTGGAGAATCAATTGGATATGACTGTTAAAGTATTACGCACTGATCGAGGACAAGGATATCTATCTGACCAGTTTAAGAGATTGTGTCAAGAGAAAGGTATTGTGAGACAGTTAACCATTCCAAGGACTACTCAACAGAACGGAGTCGTGGAAAGAAGAAATAGAACACTATTAGTGATGGTTAGATCTATGATGGCACAAGCCTATCTTCCAATTTCATATTGGGGAGATACGCTTCTCACATCTACTTATATACTTCCTCCGTTTCTATTTAGTTGCAACATTTCAATAGTGTATACTATTCATTGATCAATCTTCTTTCATGTGTTATTCATTATCAATAAGGAAAAATATAATCAAGTGGGGTCTTGTTTTATTCGTCTTGATATCTATTTTTCAAATATTAAATTTATATAATTTTTAATTGTATATTATTAAAGATATTTAAGGTAAAAGTTAAACATTGGACACCGTGCCCACATGAAATGTTGCAAGTATTTAGAAATGGAGGAAGTATTAAATAGGGTTCCCACTAAATCCGTGACTACAGCCCCATATGAATTATGGACAGGTAGAAAACCTAGCCTATCCTACTTGCAACCCTAGGGTGTAGAGTTGAACCCCCGCCCCGGCCGAGACCGCAGCGGGCGGCCCAGACTGTTACATTAATAATGCAATTGCAATTTACAATTTAGTAACAACTTCAAAAGCCAATCATTTTATACGATATTTTTGCGGAAGACGAATAAATACGTTACTTTATTAAACATAAAATATTTGGTTTAAATCTGATATAGACAATGTTTGGAAATTCCAAATGGATAAAATATCTTTTACAATCGTAATTCAAATACATGTGAGCTTATTTACAAACATGATAAAATCCAAACATATATGAGTGGTTACAACATTAATGAACTTCACCATGAGAGCTCAAATATCACATGCCTTGCTCAATCAAACCTAAAAACACAATTTACAGGGAAAAGGAAAAAGAAGAAAGGTCAGGCACATGTTTGGTTCGCATTCCATGTCCCAAACAAGCACACACAAATGCTCTTACCTTTCCGTCGATATGCAATGTATACACACATCATGCATTTCTATTGTGAGCATCTCTAAGCTCACCTTATCACATAAAAAACAACCACATACACTTCCTAACATCCATCCATGCTAGAATATCAATTATAAACGTTCATATCGCATATTCATATTCAATTCATGAATTATCGTTCATTAAGGTTAATCACCTTTTCGGGTTTCTTAAAAATTATATGCAAAGTAAAGGATTATCTTATTGTGCAATGCGTCAACATTCAATTGAATATTCCATTAATCAATCAATTAATCAATCCCTTAATCAAGAGAGAACCAATCGATCAATTAATCAATTTGATACAATCAAGCGATCAATCAATCAATCAAGAAACAATCAATCAATAAACAATCAAACGATCAATCGATCAATCAATCAATCAAGAATCAAATGATCAATCAATCAATCGAGAGATAATCAAGCGATCGATCAATCAATCAATAAATAATCAAGTGATCATACCATTGATCTATCAATTGAACAACAATCAATGAGTAATCGATTAATAGTCAAAACCCCGCACTTAGTCCAACAACCTGACTCTAAGAGGACATTCAACTAATGTAATACTTCCTATTCTTATAGGAAAATATGCAAGAAAATCTTCTCACAAGGATATTCAGTCAATAGAAAAATATTACAAGGGTTCCAAATTTGCAAAACTCAAGCATGTTCAAATACGTTCAAAATGTTTTTATCAAGACCATGTTCAACATCAATTAAAGCTTTAAAATAGCTAAAAGTAAATTGGTAGGAAGACTATTTGGATGAATGGTTAAAAATCCAAAATTCACCTTTGGTTTGAAAACAATTTGAAATAATAGTTTTCAAACACACTAATATATGTAATTAAATGGCAAGCAATGCAACTAGTGAACTTACTAAATTTCCTTAATTACTAAAGTCAATCTATCATTCAATTCTAACAATCAACTAAAAAAGGCCATGCAATTGAACTTATTCAATTTTAAAAATTTATGAATTAAATATCAATCATACAATTCATGGATGAGTCCGCAACAACCTAGGCAAAGAACCTCTAAGCTTACAAACATAGACAACACAATTTAGAAGCATTTGCACCCTATGAAGAGTTTGAAAACCATAAAATGTTAATGAACTTATTTCGAATTTAGAAAAATATGGTTGGAAAGTGGACTTCAATACAAATCTGTGGCCATAAATGGAACCTAAATCGAAGTTCGGACGAAGGAGAACGAAGGTAGAAAAGTTCATTGTTCAGACCTGGGCGTCCTGGTCAGCCTCTTGGTCATTGACCAGGGTGCAAACCAGGGCACCCAGTGCATAAAAATAGCTTTGGTACTACTTTTTGCCTCCCGATTTGCGTCCTGGTTGCTTACCAGGGCGCCCAGTTTTTCCAAGACCTCAAAAACATGATTTTTCTTCACTTTTACACCACCAAAGCCCTTCTTTGAGTTTATGAATCATTCCAAAAAATATTTATGGACTTGATAGACGTCTTAAACACCCAGAAACACTCTAGGATCAATGCATTAAAACACATTGTTTCATGATTCTTTTGGTTACAAAACATCTCATATAGAACTTCAATACAAAAAAGGTTTCTTAATTTATTTTTCAAGCTCTTAGTAAAGATTTGTAAATCCAATTTGGAAACCAAAAATTGACATAAAAACACTAAAGACACTCCAAGTACACATTTGTTCAACAATAAGAGTTTTAACCCAATCCATTTTATAAGAGAATAACATGTCACAAAAGTAACTAATCAAAGGGGTTGGACTAAGGGTTGACTATTCAATTACACATCCCAATATCATGATCATGCACATAACATACATAAGCTCCAAGTTAACCAAGTTTCCATGCATTCACTTATTCTTCAGGTTAAGTCAAGTCATTCACATTAGCCATATAATTCAATTATGACTTATAGATGTGAATTTTCTATCTTACTATTAGGCCATATTGACATCATTTTCACATGAATTGCACAAATCCAATTATGAGTAATTAAAGGTAGTGAGACACAAATCAGGGCTATACAAATGCACCTATTTACCCATGGTATCTCATTAAGATTATCAATCAATTTTCATTATTCGATCATGTCAATCTCAATATCACTTTCAATATCAATAAAAATATCAATGTCAAGGTTAATGTTCACATCAAGAGCATTATCCATTCTCATCTCAAGAATAATTTACAATACTTTATCAATGACAATATTCAGATTTATTAACCAATGCCCAAAAACAAACCATAGAATAGAAAATGGGATTCAATATGGACCCTTGTCCCAATATGAACCGAAGTTCCAATGCAATATGGACCAAAGTCCTCTGTGGACCGAAGTCCCAATATAGACCAAAGTCCTCTGTGAACAATGTCCTAATACAATATGGATTAAAGTCCCAATATGGCTTCTGCACTAAGAAACACGATATATTCATGCTGAAGTACTTCTTATCCCTAGTCATGCTTTACCTTCTATCTTTTAGAGCAAGTCTAAGGGCATTTGGTTTTAATACCACGTTTTCATTCATTAAGGTACATTGTTTCCAATCTAACATTCATTAAGTCTAATTTATCAATGTTCAATGATCAAGCCAACACACAATGCTACAATTTATTTCAATGTGCTATTTTTCCCATAGCAAACTAATTCTAATGAGAAATTCGATATTGACCAAACATGCTAATAAAGTCATTTTTACTAATCTTGACAATATCAAGTTATCAAAACCATATATCAATACATTTTTCTCAATGACATCAATTCTACCAATTTTGCATCGTTTAGTTTCCAATGGAGTTCACAACAACATTCACTACTCATATTCATCAATTTTTACCAATATCACTAATTCGTATCATCAATCATCAATAGCAATCAATTTGACAACATTCATCACAATAAACACAATCATGGCATCCAAACAAGAATGCATTACGGAATTAAAGTCTCTATCCTCACCCCGTCAATTCACAAATAATGTGGACTTAGTCCACCCAAACTTCAATTCTAAGGGTAGCGCTTAACATGATTGTACCTGCAACCATACGTGCTTTAACACCCTAGTCATGGCGATAATGATCAATACACTTAATTATTGGGTGGTTATCTTATTTAACTGATTTTATAGCATAATTATAAGTAGGCATACATTCAATGCGTCATTCAATAACATACAATTGTATAAGGCTAAAAACGGAAATACGAACCTCGCATCAGTCGATCCACAAGCAAGAAAGTCACACCCTTGAGGGTTTTCACTTGTGATAGCCAACACCAAGACATATTAAACATATTGTATTCAATAATGCCAATACAATCATCATCACAAATGTTCGAACACAACTCAATTACCACACAACAATTCTATTAAGGGCATTAGTATACTAATGAGATTAGAGATTTTCAAAATAGGTTAGATCTAACCCATAATCACTTAGTAACAACCTAGGATCATCAATTAATAATTTTAAATATTCAAGAACACAAAATCCCAATTTATTCAAGTTAGGGATTTTGACAAAATAGACATTAGAGCCAAAAACCATTTTAATTCACTTGGAAGCTAATAGCACTTTATTAATCTTAAAATCATCTGAATAACCATCTATAGGTATCAATATCTAAAACTCATATACCATTTCATAAAATAAAGATTTCACTATAATGGAAAATTTAGGGCTTTCAATCTTTAAACCTTATGGAAGCTAGAGACATATTACTATCACTTGCAATCAACCCAAAATTAATTAAAAAGCATTCAATAACCATAATCAAGCTACCATTTCAGACATAGAGTAATAGAGAGAGAAGAGAATTTTACCTTGCTTCAAAAACACTCTTGAACCATTAAATAGACTCCTTAGAGGTTAATATAGATGGAAATGAGGTGATTTGGGTAATGTTAGTGGTGGATTGTGAGATGTGGTGGCTAGGGTTTGTGTGAAGAATAAAATACGTAAAAGGAGTGTAGAGAGAAATGAAAGTGTTGGATGAAAAAGGTGATGGATAGTAAAAATAAATGGGGTGTGTTTGGTGGGCTTAAGTGTGTCATGACACACATTTGGACTTAAAAGTGGATTGAGCCAATTTGGGCCCAATCCAATTTCGAGCATGTTATTCCACTGAAACACCTTTCCGACACTTTTATTCACTTTTCAAAATTTATTTCGTCATTTCACAATAAAAATTACCACCATTTTTTAAAATTTAGATTTTCCGCTCAATAGGGGTAAAATGGTATTTTACCAAAAATTGACGTTTTGACCCAAAATTAATATTTTCTCAATTTTCAATTTAAATAGAGTTGAAGCTTCCAATTGAATCATGGTTTGCCCTTACAGATCAATTTTTCGATTTCCAAACCAATTATTATTATTTATTTTTTAAATTAAATATTGATTTTCGATCCTAGGCTTTTTGTCTCAAAATAATTTTTCCTAATCTCATCATTCCCCTAAATATTAATTTCAAGTTATTCTAAAATAGAGAATATAAAAAATCAAACATGTAAAAATTTCAAATTTACCCTAAATTTTGGGCCCAATTTGCGGACGTTAGGGGTGCGCTTGTTACGTACATGATCTAACTAGCCCATTTGGAAAGTTAGGTTCTAGGTGAAAGAAATGTATTTTCATTCGATACCCTGAGCAATCAAAATATATGTACTGATAGGAAAAAAACTCAGATAGAACTATATATGAGATTAAGTCACGAGATGTTGTGTTATTAGAGAATGAATTCCCCTGGAGAGATGATGTAGAAAGAGAGTCTAATTTATTTGAGCAAAATGAATCAGAGGACTTAAACTCTATTCAAAGGGATATTGTTCCCAGTGGGAGTGAACAAGTGCTTAATGAACTTACTCCATAGCTTAATCACACTGGGAGTAACGTGGTTCCTGATACTTCAATTCCAGAGACATCGACTCGAAGGGGTAGAAGAATTTGTATTCTCCGGTGACGCTTTGAGATTGAAGGAGAAGAATTTATGTTGGCTTCCCACGATGGTGATGAATCAAAGAATGATTCATCGGCCAAAGATTTGTGGATAAAAGCTATGGAAGAGAAAATAGAGTTGATGAAAAGTAACAAGGTTTGGGATTTAGTTGATTTACCGCCCGGTAGAAAACCTATTGTAAATAAATGGGTCCTTCACGTTAAACGGAAGGCAGATGGTTGGATTGAAAGATATAAGGCAAGGTTGGTGACGAAAGGTTATACTCAACAAGAGGGTATAGACTATGAAGAAACATTCTCCCTTGTGGTGATATTTGCTTCAATATGCCTCATATTAGCCTTAATCGCACATATGGACTTGGAATTACATCTGATGGATGTTAAGACTGCTTTCCTCAATGGAGGACTGGAGGAAGAAATTTATATGGAATAGCCTAAAAGTTTTGTTACTTAAGGCAAAGAGAGAAAAGTTTGTAAACTCTTGAGGTCTATCTATGAACTCAAACAATTATCCAGACAATGGTACCTACGATTTCATGAATCGATTATGTCATACGGATTTTAAATGATAGAAGAGTACCACTGTGTTTATTTGAAGAAGTCTAGTGACAATTTTATTTTACTGTCCTTATTTGTTGACAAACATACTCCTGGCATGTAATAAAAAACCCTTCTTTTTACCGCGAAAGACTGGTTATCAATAGCTTTTGAAATGAAGGATATGGGTAAGACTGCCTATATTTTAGGAGTCAAAATATCAAGGGATCGAAATCAAAGACTTTTGGCCTTGTCACAAAATCCATACATACATAAGATCCTTGAGAGGTTTCATATGGCAGATTGTAAGCCAATGGACACACTTATCGCAAAAAGGTCAAACTTTGAGTCTAGAAAAGTGCCCGAAAACTCCGAAAAAGCGTGAGAAAATGCGAAGAGTACCATATGCAAATGCCATTGGAAGCTTGATGTATGCAATAATGTGTATCAGGCCAAATATATGTTATGCAGTAGGACTAGTAAGCAAATATCAGTCAAATTCAGGATAGAAACATTGGATAATAGTCAAAAGAATCCTAGCTTATCTAAAGGGTACCGCTGATTATGCTCTGTGTTATCAAGGCAGTAATAATCGTCTGGTTGGTACACAAATGCAGATTGGGGTGTCGATTTGGATGAAAGAAAGTCTACTTCTGGATATACTTTTATTTTGTGTTAAGGAGTGATTTCTTGGAGTAGTAAAAGGCAAACCTGCATAGCCCTATCCACCATGGAAGTAGAATTTATTGCCCACTCAGTGGTTGTGCAGGAAGTTGTTTGGCTAAAAAGGTTTTTACAAGATTTAAATTTAGATGAGAGTGAGCTTGAGCCTATTACTGTATACTGTGATAGTCAGACATCAATTGCCTATGCTAGAGATGCTAAGTATCACAGTGAGTCCAAACATATAGAGACTAAGTATCACTTTGTCAGAGACATAGTGGCTAAGAAGAATGTAACTATTAGATATATATCAACGCATGATATGATAGTAAACCCTCTTACTAAAGCTGTAACTAGAGATATGTTTGCGTAACACACTAGGTCGTTGGGGTTACGTAGGTTGTGAATCTCTTATATTTGTTTATTTATTTATGTTCAAATGTGATTCATATTTTCTGTGCCTTTTGATTGTAGCATATATATTTAGTATTTTTTTTTCATCCGAGAGTATGTCGTCAGGTACTAGAGGCTGGCAAACTTGCATGCACAGCCGCATTGGTTATCTAAGGATAATGCAGGATGAGACATGTACATTTTGTTTTGTGAATTAAACATTCCAGAACTCAAGAAAATGTGCAGAAAGTCGTTTTGATGTGTTGTCAAAATGAGATTACTCTAAACATAATAAAAGATCACTTATGGAATTCCAATTTCATAAGACCTGACTAGCTAAAATTTTGGAGTCGCTCAACTTAGATAGTGAGAGTGATCAATTTTAAGAGATAGTTTAGTGCTAAAGTCCGTATAATGAACAAAATCTATATATTGACATACGCGCCATTTTGTACGGCAAGGTTCATTGTCGCGCAAATTTTATACCATGCGCGCTTTTTAAAATGACATGATGGAAGATAAGTATTGAGTATGCCCCTACTCTTTATCCTGTAAATCACATCTAATATTGATCCCTAGTACGATCACTCTTTTGTCTGAAGTATTGGGGTAATGACTGTATCATTAGCATATTTTTCTATGCCATGATAATTCGGTCTATGTGACATGTCTGTGATGTCGGTTACTTTCATCGACTTTTGGAATTAGAGTAGATTGGAAGACGTTGACTGTATTCACACTTATCATACGCTAGCAAGAAAACTGTGGTTCCTGGGGACACGACAGTGATTGAGGAGTTCTCCTGAAATCAGATCACTGGTTCGATGGGGTCGAACGTGTCAGATGTGAATACATGTCTGTAGTCTAGGATTTAAAATGAATTTCAGTCATGTCTTGATTTAAGAGAACTGATTCATTTCTTTTTGGTCACACCGACTATTTGCAAGTATAAATCCAGCATGTTGCCTCTTGTGTGAGTTGGAGAATGTAGGAATTATATGGGATTTGGAAACACCCAAATACAACACGCGTGAGAAATGCACGTGGGGAGCAGTTACCCATTTTGGATAAACTACTTACAAACCTAAAATAACGATAAGAAGAAATAACTTCGTGTTGTGAATATTCTAGTTGTGAAATATATCAGAGAAAAACAATACTTCAAACCACATTCCTAGACTAATAAGAAAGAGAGGGGATACATATTGCTTGGTTGCATTTATCCGGTGAAATGTGAAGATTATCCGCTTTCGTGATTTCTTCCTGATCAAACCGGAAATTGAACAGTAAAGATTTTATTGTTCTCTCTCAATCATTCATCTTTTGTCAATTAAACATTTATGTTACAATATATATGTATACACTTTATAGTTATATATATATATATTATTGAGTAAAAGATGATTAAGTTCTTTTTGTATTTTAAACACTTCACGGACTCATCTCATCTTAGACTATAAAGAATATATTAAAATCGAATTGTTATCTTAATGACGTTACAAATGGCGTATTGAATTAGTTAAAAACATAAAATCAACTAACAAAAAAAATATATGCAACAATGTAAAATCAACTTATCACAGTTCTCATGTTTTAAGTTACATACTGGATGATTTGAATTTCATCAGGAAAAAACATTAATTAATAATATAACTATTTAAAGTGTAACGTGCCTCTCTCTCTTTCTTTCTTTTTTTTTTTTTTTTTTTAATTCACAAACTAATTCTCTCAAATTTCTCAAATTAAATAAATTGAATAAAATCAAAATCATATAATTACATAAATTTTTTACTTTTAAATGAATTTGTAGTTAAATTTAAAAAAGAAAATATATTTTTTTAAGAGTCCGTAAATTTCGAATTTATCATTCCATGATTGCTGGTTGTGCCAAATCTACCCAGTTTGGTAAATGTGTGGGCTGGGATTTGGTTGAGTGGTGGGATAAATTGCAAATTCAAAAGAAATTGCGGATGAAGTGTAAAGCGGAAAATGGAGGATATAATTGTAATTAGTGAACTATAAATAAAACCCTACATTTTCCCTCCTTTTTTTTCATCACTAAAACCCACCCTTCCGTAATCGCCTCAGGCTCTTGTTCCGTCGCAACCTTGTACTTCTTTCGACTGAAACATCTCGGGTAAGGTAAGTTTTGGATGGGTGATGAAACAATAGAATCGTTGTGATGTAAAAACTGTGTCTGTATTCGATTTAAGTGGTGTGGTGCTGATATTTTGTTGTGGTGTCATTTTAGGGCTTGAAGCTGTTCAATTCAAGACAAAATATTCAAGGTAGTATTGGGCTAGTAAATTTGTGAGTCGTTTTGTTGATAATATCCTTGTTAAGATAGATGTTAAAAACAGACTTTGCTATTACTACAATTATCTTCAGGGATTAGGCATCCTATTAGCTGGTCGTTTTCTTCATTGGTATAATTTTGAGAGTTCTGCTAAGGGGAATGCACTTGCTGAAACATTGAACTTCTAGTATCCAAATATTATTATTGGTCAGCTCATGGTCTTAGAGCTTTTTATTTGATTTTGTGGAATCATGATAATTTTAAGATTTGTATACTGGTGTAATTAGCTGTTGTGTGAACTTTTTGAAAGGTTGGTAGATATTCCTGTATGAAAATAATGTGATTAAATTTATTAGATTTGATGTATGAACATGCATGAAGTTTAAATATGTTAACATTTTATTTGGTTCTGTGAGCATGATGTGGTTTAGTTTCTTAGATTTGGATTGTATGATGAGGTTAATGTCAGGTAGAGTTTGTATAAAATTGGAATAGTGTGAAATTAGAGGAAAGGAAAAGGAAAAGGAAAAGGAACTATATTATCTGTGTGCTTATTTATATGAAAATATGGTTTAGAGATATCGGAATGATTTTAACATGAATGAATTGTTGGGATCAAATGAACAATATATGCTTAATTGTTTATTGGGTGATTCTTTTGCTGTGAGATAGATAAAGCTATGTGACTGCAAGTTGTATATGCGTGTGTTCAATGCAGACAATAGTGCCTTGTATTTACTTATGTTAATTGCAGTTTCGGTACATACATTTACATGCTTTGCTGGATTTGTAGAGTGTAATTTGTTAATTATGTCTATGGATGTTCTTAGGATGATGTAGATTGTTATAAGCTATTGCTTTATTTTTTTCTTTCTGGAATTTATTTTTTGCCATGTGAAATTTGCATTTATTTGTTTATTTATTTTGACATATACCTTTTAAACCACAAACATTAGTAAATATATCAGATAGAAATCATGATCTAAGCATTGACCAGGAAAGAAAATTGGTCTTCTCACACTTTTTAATATTCAAGCAACATGTTCTATACAAATTTAATGGATTGTGGTAGAATAAATGAATTTTCAAAGGTATATGTTTAAAAAAATGAAGATTCCAGAACTTGCAAGTTAAAAAAATATATAAAAAATTACTATTTTACTGATTCAGTTCTTCTTTGTATTTATTGGAGCTAAGTAAGAGAGAAGCTTTCAAACTCTGGAGCCATAAGTTGGAAGAGAACACAGTGAAAAAAATGGCGCCATTGTTGCAGAGTTCACAACCCTGGGTTGAAAAATAGTAAGTTGCTTCACTTTCTTACCAGATTATCATCTTCCCATCTTTGTTATTATGTTATCTTTTATTTGAAACACACATATAAATATATTTAAATTTCCTCGCAATCATTTGTTGGGTTCAATTATACAGTCGGCCGAAGCAAGTAAAGGATGTAGTTCATCAAGAGGAGGTAGTTCGAGTTCTCACAAACACTCTCGAGACAACAAATGTAACTTCTTCACTCTAATACTTTCAGTAACTTCTGCGTATAAGAAAGCTGAAAGTATTAGAGTGAAGAAGTTACATTTGTTGTCTCGAGAGTGTTTGTGAGAACTCGAACTACCTCCTCTTGATGAACTACATCCTTTACTTGCTTCGGCCGACTGTATAATTGAACCCAACAAATGATTGCGAGGAAATTTAAATATATTTATATTTGTGTTTCAAATAAAAGATAGGCATAAGGGTCTCAGGAGCCCCCGAACTTGGCTATACTTTTCAAGTTAGCCCTCAAACTTTACGGAGGGTCAATTTAGCCCCTCAACTTCCAAATGGTGGATCAATTAAGCCATTTTGCTGATGTGGAGGCTGATCTGGCAGCAAAAAATGTTAACTTTAAAGTGTCAATTATGCCCTCCACATCAGCAAAAAGGGCTCATTTGACACAAAATTTGAAAGTTAAGGGGCTAAATTGACCATTCGTGAAGTTGGAGGGCTAACTTGAAAAATATAGCCAAGTTCAGGGGCTTTTAAGACCCTTATGCCTAAAAGATAACATAAGAACAAAGATGGGAAGATGATAATCTGGTAAGAAAGGGAAGCAACTTACTATTTTTCAACCCAGGGTTGTGAACTCTGCAACAATGGCGCCATTTTTTTCACTGTGTTCTCTCCCAACTTATGGCTCCAGAGTTTGAAAGATATTTGAAATACACTTTCACTTATAAACAATAAAATTTTATTTTAATATTCTACCTACACTAATACAGCCATGGTACAATCTCATAAATTTGTAAAATATTTTATTAAAAAATATAATACAAAAGTTAAATTTATATATTAAAACATACTTTATTTTTCTATTATTCGCTTTGAATCGATAAATATTATCATGAGAACCAATATATGCACATACATAATCGAGAAGAAACGATACAATCAACAAAATAAGTAACAAAAATAAAAATAAAATGTCTTTAATGCAATCGACAAAATAAGTAACAAAAATAAAAATAAAATTTCTTTAATGCAATCTCATAATTGTCGGTTAGAATTCCTATAATCACTTACATGATTTCCTATAATTCCTATAATCACGATTTCCTATAATTCCCAAAATTACTTGTATGATTTCTATAATCACTCACATGATACAACAAACATACATTACATACAAATATTAAATTTTAACATAAACAAAATTATTGAAAATTTTGATTCTTTTACAATTATGCGAATATTCTTTCAAATTTTTGTGGGTATGTCTAAATATTTATACTCTTTATCTCTATATCTTTTTTCTCTTTTAACCTTCTCTTATTATAGTTTGTAATAAGACTCCACATAATAATCCATTATACCTAAATGATAAAATAAAAAATTATTAAACATAAAATATGAACAAGTACATGGAAAGACTAAAAATAATTACCTAAAAAAAAAATAAAAATGCAACTAAAACTATGAAAATATAAAACAAAGATGATTATACGAACATACGAAAAAAGAATTTTAAAAAATAAATACACTTACCATGAGAAATAGTGTATATTACAATCTCCAGTAGCTAAAACATGAAACAAAAATAATTATATAAAAAGACAAAAACAAATATAATATTATCAAAACATAAAATAAAAATTATATAAAAATATTAAAAATTAAATTAGTGAAAAGATGTTACCCAATAAAGTAGAAAATCTATGCTTACACGTGAAGTTTAGAAATATTAAAAAAAAATTAAAACGATGCAAAGAATAAAAGAGTCAAAGCAATTAGCTCTCTTATATAGTGATCGTTAATATTATAATATTTAAAATCATTAAATAATATTTTAAATTATATTTTAGATCTTGAAAAAAAGTATTGAAATAATATTAAAAAGGAAATGAAATCATATATTTTATTCAATACTTTATAATCACACGTCAATTTTACCATTCGCCACATGTGGAATATTTATTGGACCAGAGAAAATTAAGCGGAAAAAACGATTATTATATATATAGATTATTATATATATATAGTGATATATTGATGATAGATAATTCTACCATTTGTCAATTATTCATTGAGTCGATGAAAAAAAGCGGAAAGACAATTATTATTATTATATAGATTATATAGATATATAGATATTGATATATATCTATATGCTTGATAGTATTAATTATGAATATTGACTTCAATTTGATTTCTTAAAAAAAAGAAAAAAATCAAAATCAAAATCAAATTTAAATTTGGGATTTTCTCGGTAGTTTTATCGGGTTTGGATCAGACCTAACATGACCCAGCGCCTAGGGTTTAACACAGGGTAGGGTTTCTTCCTTCTTCACTACAAACGACCCAAGAGACCAATAATAATGGCGGCGGAAGATCTCAATGACTACACCATCATCAAAGAAGGAGAAGCTGAGATTCTCATGCCCGCTAAAAACGAAGTCTTTTACAATAAAACTCAGGTGCTCAAATCCTATCCTCTCACTTCAATTCAAGGGTTTTACTTCATTGACTGACATTCTATGATAATCAGGTTAACAACCGGGACATATCAATTGCCGTGCCGAGGACTTATATATCCAAACGCGAGGAAGAACATGAAGCAGCATTATCTAAGAAAGCAGCAAAGCTTTCTGAGAAATCTGTTCCGGAAGATGTGCCTAATGAATCTGTTGTTACAAATGGAGCAATTGATGGCGCTGAAGAGATATCTCAAACTGAATCATGTGATACAGCACAGGAACCAGTTATGGCTACTGGCAATAAAGCTAAAGGGCTTTTGAAGCCTCCTAGAGTTCTCGAGGTTTTTCAATCGTTTTCTTTTTACCTTGTACACTACTTTATTTTCAGTTGTGTTTAAGTTTTCCTGAGTTACTCTTTTGTTGCACATTGCAGGCTCTGTCAGCTTCTGGATTAAGAGCTATTAGATATGCTCGTGAAGTGGAAGGAATTGGTCAAGTTGTTGCCTTAGACAATGATAACGGTGATTTTTTTTGGTCCCTACTTATAGATTGCTGGATGTCTGATACTGATACTTTATTTTATTGGTTGGTTTCAAGAGAGCAAGTTATATATGTACTGTAATTTTTTGCAGCCTCTGTTGAAGCCTGCAGAAGAAATATAAAGTTCAATGGTTCAGTTGCTTGTTCAAAAGTGGAGTCACATTTTGCTGATGCCCGTGTATATATGCTCACTCACCCAAAAGAATTTGACGTGGTATATAAATGCTCTTTAGTGTACACTAAAATTATGATTTTTATGCATTTATTTGGTCCTTTCTACTCGAAAGGAATAAAGTCAATTATTTGCACATTAAACAATCAGACTTTCATTTATATCTGCCACAAAATTGTATTTCACGCTTGATCCTTGCAACTTTCTTCCGAATTAAGTCACATTCCCTTTTGACTGTGTTACAGGTTGATCTTGATCCTTATGGTTCACCCTCTGTGTTTCTCGACTCTGCAGTTCAAGAGAGCCATAAGTTGGGAGAGAACACAGTGAAAAAAATGGCGCCATTGTTGCAGAGTTCACAACCCTGGGTTGAAAAATAGTAAGTTGCTTCCCTTTCTTACCAGATTATCATCTTCCCATCTTTGTTCTTATGTTATCTTTTGTTTGAAACACACATATAAATATATTTAAATTTCCTCGCAATCATTTGTTGGGTTCAATTATACAGTCGGCCGAAGCAAGTAAAGGATGTAGTTCATCAAGAGGAGGTAGTTCGAGTTCTCACAAACACTCTCGAGACAACAAATGTAATTTCTTTACTCTAATACTTTCAGCTTTCTTCTGCGTATTCTTATTGTTAGACCTTTAACCTAATGTTGATTTCTGATGAAAGTGTCCCCATATGCTCTTTTATGGTCCACCTGGAACTGGAAAAACCACTACTGCCCTCGCCATAGCCCACCAGCTGTTCGGGTAGTATACTTTTTATTCATTTAGATTTGTTCCTTTTGAATCGTTAAGTTCACAGTTGTATTATTTCAAGTGCTAAATAATAGGCACAAGATGCGATGTGCAGAAAAATAATACTAATAACTAATTACCATCTTATCTTTGAATTGAAAATCTGGTTACCCATTTTTGTTTACTGGGCGGTGTCTTGACTAGAGGGTGGCAATATGAGTTATGAAACGGCACATAGTTATTACGAGTTAAAGTTGAATATGAATGGATCGTAATTTGTGTCAACAATTGTGTATGCTCATCTGACTTGTCTAAAAATCGTATTTGTTTATCCATGTCCACGAGTCAATCCAGTCTTAAGAAAAAAAAATTTAAAACCATACTTTATTTATTTTTATTATAAAAAAAATAAATTTCATTAATTGAATTTATTTTCCCTTGTTTAATAGCAGTGTTAGCGTGTTAATGTCTCGGATTTTAAGATAATCCATTTTTTAACCTTGTTAACATATTGGTTTCATGTTTATTAGTTCCTATCTGTGTCATGTTAAGGTTAAAAGTTCATAACCTGATTACATAGCTTTTGTCAAGTTAAATGGGTCCTTATTCATCTCAGGGTCAATATGGTCTGCTAACCCATTTTGCCAGTTCTAGTCTTGATGATAGACCATATGTTGATTGTAGCTTCACATGCTCACCAGTAATTCAGTTTAGAGAATTTTATTTTTTGAATGTCTTTTTAGGCAATTTAGAAAACTTAACACTTAATTATATAGTGTCTCTTCCGGAATCATTGGATTGCTAAGGTTTCTATCCAAATGTGGATGGATTGTTACAATTCTATTCATGGTTAAGAACCATTACTAAGTAGTGGATTTGACACTTTGTGGGCCTAACAATTAGTTTATTTCTAATCAAAATGTACTTTCAAAAGGGACTCTATTAGTGTGTCTAATTTATTACAATGTGTGTAGGCCTGAACTCTACAAGTCTAGAGTGTTGGAGCTAAATGCCAGTGATGACCGTTGGAATCAATGTTGTACGTACTAAGATTAAAGACTTTGCTGCAGTAGCAGTAGGTTTTTCCAATCGTCAAGGGTAAATACTTTTACATATTGTATGAATCTCTTTCCAATGAATTTTTGCTACTTGATTATCAGTTGCTTATGCTATGCTTCTGTATTCGATGGCTACCCTTGCCCTCCGTATAAGATAATTGTGTTGGATGAGGCAGATTCAATGACGGAAGATGCTCAGGCAAGTGGTTTATATTATTTTATTTTTCTATTTCTTTGTATTTTATAATGCTTATCCCATGTAACTTACATTATGTATGCATAATATTACAGAATGCTCTAAGACGTACAATGGAAACTTACTCCAAAGTTACAAGATTCATTTTTATTTGCAATTACATCAGCAGGTTCAACTTTCGTATTTAGTTGTCATGCCATTTTCTTATAATTGTTTTATTACATTTCTTTAAGTCAAGTGTTTGTATATAATTGATCTTTTTCCGTATAATTTGCCGAGAAACACTAAGACAATACATGAATATTGAGTTTTGGAGATGCAAAGTAGTTTTTTACTTAATTAAGATCACAATCTCAGTCTTATTCTAGTTAGTCGTGGTGAGAATAAAACAAATTTCTGAATATGCATATTAGTTTTGATAGGTTTTTGTTCAAAAATTGACATAGTCACTACTATTCAAAGGCTTGTTTACATCAAATTTGCATGATTTATATTTTCTGGCCCAAACTATGACCTTCACTCTTATCATTTCTAAGATCTGTGGATAGGTGAATCAAACCACCATTATTTTATTTATGACTTATCATCAAAGTGATACGCATATAAATACTTACTATCTTTACTTAATCTCATCAAAGTGATAGAAGACTAATACTTAATCTCATTGTGGTGTCAGACTCAGTTTAAAAATATTGATTCTATTTCATACCTGCTCATCCAGTTTTATGTTAGATCACATGACTTGTAGGAGCTGACTTATCCAGCTAGGGAGGGTAATATGTGAGCAGATCGGTGCTAGACTAGGGTGGGGCCAAGTTTGTTATGCATATTATAGGGTATATAGAATCAATAATTAGGGTATAAATATAGGATGTATTTTGTTATTAGAGGCTATCGATCAATTTTGTCAAATTTGTCTAGATTGGTGTGCCATAGGCGGAGCTAGAGGAGCTAAAACCTCACAGGGTGTAACTTTAACAAATGTTCAAGAACAGTGAATTTTGATGACTCATTCACAAAATATATTTGGTGGGCTCTATTCATGATATCATCTTCGTTGGTACCGCTCTGTGCAGTTTAAGTCGCTTGATCATATGCTGCACTAAATTTTGATAACAAGTGTTGATCCTTTGCCATCTTTTCTTCATTGCGTCCCTCTTTCTATCCCATTTTCCACCTAATTTGTATTCGGCACAATATTGGTGGATTTGTTCCCAAAAATACAGCATTTTGATCTGTTCCGACTACAACATCTTTAGAAACATTTAACCATCCAGAAATGATAAGACTATCCTCCTCCCAAACCCAATGTTTGCTACTTCGTGGAGTATGATTGTCGATATCATCATTAAGGTTGATTCCCTCTAAACCTTCATTTCGAAATTCTAGATTGATTTGAATAGATGTTGTGCGTGGAGTCTGATTAGAAGCTGAATCTGAACCTCCGAATTGAGTATGATACACAGATGGAGGTGTATCGGTATTTTGTGATGAAATGGTGGCAATTGAAAATTTAAAGTGGGATTGGGAGTTGAGTGTTTTGTGGATTTGAATTTTGATTTTGTTGCAAATTTTGTAAAGTTCGGAGAATTGCTAACAAATTTGATTGATTTGGATCCATCTTGCTATTAAGAAAAATTGAAGAATATAAAAAAGAAAATTGTAATGAAATGGTAAGAAATTGTAAGATAAAATGAAGATGTGAAATTGTATTTATAGTAGAAAAATAATAATTAAAAATATTATAACGGCTATTTTTTTTTACCGTTAAAAAATTAATTAAAAAAAACAACCGAACGGTCATATGACCGTTTGATAGGTCAATTTTTATTTTTTAATTAATTTAAATATTGATTTGATATAAATTAATGTGATGTGACAATTTTTAAAACAAATGAAAAAATATATAAAACAGGGACTGTCCCACAAAAGTGGGACGCATCCCACTTTAATGTTAATGTTGCGCTGCAGTGGTGAAAACTACTTTTGGGGTTCCACTTTTCCACACAAGTGGAACTGCCATTAAAGATGGTCTAAATACCAACAATTATTTTTTAAATTTTTTTTTTACCACTTTTCCTTTCTCAAGTTCTTATTTCTCAAACCCAAATTTAAACATTTAATAATTTTTTTCCAACTGTATAACCTTTTAATTTATTTTTATATAAAGTAAAATTTTATGAAATAAATTAAAATATTTTATTTAATAATTACATTTATACCATTTATATATTTTTAATAAAGATTATATAATTTATTTATTTATGTATTTAGATTTTAAAAAAATAATAAAAGGAAAAATTATAAAATATGAACTTTTCTAACTTTAAATTTAAGTAAATAGACCATCCAAACTTTAGTTAAGTTTATAAACTTTTAGAACTTGTTTGGCTCACTGTATAAAAAACATGATAGTATATAATAATACTATCTTCTCTCACATCAAGTGTTTGGATGTTTATTAGAACATGATAATTTTATACAATGATTTATTTTATACGGTTGACATGGGATAAAATAATCCAGATTGTGATAACTTTATACTGTGTTCACCGTATTAGACTTTTTACCATATTAACCTCATCTATTTAATTTTATCCTAAAATTACCCTTCACAAGTTTATATCATCACGTTATTTTTTTAGTCCTAGCTTTTGTGCTGTAAACAAGATTCATCTTCTTTGTCTTCATATTCTTCAAATGAGGTAAGTTTTCATCTTTTACATTCTTCAAGTATAGATCGTTATAGTTTGATGTCACTTCATTAGCTGAATTTTTTTTAATAGGGGTAAAATGCACAAGAATAACTTTTTATCTCTTCTTTCGTGTACAGTTATACTCCGTCACTTGGAGCAACAGTTTAATGCTTGTATGCAGTATTAAGAATATTACAAACCATGAATAAGAATCATGAGAGTCATTGTCTTGGTGTTAGGATACGAGCTACTGAAGAATTTAGGGCTGAACTTTTAAGACGGTTATTTGTTGATTTTTCTGAGACTAAAGTTGTCTCTTTAATTAGAAAGAATATCGGTACATTCAAGGTGCTATATAACTTGTTATGCAATGAAGGTGGATTAACAAAGAATGGTTATATCACAATTGATGAACAAGTAGCAATGTTCTTGTATATTTTAGGTTATCACCATAAGAATTGCGTAATATCTAGTAATTTTATTAGGTCAGGAGAAACAGGTAGTAGGTGTTTCCACAATGTTTTAAATGCTTCTGTTAAGTTGCATAAACATTTACTTGAACAACCTAAACCTATAGAGGATAATTGCTCGGATAGCAAGTGGAAATGGTTCAAGGGTTGCCTTGGGGCACTAGATGGAACATATTTAGATGTTCGTGTATCCGAATCAGAAAAACCTCGATATCGAAATAGAAAAGGCCATATAGCAACTAATGCTAGGAGTGTGTACAAAAAATATGAATTTTATTTATGGATTATCTGGATGGGAATGATCAGATGCTGATTCAAGAGTTTTGCGAGATGCATTAAATAGGAGGAATGACTTGAAAGTACCAATCGGTACGATTAAAATTTTTTAAATACTTTATTATTTTTTAGCCTTAGAATTTATACCACTAATTATTTTCAATTATATAGGAAATGACTATTTGGTGGATGATGGTTATTGCAATGCACGAGGATTTCTAGCACATTATAAGGGTACTCGTTACCACTTAAGTGAATGGGATGGTCTAACTCCTACCGCCAAAGAAGAACTATTTAATCTTAGGCATTTATCTACTAGGAATGTTATAGAGAGGTGTTTCGGAGTGTTAACACAAAGATGAGGAATTTTAAGAAGCCCAACGTGGTACCATGTAAAAAATTTTAATAGAATTGTAATTGCTTATTGTTTATTGCACAATCTCATTAGAAGAGAGATGTCAATAGATTATGCAGAGAATGAGAATGACCAGGCAGTAAGAAAAAATCCAAGTACGGAAGTATTGAGTAATGAAGGTCAAACTATTAAACTATTGAAAGTTTTATAGAATGGTCAGCATAGAGAGACAACTTAGCTCAACAAATATATGATGAGTGGCGTAGTTATAGGAATTAATCGTGGGTTAAATTATTTTTCATGTATTTCTGCTATTGTATTTTTTAAAGTATTGATTGAGTTTCACAACTCTCTATATTTAATAGTTCGTGGAATATTGATTTTGATTCTAATTCATCTCTTAAATTAAAGTTGTACATTTATTATTAAAGATTACCAAACATCAGTAGTTGCTCTTTTCTATTTTTAAGTGTTTAATTTGAGAATTAGAAGGTTGTTTTCATGTCTTTTCTCTATGTATAGGATAATATGGAAGGTAATTCTCATAGTAAGTCCGTGAAACAAAAAGTGTGGAGTATTGAAGAAGAAAAGACATTGGTAGATTATATGGAGGAAGCTTGTTCTAAGTGAAAAAATGTGAAGGGAGAAATTTAAAGCTAGGAGTATTGAAGCAGTTTGAAACTATATTGCAAGAGAAGTTTCCAGAATCTGGCTTGAAAGCAAAACCACATATTGAACTGCCATGAGGCATTTGAAGAACCTATATGCTGCATATGCTGACATGTTGAACCAATCAGGCTTTGGTTGGGATCTTGAAAAGCATTGCATTGATGTTGAAGATAACATTTGGGAGGAATATGTTAAGGTAATAATTGTTATATAATTTTTACTTAATTTAATATCAAATTTATATATATTTATGTGAAATTTATGTCAAATACAGTCCCATGATAAGGTTAAAGAGTTAAGGTACAAGCCTTTTCCTCTATTTGAGAGGCTTGATTCTATATACGGGAGAGATAGACCAAATAGGAGGTTTGCTCAAGATGCTGAAGATGTTGTGAAAGAGGTAGATGAAGAAGGTGAGGCGGGTATCTAGAGCCGTGATAGTGGGAATGATGTGAGTTTTACTGAGGGAAATCAATCACAACAACCTACACCTGTTTCTAGTGATGGCAATACTATTAGGAGAAGGAGTGCTAGAAATGAAGAAGCTATTGAAAGATTAGTTCAAGCCATGGATCGTGGTAACGAATACCTCAAAGAGTTCACCAAAATGATGGATAATAATTTCTCATCTAAAATTCGACTTTTTAAAGATACTAGAAATGTTGCAAATGAGTTACGGACTATGGATTTACCCAACTCTTACATTTTTAGGGCACAACATATGATCCTTTGGTCTCCAACAAATGTGCACATATTTTGGGATATTCCTACTGACATGAGGAAGGACTACATGTTTGATTTGTTATATTATCAACCATCTATAGCTTATCTAGGTTTAATCAACCTATTCCAGTGATGGATTATATATATTTTGATTAAGGTGATAATTTGGCAAAAGATTTGTTTTGTTGCCTTGTTTTGTTTCTGAATGATTAATGTTGGTTTCGGATTGATTTTTGCCATTAAGCTTTAATAGAATTTTGTGAATGAGCTTTGTGGAAGAAGTTCATGTCATGTTTATTGAATTTTATTCTTTGAGTTAATTTTATTTTTTTAATTTATTGAAAGCTGAATAGATCTATAGATATTGGTTCCCAGTTTTGTTTTTGTCTTCAAATAGATTTTATAGGTTTGTTAACAGGAATATTGAAGATGAAGGTGCAATAGTTACTTTGATTTTGTTGAATTTCATTATTGAGGTTTTGTGAAAGCAATTCATATTTTACTTGCTGTTGTGGTAGTTTTTTTTTTTGTTCACAAGAGTTTGATCGGTTAATAGGGACAGGTCATATGAAAAAATTGGATGAATTGAATTTAGCGCGATACATATTTGAGCAAATGTCTAAAAGAGTTGTTGTGGCTTTGAATACAATCATTGCATGTTCAACATAAAGTTGTGGTATTCATGGGGAATTGAGGTTATTTAGAACTATGAGATTGAGTGGTGTGGAGCCAATTATAATGAGCTATCTTGCTCTTTCGAAGTGATACCTGATGTTGATTATTGTGGCTGTGTTTATGGTTATGAAGATAAACAATAAACAAATAGTGTCTTTCTGTGTGTTGCAACTCAAGCCTATTAATGTAAGAATTGATGGCTTTGTTATTGATTTGTATAAATTAAGCAGTGAATATATGATGGAAGTTGTTAGATTAGGTAGATGACATTGATATGTCGTACTAATAGTTAGGTTATACACTGTGACATGATTAGAATTTACATAGTGTCTGATATATGTAAGTAGATATGCAAGGAGGTGGAGTTGGCTAGATTCAAGCTGGATAAGTAAACACGGGAAGAGCTAATGCATATGTTAAGGTAGCTAAAGAAGGTAGTACTGTGAATATTATTATTTTTTGTTACAGAGTTTAAATACACAGTACTCATATTATGCATGCAATTGAAAAGATACTTTAACATGATTTATTTGGTACAACAGTAGTGTCAACAATCTGATTATGACAACCACTTTCATGGTTATATATGACTTTTTGTGGTTATATATGTGTGGTTGTGTTGCCGGTTCTGTCATTCTATGATGACAGAATGTATAAATTAAAGATACATTACATGGATACCTACAATTACACTCTTATTATTGTCATTTGTTCTTTCATTATAATCTATTTCAGCTTCTGAAGATAGTCAATGCGACAGTGCTATGGTACCATGTCGCCCCTGTGTCAAAACATAGCTACAGATAAGTTAAAAATAAAAAAGCTAGATAAAAATTATGCAACTGGCTCAGTATCATTACCAGTGGAGTGTCTACTTAAAAGAACACAGAGCTTAGATTATATTTCCAGTTAAGCGAACAAATTCGAGGCAATCTGCCCTTTTCTGCTCTAACCTTGTGCCACAGTGAGTTAAGCTTTGCATTTGTAAGAACATGAAGTCCTAGTGAAACCACTTTAATCATTATAGGTTCTCCTTTAGATCTATTGGATAGATAAACCATAGACTTGGAATACATATCAGGTAATATCAAGTTGAAACTATTGTATGGATAGGTATTATGGTTTTTTATATTTTTATCATATTCCTTAATCAATGTTACCAAATACAGTTTAGTATTATGTTATCCTGTCCTGTTGCTTATACAGTGACTAATCAAACATAATTTTGTATAATATTATCCTTATACAAAACTGCTTATCCTTATTCAGTTCTTTATACTATCATGTTCCTATCCTATACGGTGAGCCAAGTGAGCCCTTAAAAGTTTGAAACTTAAAAAATGAACCAAATTGACCGATATACCCTTAAAAAAGCGCTTCACGACATCATAGGCTGGTAAAGCGTGCTTCACATAATGGTGATACTGTGAAGCAAGTCTATAATGGCATGTTGGTCAATTTGGTTTATTTTTTAAGTTTCAAACTTTCAAAAGTTTAAAAACAAAATAAATTTGAATAATCTATTAATTTAATTTAAAGTTTGAAATGGTTAAAAATGAAATCATTCCAATATCCTAATTTCAAAAGAATTCTGATTTGCTTACACCACACACAATTTTCTTCTATTTAATATTCTTTGAATCATCCTTTCTTGTTCACAGCATCTTTACAACAATAAAAAGCAATCGTCCACCCCCTCATCCACCTCACCCACTCCCTTTGCAATACCTAAGTCACAATCATTATCCTTCTCTCCATACTCATCTCCATGCCCTTACTCATCCTTATCCGCGACCTCAGATTTTACACCCCCACTCTCAACCAAATTAGGTAAAATCACTATATGTTACTACTTTACTTAAGAAAAATAAAATTAATATCTATAGGATTGGGGTAATCTCAACTGAGCTACCCATCACCATTAAGCTTGTGATTATTCTGGTGTGTTGTTCTACGTCATCTAATTTATTTCACTATGGCCTTTGAGACTAGGGTTCTATTGGGTACAGTATTTTTACAACCCTATATTTTCTATTGGAGTAATGTTATATAGCCTACTTTTCTATACTACTCTCCTTGCCTACTCATACATGTCAATGAATGATTGGTTGATTTGTTATTAATTATTATAATTATTTATTTTCATTTATGTAATATCCATTCACTTGCTGCCACGAATGAGTAGACACGGAAAGTTGTACATTAGAGTGGGTTATGTAGTATTAGTGTTTCTATTGATAATACTAACAATGGTAATGAGTTTTAGTTCTGTTACGTACATTAAAATTAGCTAAATCTATGTGTGTATTTAACTCCAAATAACATGAACAATAAGAAGGTGGGACCATGGTGAGTAATTAAAAGAATGTCTATTTGAAATATCTCTTGCATAGTTGTTTGACAGAGCGTAATTTCTATAGCAACTGTGCCTTTATTTGATGTTAATGTGAGACTGTTTTGGTTATTTTTGAGCTAATTTGTCTCATTTTTGCTATTCGGCATAGGTTTGTGACCGTTGGTGATTTTGGAGTTTTATTGGGGGCGAAACGACTATTTTCCATCTGAAGTGAGCTGGACCAAGCACGTGGGAATTGAAGACTTCTAGAAGACTCTTTTAAACTTTTGAAGTTAGAAACTTTGTTTAGAAATAATAGGGATTTGAATTTTAACTTTACGGATTTTATTATTCTGTTTTTGGGATTTGTATTTTGGATTTTAATGTGTTGGAGGGGGGATTATCAGGTTAGTTCTGGACTGGAGTCGGAATCAGGGAGGAAACCACGTTTGATTTATAGAGTTTTTCTTTTCTTTTCTTTTACGTTCAATTTAATGGACACGATGCGTGCTGTGCCAACAACAAGCTAAACTTCATTAATCCAGTAAAGTGAATTCATTTACGTGTTGTGAGATTTGTGCTTAATTGTTTATGTTGTTGATATTCATGCTTGTTTTTGTGCTTAATGGCTTTAGGATTAATTTATTGATTTACTAGTTAATTAATTTGGCCACTTAATTGATTAAGTAAATTGGTCATAACTAGTCAGTTAGGTTAAATCTGTGTAATTGTTTAACCAAAATTGACATAAGTAGTAAGCAGGATAATACGTTGTTCTGTGGAATTTGCATGTTCTTAGCTTATATAATCACGCTTGTTGGTTTGCAGGTAAGAGTCTGGGTCGTTCTCAACTTAAAGCAGTCTAGGATTAAACCTGTCAGGCGCGTGTCGGGGTTGCTGTTTAGGCTAGGGACTGATTAGAAGACGCGTGTCCGGTCAGTCTAAAACCTAAGGAACGATAAGGTAGTTAGGTGCTTTGTCAATTGCTATAACCAGACTTGTCAATCAACATAATTAAACTTTGGTTCGATGATTAACACAATTAAATGAATGACTTTGCTGGATTAGTTTTCTCATACTATTGCTCCTACTATTTTTATTAGCACTTGATTTAATTCACTGTTAATTACAAACCCCCATTTTATTAGCTTTAAACCTGTTCGATCAATAAAATTGATAATTCCAGTTTACTCTCTGTGGTTCAACCCTGTAAACATGCTACAAAAATTACAGGAATTTATTTTGACGGTTTCGACGCCTATCAAATTTTGGCGCCGTTGCTGGGGATTATACTGATGATTTGATTTTATTGTATGACCAGGTGTGATCGTACGGAAGAAATCCCATACGATCCTGAAATTGAGAGGACTTTTAAGAGATGGAGAAAAGAAGCAAGAGAAAGGAAATAGATCCTCACTGACTTTTGTGAAAGTAGTGATCCTTCTGCGCCCTCAACTACCACTCTCGATACGCACTGTGAAGAATTTTATAGTAGCTGTGACCAAGTTGTGCCCACAGGGATGGCAGCCCAGAACAAAAACAGTTGGACATGGAAACCCTAGATTAAAAGCAAAGGAAGCGCTGCGCCTGCAACGAAGGGTTACACGTGGAAAAGGAAATCAACGTCAAACCTGATGCACCAGGAAAGCCTGGAGTTCTGGAGACTAGACCACATTTTCCTGGGAGACTTGAAGAGTCAAAGAGGGTTAAAGAAGAAAAGGAGATTTTTGAGACCTTCCGCAAAATTGAAGTGAACATTCCTCTACTTGACGTTATCAAACAGGTACTTAAGTATGCTAGATTTTTGAAGGAGTTGTGCAGTAACAAGAAAAAGTAATTTGGGTACGAAAAAGTATTGATGGGGCAAAATGTCTCGGCTGTTCTGCAAAAGAAATTACCCCCCAAAAAAGATGACCCTAGATTGTTTGAAATATGCTGCACCATTGGCAGTGTAGAAATATAAAGGGCGATGTGTGATTTGGGAGCCTCTTTGAACGTCATGCCATATTCCTTGTACTTGTCGTTGAGAATGGGTGCTCTGAAGGAGACTGGTGTGGTAATTCGGCTTGCTGACAGGTCCCTTGTATATCCTAAAGAGGTATTGGAAGATGTTCTGGTCAAAGTTCAAGAGTTGGTTTTTCCTGCAGACTTCTACGTGTTGGATATGGGGGCAATGATATATCGTCCACGCCTTCTGATTTGCTGCTAGGGAGGCCTTTCCTTAGCACTGCAAACACAAAAATAGACGTTCATGATGGAACCTGATGGGACGAAACTCGATTGATATTTATATTCACAGTACTCAACCGAAATTCCTATCAACGTCTAATGTAGTATTTTAGATATCGTCTCCACAGGGATTGTAAGCTAGAAGCATCATTGAGACTAAGATTTAATCTGAATTGCTGAAAGAATTTATATACAGAATGAATCATAGAATCATAGAATTGATAGAGTTGATGTGAAGTAAAAATATCTCATGACATTCATTCAATGAAAACTCAAGTCAGCACTCTATTCTGCAATTGATCTAAACAATGAATCAACTAATTTGCTAGATCTGATTTCAACTAACTTCTCATGCAAGTTTCATCTTAAATCACAGATTTACCTTCTAGATCATCATCAGTGATCTGTTAAAAGATCTCTTGATTAAATTTAACAGATCTCAATTATATAGTTGCATATATCTCTATACTACAACCTATACAACTGATAAGCACAATCTGTAGAAAAATGGATCTGTAGTCTATCTCTAGTACTACGATCCTCTGTTCTTAGATCTGAAACCTAATCACCATCTCTGTTCTAAATCAAGTCTCAAATTAACAATATTACGTAACTCTCGTCCTTGTAATTAAATTAGCTCATGAAATCCAGTAGATCTGGCTATAATTGAACAAGAAACTTTGCAATCGAAATGATAATCAACAATTAACATTCAACAAATCAACAGAGCTTTTAGCTAGCACATCTACTTCAGCATATTCAATCAAGTACAAGAAATCATCATCGACATGCTCAAGATCTAAATTTTACCGAGGAAGATTAAAGTTAGACTCTGTCACAACTGTTACTTCACAATCTTCAAGCTAAATCTCAATGATCAAGAAAAACAGAGCACAAAACTTCTTCAAGAAACTTCTCTAAAAATGTAGAATAAAAGCGTATGGAAGAATCTAGAATTTCTCTTAAAGTATATCAGAATGTCAAGAGTGAAAATCAAACGTATAAAACTGTTTTTCTCTAAAAAACTTCACTCTCCTTACTTCATCTGAGCTCCTATTTATAGAGTTTGGCTCAGTGGAAATTTCAAAATAAAATCAAGAAAGAAACACAAATTGGCGAAGTAACATTTTTCTCCATTTATGTCGCCTGTTCCTTGCTTGAACCAAACAACTTCTTCATATTTCGCTTGTCTTGATCGCCAAGCTTCAATTCTTTCTAGGCGAAATATCCTCAGTGTCGCCATAATATGTCGCCTGATACTCAGGTGAGTTGACATATTTCGCCAAAACATCTTTCCAGATAAGATCTTCTTAGGCGACGTCTCATCCAATGTCGCCTGTGATAATCCTTAGCTTTGGCGACGTCTCTCTTTTATCGCCTCAATCATCGCCTCAAGGTAGGCAAGACTTCATCTTCATCGCCTGATTTACTGTCAAGAAGGCGATATGCAAAGGCGAGGAATCTCTGAGTCGCCTTTCATGCTTTACTCTTTGAGGCGAAAATTTCTTTATGTCGCCTGCTACGTCGCCCTTCACTCCGAATCATGGCGAGATTTTCAGGCGAAGGCTTTTCCTAGCATCATCATTTCGCCAGTTAGCTGACTTTGGATGAAATTCTGATTTAGTCCATCTTTCTTCTGAATTTGCACGTTTTTCTTTTTCACAATTTTTCATCCAAGTCCCTGTCTCAGCAATAATAGTCTAGAATTAGTAGAAATGTATTTAATATCTCATCATTTAAGCTCAATTTCATTACATTCAAGTTCATAAAATATGCTAAAACATAGGTAAATTCTAGACTTATCAATTACCCCCAACTTAGCCTTTTGCTTGTCCTCAAGCAAACTGACTAAAAATCTATTGAGACAGCAATCAATGCAACTAATATCATAATTCAAAACAATTCATTAAATGTAGTTTTGAAAATTTTCCAAACAGTGACCAGCTCTTCTTTCAAAATTTCCAATCAACTAATTCAAAAACAGGTCATTTTCTTCATGTAGCAAAGTATCTGAGAAGATTTAAGTAATTGAGTATTGAAACTACTTCCTCACTGTAGTCTCTCATAAGTGTTTGATCTCTCAGAATCCTAAAGGTTACTCATTGAATACACTAGTCACTTTAAGAATCAGTGTTACGTACCAAGGCAAATGTGATTCTAGTGTTTCACAAGCACGTATGAAGAAAATTTTAAGAACCTCACGAACATTGAACTTTACTCATACACTGTACAGAACTTAGAGGTTCCTAAGTTCAGTACTGCCTCTTTATCTGCCTTAGAATTTCTGATTTGTATATATAGGGAAAATGGGGTCAAGTTAGCTTATGAAAGAAAGGAATTTCTTCAAGGAATCAAAATTTGGACATACCACTAAATTCCTCTCAATCCCTCAAGTCTTCACTCTTTAGTGTTTCCCCACTCCATGATACTGTATTCACATACTACTTTATTTATAAACACTGCTCATTACACTTGATTTTGTCAGTTCTTTTCTTTTCTTTTCTTTTCATTTTTTTTTTCATTTCATTTTTTTTTCATTTTTTTAGAAGATTCTGCTTTTATCAGCTTCAGAAAAACTCTTTAAGATAATCCTCACTTCCCATCTTTTCAATCCCAAATTTAATGGTAAGTCCAAAGGGTAAGATTGAGATTATATCTCTATCTTTATGGTCTGGACTGAATTGGGGACCAAAGAAAAGGTTTTAATGAGAATGGAAACAAAATGGTTTACCTCACAAGATATCAAGGTCTGGTTATATCAAGTAGGCAAAGGCTATTTAGTAGTTTCACTCACTCTCTCAAATCAGATCATTTCCCTTGGCAGATTAAAGACAGACTTTACCCGATCAATGCCCTGTACACTTGAGGAATGCATGAGAAATTCAAAGCAAACCTATGAAGGTTCTGATTTCTATAGAATAAAATTTTCAGATAAATGTGTTTAATAAGGAAGAGAATAAAAATAACCCCTCTCATGAAGAAAAAGGCACAACATTAAGCTCAAAACCTCACATTCCACCCAAGGTTTTCTCCACTCTTTCCTTATCAAAACTCATCAACTTATTCACAATTCAAAACTAACCAGAATCTTCATCAGTGTTCAAAGAAATTTGTCAAAAATTGCTCATCAAAACTGCTTGTTTTACTGTTTGAAAACTCATTTTATGAAAAACTAAACCACTTTGAATTATGAGCAATGTAAGCTCAATCATGCACTTAGACCTAATATCCTAAGAAAATACTAAAACAAAATCAAACTATAAAACTAAACACAAAGAATAATAGCAACGTGATTGCTACCCCACCCCCAACTTAAGAGAAAGCAGTGTCCTCAATGCTCAAGAGAACATAAATGAATAGAAGGAGAGGAGGGAATGTATAAAAGAATGAACCAGAGAGTTAGGCAAAGTACCTGAATGTCACCATTATCAGAGGATAAGTCGCCCAAATTAAGTGCAAAAAGAAAATTAGTTAGGTGAAATAACAATAGGCGAGAAAGAAATTGATCGCTAACCTTAGGCGAAATACCCAGGCGAAGTATAGAAGTCGCCAATTTAGAGTGACAAAGAGGAACTATGTCATGACAAAATACAGATCCTGCTGGCGAAATATTAGACAAGATAGAATTGTCGCCAAAAAGAGAAATTCAGAATTAGGCGAAATAAAAGATATATCGCCCTAACCATTCGCCCGTAGCATATGAAAGAATTTACCAACCAGGCGAGAAACAGAGATCTCGCCTTACACAAGGCGATCATTTTGGCGATTTGAGTTCCATCTCGCCTCAACACATTGTTTCATTAAAATCCTTGCAGAGTGACCTGTAAACTTCAAAAATCAAAGTGAGAAATGGTTTCATAGTGAATATTACTTCCTGTAGACTCAACTTACTTTGTTTGGGGAAAAGAACCCCCAACTTAAAATCTGCAACTCTCTGTAATAGTTATTAACCAGCAATCACATTACTCTTTTAACAGATAAAAATAAAGACAAAATAATCAATCACATGACTCTTGAAAAATTAAAAATAAAGACTCAAGGAAACACATTACTTTTTACTAAACATAAAAAAAACAGATTCACATTACTCTTAAAATGACAAAATAAAAATCAATCCTGAATATTACAAAAGAATAAAAGTTAAATAAAACTAGAAATCATTTAAAGAATCTTCAGACGATTTGGACTGCTGAGAAGCTTTAGTGTTCAGTCTCCTCTTCTTAGCCTTTGAACTGGTTTCAACTGATCTGTTAGGCTTTGCAGAACTTTTCCTTTTCTTCTGGGTTGCAGTCTTTACACGCTTATTTTTCTTTTGAGCAGCCTTTGCTTCTTCAGCCTCATCTTCACTGAGAGGATGAATCTTGAAAGCTCTGTCGGGTGGATAACGTGTTGGGTTAGCCAATTGCCTTAAGAAATTGTTGTACCTTCGGACTTGTCTGAATATAATAGAATAGTATCCATCTGGAACAGACAAGGCAGAAGTTGGCTCCCAAGAATAAGGAGTCTTGTTATCATCCAAGATAAGCATCTGTTTCAAATCGGTAGAAGTAACTGCAGGATCACAATAAACTTCCTTGCTTTATTCAGTTCGCGCACCATTCTGACTAGTCTTCTTTTCATTTAGACACTCCATTTCATCATCAGAAGAGCTAGTAGATGAGAACTCCATTCCTTCGAAAAATTCATAAGAAGGTATCCTGTTATAAGTTTGGACAAACTGCCCTAACATAACAGCCACCTCTTCCTCATCAAAAACTCTAGCTTCTTCAGTGGGGACTCTCACATCTTCTTCAACAAAAGGTTCTTGATTGAGAGGCTCAGGCTGCAAATATGGTATGATTGCCAAATCCTGAGAAGAACTAGCACTATTGTCAGGTTGAAGGAAAGGTACTATTGCCATACTTGAAGAAGATTGATCATTGCGTATAGAGATAGCATCTTCAGTTGGAAATAATCTCAGTCTTGCTTGATTTATTAACTCTTGAATGGCTGGATGCAGAACATGAAGTCGTGGAATGAACTCTTCAGAAGTGAAGATTTCAGGCTGAGTAGTACACTTGACAGGTCCAAAATGTTGAGGCACCTGACAAGTGTAGACGAGCGGTTCTTGGACAATTGGATCTTGTACTGCAGATTGTTCTTCACCCTCTGCAAGTTGTGCTGAACCAGATCCTTCTCCCTCTTCTTGGATAAAAAGAGGTAACCCAGCAGCTTCAGCAAATGATGCTAATAATAATCCTTGCTGCTCAAGCTCTGCTGTATCAATTTCTTCAAATTCTGAAGATTCAGAATCATCAATCACCTCTTTTTCTTTCCTCATCAACCTCTCATCCTCCTCCATAACCTCATTAGCAGCTTTTTCTGTTTCTAGATCAAATTGATCCCCCAAATTCTTCTTTAGATGATCCTCAACAGCATTTTGAATATCTGGGAAGTCGTTGGGCTCAGGTTGACTATCCATCAACTCTTCTTGCTCAAACTGATCTTGAAAGTTGATCCCACTCATAAACTTAGAAAAACCAACAGATTTGGCACCTTGACTTTCCCTCTGTTGTTCCCATATTTTAACAAACTCTTGTGGGTTTGCAATGTTTCTAAAGAATTCTGCAATTCTTTCTTCAACTTTTCTATTGACCAATTCAGAGATCTTGGCTTCAAGTTCCTTTGAAATTGGCTCTGCTACTCTTTCATTCTCCCTTCTTGGACTCTAAGGAGAGACTGAAATCTGCACCGGTTTAGAAACTATAGCAGAAGAAGAGAACTTGTTCTTCTTAGAGCCTGATTTCTTGGCCTCCTTTAGGGCCTTTAACTCTGATACTTTCTCTACAGCTTCGGCGCAGGTAGTTTTCTTGCCACCTCTGCTCTCTCAAATCCTTAGCTCTAACTCTCCAGTGTGTGGTTTTGAATCAGCCAACCACACATCCTTCTTCCTGCTCTTTACTCCATATCTTTCCAATAAACCGGTGATTAAGGAAGGAAAGTAGAGTGTTCTCTGTCTTGTCTTCTCCTTCTTCAGACTGCATACCCTCCTTTTTAGCTCTGAAAAGATTAACTGGCCCAGATGAATAAACTTGCCTTGGTTGAAATCTCTGAGGAACTTCTTCTCATCAGCAGTAAATCTATTGCCCTTGTTTCTAGGCATCACGTTGTCCCTCAGCCAAATTAGGCAAATCGCAGTGTGAATGTCCAATTCACTTGCCAAAACATCTCTTTCAGATCCTTGAGTTGGATGCTGAAATCTCCTCAAACTCTTTAGATCTTCCTTAGTCAACTCTGAGGCTTCCATTCCTCTATCTCCTTGATGGGTGGCTTCCATCAAGTCATAGTAGCTGCAGATGGACTCTGGAGAAATATCTACCTGGTGGCCTCTGATATCAAATGGAGTGTCCAACTCCTCTGGGGCCTTATCATAGAATTCTTCCACCAGAGTGGCATTCACCTTTTTGGGCTGTGCCACCAGCTGCCTCATGAACCAACTCCAGAGATAGTTCCCAAATCTCTTATCTTCAAATTCTTCTAAAAGGAATCCCTTCTCTTGCCAAAATTGCAAGTTGTCCTTTTTAGAAGGGCTCTTGAGCTTGGACTTGTCCTTAGAAACTTTAGGTGAACTAGATGTCACCTTCTCTACAACTGCTGCCTGCTTTTTAACCAATGTAGATTTTCCAGCAGACACACCCCCTTTTCAGCATTTGGTGTAGAAGGGGTTTTCGGTGTGCTTTCCACACGTTTCTTCTTACTGGAGCCAATCTGCACTCCTTTTTGCTTGGGCGACTTAGAAGAAGATGGAAGAATCACCCTTACTGGATAATTCTTCTCATCAAAGATCTTCGGCTTGATTAAAGTCTTGGCTTTCTTGCCTTTCTTAGATGGACTGGGAGTGTTGTCGCTCTTTCTTTTTGCCATTATCTGCAATTTGAAACAACATTCCCACAGTTAGAACCAAATATCAAATTGACAGAATTAAAATTCAACAGCACAACAGCATTATCAACATCAAACAGTTTGACAGTATGTCGCAACACGGGTTCAACATTTACAAAATACATTCAGCAATCAAGCTCTAAACCATGTTTTACAGCTTAAAAACTAACAACTAGTGTCAATAATGCAATCAAAAGTCTTCACAGAAATGTAATACCAAACTAAAATCATCTATGTTCATTGTAAAGCCCATAGAGTTTCGATACTATTACCATCAAACAAATGCTCTATTAACACCCTAACAGTCTCGACTATCATCACAACACAGATAAACCTAACACAGCTATCAGCTTGCATAAGACTGAGTGAGAAGAAATGAAACGTACCTTGCTCGTTTACTATAATGGAAATCGATCGAAAAGAAGAACCAAAACGAGAGATTCGCGATTTAGGGTTTATGAACAATTAAAAATTCAGAGAGCAAAGTAATGGAAACGGTAAAATCGAATTAGGTTTTATGAAAAAAATCAGAAAATAGGTGCAATGATGAAAGACTAGGCAGAAGGCGTAAAGTTTTTGCCTCGCCCTGTGTCATCCAACGGTAATGATTGCGTGCACCTATTTAAGTGGCGAAATAATATATGTCGCCTAAAATGAAGGTGTAATAAAGTTCAGAATTAGGCGAGAAAGAATGAACTCGCCTTAAATTACCTTACTTGGCGATATAAAGTGGCGACATATTGCTTATTTTGCCTTCAAAGAGAGTTTCTGGCGAATTAAATGAGGCGAAATGAAGCTACCTCGCCAAAAATATTTTCAAAAACAGGCGAGTTTCCAGGCGAATTAAATGACACTTCGCCAAAACCAACTTGTTGCCAGGCAAAGAATCTTGGCAAGATTAAATTTTATCGCCAGAAAACATACCTGGTTGGCGAGATAAAATGGCAATGTATTGAATTTTCGCCTCACTCTTCTCGTCTCTGGGCAATGTATCAAGGCGAGACTCATCCTTCCTCGCCTACGCAAAAGTAAAGTAGGCGAAGTTTTTGGCATGACTCCTCTTTCTCGCCATCACCCAGGCGATCATACATGGCGACTTTCTCTATCTCGCCATCTCCAAAATATCCATATAGGCGAAATGAAATTATTCCTCGCCAATTGATAAACAGCCTTGGCGATTCTTTTGGCAATAAGAACGAAATCTCGTCTTCTTCTTAAAACTCCAAGTTCATCTGAAAACAACAATTATTCTGCAAAACATGAACTTGATTAGTTAAAAACTTACAAAATTAATTGATCATAGCATAATTTTTTAAGAGGAATAATTGTGTAAGGATTATGCTTTGTTTAAGGTCGTTAGCATCGAACAAGGCAAGTTTATTATTAATTTTCCATTATGTCTTCAGGATCTGAGATATAAAGGATATCCCTTGTCCTGTAGATGTCTCCCCCCACAAAATGCTTGAGTCTATGTCCATTCACAACAAAAGAGTCAGTGGACTTGTTATCAAACAATTCAATGGCTCCATATGGGGAAACACTCTTTATTCTAAATGGTCCAGACCATCTAGATTTTAGTTTTCCTAGAAATAAGCTAAGCTTGGTATTGTAGAGCAATACATATTGTCCAGGTTTGAACTCTCGCTTGACAATCTTCTTATCATGGTAATTTTTCGCCTTCTGCTTGTACATCTCATGATTTTCATAGGCTTCAAGGCGCCATTCATTCATCTCATCTAGTTGTAGAAGCCTCTGTTTTCCTGCTTTTTCATAGTCCATATTCAACAGTTTTACAGCCCAATATGACCTGTGTTCCAACTCCACTGGCAGATGACATGACTTGCCATACACCATCCTAAATGGTGACATTCCAATAGGAGTTTTAAAAGTTGTTCTGTAAGCCCATAGAGCATCATCTAGCTTTAAGCTCTAGTCTTTTCTGGACTCATTCACAGTCTTTTGCAGGATTCTCTTCAATTCCCTGTTTGAAACTTCTACTTGATCATTTGCTTGTGGATGATAAGCTGTGGTAACTTTATGGATTACTCCATACTTCTTCAGAACTTTCTCCAACAGCTTATTGCAGAAGTGAGACCCTCCATCACTAATTAGTACCCTGGGTATGCCAAATCTAGTGAAGATATTCTTCTGAAGAAACTTCTCCGCTACCTTTCCATCATTTGTAATGCAAGTTACAGCCTCTACCCACTTGGATACATAGTCAACTGCTACAAGTATATACTCATACTTATTGGATGGAGGAAATGGTCCTATGAAATCAATACCCCAGACATCAAATAACTCCACCTCTAGGATATAATTTTGGGCTATTTCTTGCCTCTTGGAAATATTACCCATTCTCTGGCATCTATCACAGCTGGCCACAAATGCATGTGCATCTTTGAATATTGATGGCCAATAGAAACCACATTCTAGAATTCTGGCTGCTGTTCTTGTTCCAGCAAAATGTCCAGCATATTTTGAAGAACGACAGTGCTTGATGATGTCCAATGTTTCTTCATATGGGATGCAACGTCTCAACACTTGATCAACACATCTCCTAAATAAGTAGGGTTCATCCCATATGTACTTCTTAACCTCATGAATAAACTTTTTCTTCTGATGACTGTTTAGATCTTCAGGTAACACTTTACATGACAAATAGTTTGCATAATCAACATACCATGGATAAAATGTTACCTCACAAAGGAAAAGTTGCTCATATGGAAATTGTTCATTGATGTCAACTTGAGCTTCCATATCCTTAATGTGCAATCTTGAGAGGTGATCAGCTACTACATTTTCAGTGCCCTTTTTGTCTTTGATTTCTATGTCAAATTCCTGCAACAAGAGCACCCATCTGATCAACCTAGGCTTAGACTCTTTCTTAGCAAATAGGTATCTCAATGCTGCATGATCAGTATGAATGATAATTTTAGACCCTAAAATGTATGATCTAAACTTATCCAATGCAAAGACTACTGCTAGCAATTCTTTCTCAGTGGTGGTGTAATTTCTCTGAGCTTCCACCAACGATTTACTAGCATAATAAATGACTCTGAATAGCCTCACCCTTCTCTGTCCCAGCACTGCACCTACAGCAAAATTAGATGCATCACACATGATTTCAAATTCAGAATTCCAATCTGTTGGATTTATGACTGGTGTTGAGACAAGCTTTTCCTTAAGCTACACAAAAGATTTCAAACATTCATCACTAAACTCAAATTTCTTTTCCTTTTCTAACAGAACACACAGGGGTCTAGCTATCTTTGAAAAATCTTTGATAAAACGCCTACAGAACCCAGCATGTCCTAAGAAACTTCTGATGCCTTTTACATTGGCAGGAGGGGGTAAATTGCTTATCACATCGATTTTTGCTCTGTCTACTTCTAATCCCTTAGAAGATACCTTATGGCCTAAAACAATACCATCTCTTACCATAAAATGGCATTTTTCCCAATTGAGGACTAGGTTAGTTTCCTCACATCTTTTAAGCACTTTCTCAAGATTATTCAAGCAATCATTGAAACTGTCTCCTATAATTGAAAAATCATCCATGAACACTTCTAGAAACTTGCCTATGTGATAAGTCTAGAATTTACCTATGTTTTAGCATCTTTTATGAGTATAAATGTAATGAAATTGAAACTAAAAGATGAGATATTGAATTCATTTTCAGTAATTCTAGACTATTATTGCTGAGATAGGGACTTGGATGAAAATTTGTGAAAAAGGAGCTAAAACGTGCAAATTCAGAAGAAAGAATGACTAAATCAGAATTTCATCCAAAGTCAGCAAAATGGCAAAGTGATGATGCTAAGAAAAGAATTCGCCTGATGATCTCGCCATGATTCGGAGAGAAGGGCGACGTAGCAGGCGACATAAAGCCATTTTCGCCTTGAAGAGTACAGCATGAAAGGCGACTCAGAGATTCCTCGCCTTTGCATATCGCTTTCTTGATAGAAAATTAGGGATGAAGATGAAGTCTCGCCTACCTCGAGGCGATGTTTTAGGCGATAAAAGAGGGATGTCGCAAAATCCATGGATTATCACAAGCGACATTTGATGAGACATCGCCTAGGAAGATTTTATCTGGAAGGTTATTTTGGGGGAAATATGTCAACTCGCCTGAGCATCAGGCGATGTATTAAGGCTACATTAAGGATATTTCGCCTGGGAAGAGTTGAAGCTTGGTGATCAAGACAAGCGAGATGTGAAGAAGTCGTTTGGTTCAGGCGAAGGAACAGGCGACATAAATGGAGAAAAATGTTACTTCGCCTATTTGTGTTTCTTTGTTGATTTTATTTCAAAATTTCCACTGAGCCAAACTCTATAAATAGGAGCTCAGATGAAGCAAGAGAGTGAAGTTTTTTTTAGAGAAAAACAGTTTTAGACGTTTAATTTTCACTCTTGACATTCTGTTACACTTTAAGAGAAATTCTAGATTCTTCTACACGCTTTATTCAACATCTTCAGAGAAGTTTCTTGAAGAAGTTTTGTGCTCTGTTCTTCTTGATCATTGAGATTTAGCTTGAAGATTGTGAAGCAAAAACTGTGACAGAGTCTAGCTTCAATCTTCCTTGGTAAGATTTAGATCTTGAGCATGTCGATGATGATTTCCTGTACTTGATTGAATATGCTGAAGTAGATGTGCTAGCTAAAAGCTCTATTGATTTGTTGAATGTTGATTGTTGATTATCATTTCGATTGCAAAGTTTCTTGTTCAATTATAGCCAGATCTACTGGATTTCATGAGCTAATTTAATTACAAGGACGAGAGTTACGTAATATTGTTAATTTGAGACTTGATTTAGACCAGAGATGGTGATTAGGTTTCAGATCTAAGAACAGAGGATCGTAGTACTAGAGATAGACTATAGATCCATTTTTCTACAGATTGTGCTTATCAGTTGTATAGGTTGTAGTATAGAGATATATGCAACTATATAATTGAGATCTGTTAAATTGAATCGAGAGATCTTTTAACAGATCACTGATGATGATCTAGGAGGTAAATCTGTGATTTAAGATGAAACTTGCATGAGAAGTTAGTTGAAATCAGATCTGGCAAATCAGTTTATTCTTTGTTAAGATCAATTGCAGAATAGAGTGCTGACTTGAGTTTTCATTGAATGAATGTCATGAGATATTTTTACTTCACCTCAACTCTATAATTCCATGATTCTCTGATTCTATGATTCATTTTGTATATAAATTCTTTCAGCAATTCAGATTAAATCTTAGTCTCAAGGATGCTTCTTAGCTTACAATCCCTGTGGAGACGATATCTTAAATACTACATTAGACGTTGATAGGAATTTCTATTAAGTACTGTGAATATAAATATCAGTCGAGTTTTGTCCCATCAATTTCTTGGCGGCGTTGCCGGGGAATGTTTTTCTTTAAAGATTAAGATTTATTTTGAACTGCGCTAACATGATTTATTAAATTCTTTTTTAGTTTTAAATTTGTTTGTTCAAGTGTGTAATGTATGCAGACAAGATCTAAAGGTACTCAAGACTTGCAGTTTGATCCTGAACCTGAGAGAATTATTAAACAATCCAGAACAAGATCAAGATCAGCAGTGAGAACTGAGTCAAGAAGCACAATGTCTGGAGATCGCTACAATAGAAATAATAATGATAATGAAGGACGAGTGGATCCTGAGAGGATGACACTTCGTTAATATTCCATCCCACCTGTTGATGGCATGCCGCAGGCCATCAATTTACCAGCTATAACAACTGAGAATTTTGAGTTGAGATCTGGACTCATCCAAATGGTTCAACAGAAAAAGTTTGGAGGATGAGCCACTGAAGATCTTAATCAGCACCTGAACACATTCCTGCATCTGTGCAGTACATTTCGACACAATGGAGTCTCGGAAGATGCAGTGAAACTTCGCTTATTCCTATTTTCACTAAGTAACAAGGCTCACTCCTGGTTATACTCATTACCACCAGGATGTATCAATAGCTGGGAAGATCTAGTTAAGAAGTTCTTAGCTCGTTATTTTCCTCCCATGAAGATGGTGAAACTGAGAAATATGATTTCTTCTTTCCAGTATGTGGATATGGAGTCATTATATGAAAGCTGGGAGAGGTTTAAGGAGCTGATCAGAAGATGTCCACACCATGGCATAACATCTTGGAGTATTGTGATGACATTTTATAGTGCCATGCCTCCTCAGATCAAAATGCACATTGATTCCTCAGCTGGAGGATCAATAATGGATAAAGAGCCAGATGATGCTCATGATTTCATAAAATTGCTGGCAAACAATGATTTTGGATGGAATGAAATGGAAAAGGCTGCAAACAAGAAGCAGTCTGGAGTTTATGAGCTGGAGTCTTTCAATGCATTATCTGCTCAGATAGCATTGTTGAATAAGAAGATGGACAATATGGCAGTTAATAAAGGCCATCCAAAGAAGACGTCAGTTAATTCTATTGAAAAACAGAAGACTACTCTGGCAGAATATGCTCAAGAAACAGCATTTGCTGATGATGAAGATGAGCTTGAGGAGTCAGAACAAGTAAATTATTTGAATAATAATTATGGGAATCAGCAGAGGCCATACTATCAATAGAGGAATCAACCCTATCAAAATCAGGGTTATTACCAAAGAAATTCTCAGTCTGGTTACCAATAACAAGGACAGTCTCAGTATCAGAAGAAGCCTAGTATGGAGGACCTTCTAATCAAGTACATGGAGAAGACTGATGCTGTTCTTACCAATCATACCACCTCAATTAAGAACTTGGAAACTCAGATGGGGCAACTTATGCAAGTTCTGAACCAAAGACCCTAAGGAGCACTTCCAAGTGACACTGTGCCCAATCCAAAGGTTAAAGATAAATCCAAAGAGGAAGCACAAGTGCATGCTATTACATTGAGAAGTGGGAAACAGCTGGAGAACTCTAAGGAAAAGAAAAGTTATGAACCTCCTGCACAGAATAAGGAAAATGAAGAAATTAGCAAACATTTTCCAAAGAATAGGAGGCTGTGAAGATTGCCTTACCTTTTCCTCAAAGAGATAATAAAAAGAAGCTGGATAAGCAACTTGAGAAGTTTTTAGACATGATGAAGCAAATCCATGTCAACATTCCATTCATTGAGGCATTAAAACAGATGCCTGTTTATGCTAAATTCATGAAAGAGCTGTTATCAAATAGAAGGAATTTAGCTGATGTGGGATGCATTAATGTGAATGAAAGTGTGAGCCAACTTTTCAAGTACCAGATTCCTAGGAAAGAGAAGGATCCTGGCAAGTTTACCATACCTTTGACCATAGGCAAAAGATTCAAGGGAAGAGCTCTCTGTGACTTGGGAGCCAGCATAAACTTGATGCCTTTGGCCATCTATGAAAGGTTGGGAATAGGGCATTTCAGACCTGATAATGTCTTATTACAACTTGCTGACAGATCTTTCACTCATGCAAAGGGAGTTGTGGAAGATGTGATAGTCACAGTAAACAAATTCATGTTTATAGTGGATTTTGTAGTGCTTGACATGGAGGTAGATGAAGATGTACCTTTGCTACTAGGTCGACCATTTTTGAGAACTGGAAGAGCATTGATAGACGTGGCAAATGGTGAACTCACACTCAGAGTAAATGGAGAGGAAGCAAAATTTAGTCTTTTGGAGTCATTGAAATTTCCATACGATTTTGATGAAGTCAAGAGTATACAATTGGCAGTTGATACAGAGTTGATGGACAAGATCCTCTCATTGAGAAGTTCTGATCCACTGAACAATGTATTGATCAATGATGTGGATGTGGACATTCCAGAGGAAAGTGCTTACAGTGGTGAGCTGGAATGCATGACTTCTCATTTTGTCCTCAACGTTAGTGATATACAACAATCAATCTACTGAGCCAATGTTTCCCTCAACTGAAAAACCACCACAGTTGGAACTGAAGGCACTCCCAAGTCATCTCAGGTATGCATTCCTTAACTCTAAGGATTCTAGCTTACCTATTGTGGTTTCCAATGACTTAACAGATGAACAAGAGGAAAGCCTCCTCCAAGTGGTGAGGAAACACAAGAAAGCCATTGCATGAACATAACGGATATTAAAGGAATCAACCCCACTTTTTGTACACACAAAATCATCCTGGAGGAGAAACATACACCCAAGATCCAACCTCAGAGAAGATTGAATCCAGCTATGAAAGAGGTTGTGAAGAATGAAGTACTGAAACTCCTTGATGCAGGTATTATTTTTCCAATTTCAGATAGTGAATGGGTTAGTCCAGTGCAGTGTGTACCAAAGAAAGGAGGGATTACTGTGATAAAGAATGAAAAGAATGAGTTGATCCCTACTAGAACTGTTATAGCTATGTGTGCATAGATTATAGAATTTTGAACGACGCCACTAGAAAGGATCATTTCCCCCCCCTTCCCTTCATAGATGAAATGTTAGATAGACTAGCAGGACACCCTTATTTTTGCTTTTTGGATGGTTATTCTGGATATAACCAATCCCCATAGCACCTGGTGATCAACACAAAACTTTTACTTGTCCTTTTGGAACCTTTGCTTATAATAGGATGCCATTTGGACTGTGTAATGCACCAGGAACATTTCAGAGGTGTATGTTAGCTATCTTTACTGATTTCATAGGCAAGTTTCTAGAAGTGTTCATGGATGATTTTTCAATTATAGGAGACAGTTTCAATGATTGCTTGAATAATCTTGAGAAAGTGCTTAAAAGATGTGAGGAAACTAACCTAGTCCTCAATTGGGAAAAATGCCATTTTATGGTAAGAGAGGGTATTGTTTTAGACCATAAGGTATCTGCTAAGGGATTAGAAGTAGACAGAGCATAAAATCGATGTGATAAGCAATTTACCCCCTCCTGCCAATGTAAAAGGCATCAGAAGTTTCTTAGGACATGCTGGGTTCTATAGGCGTTTTATCAAAGATTTTTCAAAGATAGCTAGACCCCTGTGTGTTCTGTTAGAAAAGGAAAAGAAATTTGATTTTAGTGATGAATGTTTGAAATCTTTTGTGCAGCTTAAGGAAAAGCTTGTCTCAACACCAGTCATAAATCCACCAGATTGGAATTCTGAATTTGAAATCTTGTGTGATGCATCTGGTTTTGCTGTAGGTGCAGTGCTGGGACAGAGAAGGGAGAGGCTATTCAGAGTCATTTATTATGCTAGTAAATCGTTGGTGGAAGCTCAGAGAAATTACACCACCACTGAGAAAGAATTGCTAGCAGTAGTCTTTTCATTAGATAAATTTAGATCATACATTTTAGGGTCTAAAATTATCATTCATTCTGATCATGCAGCATTGAGATACCTATTTGCTAAGAAAGAGTCTAAGCCTAGGTTGATCAGATGGGTGCTCTTGTTGCAGGAATTTGACATAGAAATCAAAGTCAAAAAGGGCACTGAAAATGTAGTAGCTGATCACCTCTCAAGATTGCACATTAAGGATATGGAAGCTCAAGTTGACATCAATGAACAATTTCCAGATGAGCAACTCTTCCTTTGTGAGGTAACATTTTATCCATAGTATGCTGATTATGCAAATTATTTGTCATGTAAAGTGTTACCTGAAGATCTAAACAGTCATCAGAAGAAAAAGTTTCTTCATGAGGTTAAGAGGTACATATGGGATGAACCCTACTTATTTAGAATGTGCATCCCATATGAAGAAACATTAGACATCATCAAGCACTGTCATTCTTCAGAATATGCTGGTCATTTTGCTAGAACAAGAACAGCAGCCAGAATTCTAGAATGTGGTTTCTATTGGCCATCAATATTCAAAGATGCACATGCATTTGTGGCCAGCTGTGATAGATGCCAAAGAATGGGTAATATTTCCAAGAGGCAAGAAATAGCCCAAAATTATATCCTAGAGCTGGAACTATTTGATGTCTGGGGTATTGATTTCATGGGACCATTTCCTCCATCCAACAAGTATGAGTATATACTTGTTGCAGTTGATTATGTATCTAAGTGGGTAGAGGTTGTAGCTTGCGTTACAAATGATGGAAAGATAGTGGAGAAGTTTCTTCAGAAGAATATCTTCACTAGATTTGGCATACCCAGGGTACTAATTAGTGATGGAGGGTCTCACTTCTGCAATAAGCTGTTGAAGAAGGTTGTGAAGAAGTATGGAGTAATCCATAAAGTTACCACAGCTTATCATCCACAAGCAAATGGTCAAGTAGAAGTTTCAAACAGGGAATTAAAGAGAATCCTGCAAAAGACTGTGAATGAGTCCTGAAAAGACTGGAGCTTCAAGCTAGATGATGCTCTGTGGGCTTACAGAACAGCTTTTAAAACTCCTATTGGAATGTCACCATTTAGAATGGTGTATGGCAACTCATGTCATCTGCCAGTAGAGTTGGAGCACAGATCATATTGGGCTGTAAAATTGTTGAATATGGACTATGAAAAAGCAGAAAAGCAGAGGCTTCTACAACTAGATGAGATGGATGAATGGCGCCTTGAAGCCTATGAGAATCATGAGATGTACAAGCAGAAGGCGAAAACATACCATGATAAGAAGATTGTCAAGCGAGAGTTTAAACCTGGACAATATGTATTGCTCTACAATACCAAGCTTAGTTTCTTTCCAGGAAAACTAAAATCTAGATGGTCTGGACCATTTAGAATAAAGAGTGTTTCCCCATATGGAGCTATTGAATTGTTTGATAACAAGTCCACTGACTCTTTTGTTGTGAATGGACAGAGACTCCAGCATTATGTGGGGGGAGACATCTACAGGACAAGGGATATCCTTTATATCTCAGATCCTGTAGACATAATGGGAAATCAATAATAAACTTGCCTTGGTCGATGCTAACGACCTTAAACAAAGCATACTCCTTACACAATTTATTCTTTTTGGAAATTATGTTATGTTCAAATTAATTGTGTAAGTTTTTAACTAACCAAGTTCATGTTTTGCAGAAGAATTATTGTTTTCAGATGAACTTGAAGTTTTAAGAAGAAGGCGAGATGTCAATTTTATTGCCAGAAGACTCGCCAAAGCTGTTTATCAATTGGGGAGGAACAATTTCATTTCGACTATAAAGACATTCTGAAGATGGCGACATAAGGAAAGTCGTCATGACAGGTCGCCTGGGTGAAGGCGAGAAAGAGGAGTCATGCCAAAAACTTCGCCTTCCTGTTTTCTGTAAAGACGAGGAAGGACGAATCTCGCCTTAATACATCGCCCAGTGACGAGAAGAGTGAGGCGAGAATTCAATACATTGCCATTTTATCTCGCCAACCTGGTATGTTTTTTTACGCTAAAATCTAATTTCGCCAAGATTCTTCGCCTGACAACAAGTTGGTTTTGGCGAAGTATCATTTAATTCGCCTGGAAACTCGCCTGTTTATGAAAATATTTTTGGCAAGTTAGCATTCATTTCGCCAGAACTTCTTTTGAAGGCGAAATAATCAATATGTCGCCACTTTTATCGCCAGTTAGGTCATTTAAGACGAGCTCATTCTTTCTCGCCTATTTCTGAGTTTTATAAAACCTGCATTTTAGGCGACATAAATTATTTCTCCACTTAAATATGTGCATTGCAATTATTACCGTTGGATGACACAGGGCGAGGCTAAAACTTTACGCCTTCTGCCTAGTTCTTTCATCATTGCACCTATTCTCTGATTACCTCATTAACCCTAATTCGATTTTACTATTGCCATTACTTTGCTCTCTGAGATTTTCAATTGTTCACAAACCCTAAATCGCGAATCTCTCATTTCGATTCTTCTTGTCGATCGATCTCCATCACAGTAAACCAACAAGGTATGTTTAATTTCTTCTATCTCAGTTTTATGTGAAGCTGATAGCTGCTTTAGGTTTAACTGTATTGTGATGTTAGTCGAAACTGTTAGGGTGTTAATAGAGCGTTTGGGTTAATGGTAATATTGTCGAAATTCTGTGGGTTTTACAATAAACATGAACGATTTTTAGTTGGGTATTTCATTTCTGTGATTATAATTGCATTGTTGACTGTAGTTGTTAGTTTTAAGCTATAAAACATGGTTTAGAGCTTGATTACTGAATGTATTTTGTAAATGCTGAACTCATGTTGCGACATATTGTCAAACTGTGTATTGTTGATAATGTTGTTGTGCTGCTGAACTTTAATTCTGTCAATTTGATATATGATTATAACTGTTAAAATATGGTTTCGAATTGTAGATTATGGCTAAAAGAAAAAGCGACAACACTCTTAGCCCAGCTAAAAAGGGCAAGAAAGCCAAGACTTCGGCCAAGCCGAAGATCTTTGACGAGAAGAATTATCAAGTCAGGGTGATTCTTCCATCTTTACCCAAGTCGTCCAAGCAGAAAGGGGTGCAGATTGGCTCCAGTAAGAAGAAAAGTATGAAAAGCACACCAAAAACCCCTTCTACACCAAATGCTGAAAAATGGGGTGTGTCTGCTGTCAAATCGACATTGGCTAAAAAGCAGGCAGCAGTTGTGGAGAAGGTGACATCTAGTTCACCTAAATTGACTAAGGATAAGTCCAAACTCAAGAGCCCTTCTAAAAAGGAAAACTTGCAATTCTGGCAAGAGAAGGGGATTTTACTAGATGATCTTGAAGATAGACGCTTTGGACATTACCTATGGGCTTGGCAAATGGAGCAGTTGGTGGAACAGCCCATGAAGGTAAATGCCACTCTGGTGGAGGAGTTCTATGATAAAGCTCCAGAGGAGTTGGACACTCCTTTTGAAATCAGAGGCCACCAATTGGATATATCACCAGAGTCTATTTGCAGCTTTTATGGACTGATGAAGGCCAACCATCAAGGTGACAGAGGAATGGAAGCCTCGGATTTAACTGAGGAAGAATTAAGAAGCTTAAGGAGATTTCAGAATCCAACTCAGGGATCTGAAGGAGATGTATTGGCAAGTGAATTGGACATTCACACTTCCATTTGCTTAACTTGGCTGAGGGACAACGTGATGCCTAGAAACAAAGGCAGCAAATTTACTACGGATGAGAAGAGGTTCCTCAGAGATTTCAATCAAGGGAAATTCATTCATCTGGGTCAGTTGATCTTTTAGAGTTGAAAAGGAGGGTATGCAGTCTGAAGAAGGAGAAGACAAGACAAAGAACACTCTACTTCCCTTCCTTAATCACTGGTTTACTGGAAAGATATGAAGTAAAGTGCAGGAAAAAGGATGTGTGGTTGGCTGATTCAAAACCACACACTGGAGAGTTAGAGCTAAGGATTTGGGAGAGCAGAGGTGGTAAGAAATCTACTTGCACTGAAGCTGTAGAGAAAGTAGTAGTAGAGGTCTTAAGGGGAGCCAAGAAATCAGGCTCTAAGAAGAACAAGTTTTCTTCTCCTGCTTAGTTTCTAAACCGGTGCAGATTTCAGTTCCTACTCAGAGTCCAAAAAAAGGGAGAAAGAAATAGAGTGGCAGAGCCAATTTCGAAGGAACTTGAAGCCAAGATCTCTGAATTGGTCAATAGAAAGGTTGAAGAAAGAATTGCTGAATTCTTCAGAAACATTACAGACCCACAAGAGTTTTTGTTAAATAGAGGGAAATAGAATGATCAGTTTGGTTTTGCTAAGTTTACGAGTGGGATCAACATTCAAGAATCGTTTGAGCAAGAAGAGTTGATGGATAGTCAACCTGAGCCCAATGACTTCCCTGATGTTCAAAATACTGTTGAGGATCATCTAAAGCAGAATTTGGGGGATCAATTTGATCTAGAAAGAAAAAGCTGCTAATGAGGTTATGGAGGAGGATGAGAGGTTGATGAGGAAAGAAAAAGGTGATTGATGATTCTGAATCTATCAGAGTTTGAGGAAATTGATACAGCAGAGCTTGAGCAGCAAGGATTATTATTAGCATCATTTGCTGAAGCTGCTGGATTACCTCTTTTATTCAAGAAGAGGGAGAAGGATCTGGTCAGCACAACTTGCAGAGGGTGAAGAACAATCTGCAGTACAAGATCTAATTGTCCAAGAACCCTCGTCTACACTTGCAGGTTCCTCAACATTTTACCTGTCAAGTGTACTACTCAGCCTGAGATCTTCACTTCTGAAGAGTTCATTCCACGACTTCATGTTCTGCATCCAGCCATTCAAGAGTTAATAAATCAAGCAAGACTGGATTGTTTCCAACTGAAGATGCTATCTCTATACGCAATGATCAATCTTCTTCAAGTATGGCAATAGTACCTTTCCTTTAACCTGACAATAGTGCTAGTTCTTCTCAGGATTTGGCAATCATACCATATTTGTAGCCTGAGCCTCTCAATCAAGTACCTTTTGTTGAAGAAGATGTGAGAGTCCTCACTGAAGAAGCTAGAGTTTTTGATGAGGAAGAGGTGGCTACTATGTTAAGGAAGTTTGTCCAAACTTATAACAGGATGCCTTCTTACGAATTTTTCAAAGAAATGGAGTTCTCATCTACTAGCTCTTCTGATGATGAAATGGAGTGTCTAAATGAAAAGAAGACTAGTCAGAATGGTGCCCGAACTGAATAAAGCAAGGAAGTTTATTGTGATCCTGCAGTTACTTCTGCCGATTTGAAACAGATGCTTATCTTGGATGATAACAAGACTCCTTATTCTTGGGAGCCAACTTCTGCCTTGTCTGTTCCAGATGGATACTATTCTATTATATTCAGACAAGTCCGAAGGTACAACAATTTCTTAAGGCAATTGGCTAACCCAACACGTTATCCACCCAACAGAGCTTTCAAGATTCATCCTCTCAGTGAAGATGAGGCTGAAGAAGCAAAGGCTGCTCAGAAGAAAAAGAAGCGTGTAAAGACTGCATCCCAGAAGAAAAGAAAAGGTTTAGTAAAGCCTCACAGATCAGTTGAAGCCAGTTTAAAGCCCAAGAAGAGGAGACTGAGCAGTAAATCTTCTCAACAGTCCAAATCTTCAGATGATTTCTTAGATGATTTCTAGTTTTATTTGACTTTTATTCTTTTGTAATATTTAGGATTGGTTTTTATTTTGTCATTTTAAGAGTAATGTGAATTTGCTTTCTCTTGTTTATGTTTAGTAAAGAGTAATGTGTTTCCTTGAGTCTTTATTTTTAATTTTTCAAGAGTCATGTGATTGATTATTTTGTCTTTATTTTTGTCTGCTAAAAGAGTAATGTGATTGCTGGTTAATAATTGTTACAGAGAGTTTTAGATTTTAAGTTGGGGGTTCTTTTCCCCAAACAGAGTGAGTTGAGTCTACAGTAAGTAATATTAACTATGAAACCATTTCTCACTTTGAATTTTGAAGTTTATAGGTCACTCTGTAAGGATTTTGATAAACAGTGTGTTGTGGCGAGATAGAACTCAAATCGCCAGACTGATCGCCTTGTGTAAGGCGAGATCTCTGTTTCTCGCCTAGTTGGTAAATTCTTTCATATGGTACAGGCGAATGGTTAGGGCGATATATCTTTTATTTCGCCTTATTCTGGATTTCTCTTTTTGGCGATATTTCTATCTTGTCTAATATTTCTCCTGCAGGATCTGTATTTCGCCAGGATATTATTCCTCTATGTCACTCTAAAATGGTGACTTCTATATTTCGCCTGGGTATTTCGCCTAAGGTTAGCGATCCATTTCTTTCTCGCCTATTGTTATTTCGCCTAACCAATTTTCTTTTTGCACTTAATTTGGGCGAATTATCCTCTGATAATGGCGACATTTAGATACTTTGCCTAACTCTCTAGTTCATTGTTTTATACATTCCTCATCTCCTTCTATTCATTTCTGTTCTCTTGTGCATTGAGGACAATATCTTAAGTTGCGGGTGGGGTAGCAATCACATTGCTATTATTCTTTGTGTTTAGTTTTATAGTTTGATTTTATTTGTAGATTTTGTTTTAATATTTTCTTAGGATATTAGGTCTGAGTGCATGATTGAGCTTATATTGCTCATAATTCAAAGTGATTTACTTTTTCATAAAATGAGTTTTCAAACAGTAAAACAAGTGTTCAAAACAAACAGTTTTGATGAGCAATTTTTGACAAATTTATTTGAACACTGATGAAGATTCTGGTTAGTTTTGAATTGTGAATAAGTTGATGAGTTTTTATAAGGAAAGAGTGGAGAAAACCTTGGGTGGAATGTGAGGTTTTGAGCTAAATTCTGTGCCTTTTTCTTCATGAGAGGGGTTATTTTTATTCTCTTCCTTATTAAACACATTTATCTGAAAAATTTTATTCTATAGAAATCAGAACCTTCATAGGTTTGCTTTGAATTTCTCATACATTCCTCAAGTGTACAGGGCATTGGTCGGGTAAAGTCTATCTTTAATCTGCCAAGGAAAATGATCTGATTTGAGAGAGTGAGTGAAACTACTAAATAGCCTTTGCTTACTTGATATAACCAGACCTTGATATCTTGTGAGGTAAACCATCTTGTTTCCATTCTCATTAAAACCTTTTCTTTGGTCCCTAATCCAGTCTAAACCATAAAGATAGAGATATAATCTCAATCCTACCCTTTGGACTTACCATTAAATTTGGGATTGAAAAGATGGGAAGTGAAGATTATCTTAAAGAGTGTTTCTGAAGCTGCTAAAAGCAGAATATACGCTTGAAAAAAAATGAAAAATAAAAATAAAATAAAAATAAATGAAATGAATGAAGGAAAGAAAAGAACGGACACAATCAAGTGAAATGAGTAGTGTTTATAAATAAAGTAGTATGTAAATAAAGTATCATGGAGTGGGGAAACACTAAAGAGTGAAGAAGTGAGGGATTGAGAGGAATTTAGTGGTATGTCCAAATTTTGATTCCTTGAAGAAATTCTGTTCTTTCATGAGCTAACTTGACCCAATTTTCCCTATATTTACAAATCAGTGATTCTGAGGCAGATAAAGAGGCAGTACTGAACTTAGGAACCTCTAAGTGTTGTACAGTGTATGAGTTAAGTTCAATGTTCGTGAGGTTCTTAAAATTTTCTTCATACGTGCTTGTGAAACACTAGAATCACATTTGCCTTGGTACGTAATTCTGATTCTTAAAGTGACTAGTGTATTGCGTGAGTAACCTTTAGGATTCTGAGAGGTTAAACTCAAATACTTGGATCTTCTCGGATACTTTGCTACATGAAGAAAATGACCAGTTTTTGAATTAGTTGATTGGAAATTTTGAAAGAAGAGCTGGTCACTGTTTGGAAATTTTTCAAAACTTTACTTGATGAATTGCTTTGAATTATGATATAAGTTTGCACTGATTGCTGTCTCAATAGATTTTTAGTCAGTTTGCTTGAGGACAAGCAAAAGGCTAAGTTGGGGGTAATTGATAAGTCTAGAATTTACCTATGTTTTAGCATCTTTTATGAGTATAAATGTAATGAAATTGAAACTAAAAGATGAGATATTGAATGCATTTTAAGTAATTCTAGACTATTATTGCTAAGACAAGGACTTGGATGAAAAGTTGTGAAAAAGGAGCTAAAACGTGCAAATTCAGAAGAAAGAAGGACTAAATCAGAATTTCATCCAAAGTCAGCAAAATGGCGAAATGATGATGCTAAGAAAAGAATTCGTCTGATGATCTCGCCATGATTCGGAGAGAAGGGAGACGTAGCAGGCGACATAAAGCCATTTTCGCCTTGAAGAGTACAGCATGAAAGGCGACTCAGAGATTCCTCGCCTTTGCATATCGCTTTCTTGATAGAAAATTAGGGATGAAGATGAAGTCTCGCCTACCTCGAGGCGATGTTTTAGGCGATAAAAGAGGGATGTCGCAAAATCCATGGATTATCACAAGCGACATTTGATGAGACACCGCCTAGGAAGATTTTATCTGGAAGGTTATTTTGGGGGAAATATGTCAACTCGCCTGAGCATCAGGCGATGTATTAAGGCTACATTAAGGATATTTCGCCTGGGAAGAGTTGAAGCTTGGTGATCAAGACAAGCGAGATGTGAAGAAGTCTTTTGGTTCAGGCGAAGGAACAGGCGACATAAATGGAGAAAAATGTTACTTCGCCTATTTGTGTTTCTTTGTTGATTTTATTTCGAAATTGCCACTGAGCCAAACTCTATAAATAGGAGCTTAGATGAAGTAAGGAGAGTGAAGTTTTTTAGAGAAAAACAGTTTTATACGTTTGATTTTCACTCTTGACATTCTGTTACACTTTAAGAGAAATTCTAGATTCTTCCATATGCTTTTATTCTACATTTTCAGAGAAGTTTCTTGAAGAAGTTTTGTGCTCTGTTTTTCTTGATCATTGAGATTTTGCTTGAAGATTGTGAAGCAACAACTGTGACAGAGTATAGCTTCAATCTTCCTCGGTAAGATTTAGATCTTGAGCATGTCGATGATGATTTCCTGTACTTGATTGAATATGCTGAAGTAGATGTGCTAGCTAAAAGCTCTATTGATCTGTTGAATCTTGATGTTGATTATCATTTCGATTGCAAAGTTTCTTGTTCAATTATAGCCAGATCTACTGGATTTCATGAGCTAATTGAATTATAAGGACGAGAGTCACGTAATATTGTTAATCTGAGATTTGATTTAGACCAGAGATGGCGATTAGGTTTCAGATCTGACAACAGAGGATCGTAGTACTGGAGATAGACTACAGATCTATTTTTCTACAGATTGTGCTTATTAGTTGTATAGGTTGTAGTATAGAGATATATGCAACTATATAATTGAGATCTGTTAAATTGAATCGAGAGATCTTTTAACAGATCATTGATGATGATCTAGAAGGTAAATCTGTGAATTAAGATGAAACTTGCATGAGAAGTTAGTTGAAATCAGATCTAGCAAATTAGTTGATTCATTGTTTAGATCAATTGCAGAATAGAGTGCTAACTTGAGTTTTCATTGAATGAATGTCATGAGATATTTTTACTTCACATCAACTCTATCAATTCTATGGTTCTATGATTCATTCTGTATATAAATTCTTTCAGCAATTGAGATTAAATCTTAGTCTCAATGATGCTTCTTAGCTTACAATTCCTCTGGAGACGATATCTAAAATACTACATTAGACGTTGATAGGAATTTCGGTTGGACTGGAGTCGGAATCAAGGAGGAAACCACGTTTGATTTATAGAGTTTTTCTTTTCTTTTCTTTTCTTTTACGTTCAATTTAATGGACCTGATGCTTGTTGTGCCCACCGCAAGCTAAACTTCATTAATCCAGTAAAGTGAATTCATTTACGTGTTGTGAGATTTGTGCTTAATTGTGTATGTTGTTGATATTCATGCTTGTTTTTGTGCTTAATGGCTTTAGGATGAATGTATTGATTTACTAGTTAATTAATTTGGCCACTTAATTGATTAAGTAAATTGGTCATAACTAGTCAGTTAGGTTCAAGCCGTGTAATTGTTTAACCAAAATTGACATAAGTAGTAAGCAGGATAATACGTTGTTCTGTGGAATTTGCATGTTCTTAGCTTATATAATCACGCTTGTTAGTTTGCGGGTAAGAGTCTGGGTCGTTCTCAACTTAAAGCAGTCTAGGGTTAAACCTGTCAGGCGCGTGTCGGGTTGCTGTTTAGGCTAGGGGCTGATTAGAAGGCGCATGTCCGGTCGGTCTAAAACCTAAGGAACGATAAGGTAGTTAGGCGTTTCGTCAATTGCTATAACCAGACTTGTCAATCAACATAATTAAACTTTGGTTGGATGATCAACGCAATAAAATGAATGACTTTGCTGGATTAGTTTTCTCATACTATTGCTCCTACTATTTTTATTAGCATTTGATTTAATTCACTATTAATTACAAACCCCCATTTTATTAGCTTTAAAACCTGTTCGATCAATAAAATTGATAATTTCAGTTTACTCTCTGTGGATCGACCCTGTAAACGTGCTACAAAAATTACAGGAATTTATTTTGACGGTTTCGACACCCGTCATTGTTGTATTAGTCTTTATTGCTATTAATTTTCATTATATTTCTTTATTTATTTTTTTAACAGATGATATCTTCTTGTCCAAGTTGTGTAATTGATCTTGGTTGATTCAAATAGAGGGTTTTCAACACAATTGAGCCAATGGAATTTGAACATGTTTGTAATCCATTTGTTATCAATTTATTTAGTAATCGTTATTTATTATTTTTTAATCATTTTTTTATTTGATTGAAACCTTGAATTGGTAGTATGTTACTATACATTTACTTTAAAGTTTTGTATTTAATTATTTGTTGCATGTAATATAATTATCATTAAAAATTTTGAGTATATCGCCATTATTATAATTTACAATCATGTTAACACTTGGACATTTTTTCATGCTTTTGTTTGTGTTTGTTATATGAATTGCAGGATAATTATTTTGAAGAATTAATTAGTTATTTAATTGATTGTGTTGCCACATTTACCATTGACACAATATTCTAAAGAAAAAATGATTTAATAGAATAGAGTAGGAACGAAGTTTGAAAGATACATATTTATTTAATTATTGTAAGATCATTACCAGCAAATGTTTACAAAAAATGTGGAGTATGGTTGGCTTGTGAAAGAAGCGACAATTACGTTAATAAAAAAAAGAATAAAGTTTATGTAAAATCACGAAAATTCACAGGAACAAAGAAATGTATATACCCGTTTGAATTAAAAGGGAGTGAAATTTTAGGTGGAAAAATGGAAGTTTAAGGTGGTCAATGGTAACTACAATCATTCGCTTGGGATATATCATATTGGCCACTCGGTAGTTGGGCAACTGGGGGAACATGAGATAAGAGTAACAAAAGAATTTACAGACAGTCATGTGAAGCCTAAGTCGATTCTCGATCAATTGAAGAAAAGATACCCTTATTGCGCAACATCAATAAGACAAATTTATAATGCTCGTCAAAAACTCAAGCGTGAACAAATGGAAAATCGAGCACTTATTGTAACGTCCGCAAATTGGGCCCAAAATTTAGGGCCAATTTGAAATTTTTACATGTTTGATTTTCGATATTCTCCAGTTCAGAATAAGTCAAAAATAATATTAATGGTAATGATGAGATTAGGAAAAATTAATTTGAGACAAAAAGCCTAGGATTAAAAATCTTTGTTTAATTTGAAAATTAAATATTAATATTGGCTTTGAAATCAAAAATTGATCTTTAAGGGTAAAACATGATTCAATTGAAAGCTTAGAGTCTATTTAAATCAGAAATTGGAAAAAATATTGATTTTGGGTCAAAACGTCCATTTTTGGTAAAATTACCAACTTACCCCTATTGAGCGGAAATTTTGAATTTTAAAAACGGTGGCTATTTTTAATGTATAATGTTAAAATAAATTCTTCAAGATCGATAAAGGTTGCGGAAACGGGTTTCGGTATGTGACGGGTTCGAAATTGGATTGGGCCCACATTTGGACCCAATCCAATTTAAAGGCCCAAAACACCTATCATGAAACGCTACTCACCCCATCCTTTATACTATTCATCTTCTTCCTCATCTTCCATTTTTATATCTCTCTCTACACAAAAATAAACCCTAGCCACCCAACATCATATCTTTCTCTCTAATCACCCAAATCACTCCATTTTTGTCTCTACAAAACTCATTAAACCTATTTTACACCATTAAAGGATCCTAAAAGTGCTTTGGGAGCTCTTATTATCAAGTATGTTTAAAATGTCTTGGTGTTGGCTATCACAAGTGGAAACCCTCAAGGGAGCGACTTTCTAGCTTGTGGATCGACGGATGTGAGGTCTATATTTCCGTTTTTAGCCCTATACAATTGCATGTTATTGAATGATGCATTGAATGTATGCCTACTTGTAATTATACCATGAAATCAGTTAAATAAGATAACCACCCGAGAAATGAGTGTATTGATAATTATTGCCATGACTAGGGCGTTAGAGCACGTATGATTGTATGTAGAATCATGGTAGGCGCTGCCCTTGGGAATTGAAGTTTGGGTGGACTAAGTCCACATTGCTTGTGATGTGATGGAGATAAGCTAGAGACTTATATTTTCGCCTTGCATTCTTGTTTGAGTGATATGATTGTGCCTATTGTATAAAGATTGTTTTGATTGATTGCTATTGATGATTGTTGATGTAAATTGGTGATATTGAGACTTGAAAATTCATACTTGTTAATTGGGAATTAATTGGATTAGTTGTCACTTGATGGCCTAAAATGGCATATTGAGCATAAAACATGATTGATGGAAAGATAATAATGAAACTAAATTCCCTTAGACTTGCTCTAGAAGATAGAAGGTAAGACATTCTTAGGGATTAGAAGTACTTCAACACGAATATATCGTGTTTCTTGGCGCGAAAGCCAAATTGGGACTACATCCATATTATATTGGGACATTGGTTCATAGAGGACTTTGATCTATATTAGGACTTCGGTCTATAGAGGACTTCAGTCCATATTGAATTGGAACGTCGGTTCATATTGGGACAAAGGTCCATATTGAATCTCGTTTTCTATTCTATGGTTTGTTTTTGGGCATTGGTTAATAAATCCAAATATTGTCATTGATAAAGTATTGTAAATTATTCTCGAGATGAGAATGGATAATGTTCTTGATGTGGACATTAACATTGACATTGACATTGTTATTGATATTGAAAGCGACACTGAGATCGACATGATTGTTCGGTTCATATTGGGACAAATGTCCATATTGAATCCCATTTTCTATTCTATGGTTTGTTTTTGGGCATTGGTTAATAAATCCAAATATTGCCATTGATAAAGTATTGTAAATTATTCTCGAGATGAGAATGGATAATGTTTTTGATGTGGACATTAACATTGACATTGACATTATTATTGATATTGAAAGCGACATTGAGATCGACATGATCGAATAATGAAAATTGATTGATAATCTTAATGATACATGGGTAAATATGTGCATTTGTGTAGCCTTGGTGTGTATCTCACTACCCTTAATTGCTCATAATTGGATTGGTGCAATTCATGTGAAAATGATGTCAATATGGCCTAATAGTAAAATAACAATTCACATCTAAGTCATAATTGAATTATATGGACAATGTGAATGGCTTGACTTAACTTGAAGGATAAGTGAAATGCATGGAAACTTGGTTAACTAGGAGCTTATGTATGTCATGTGCATGATCATGATGTTGGGATGTGTAATTGAATAGCCAACCCTTAGTCCAACCCCTTTGATGAGTTACTTTCGTGACATGTTATTCTCTTATAAAATGGATTGGGTTAAAATCCTTATTGTTGAACAAATGTGTACTTGGAGTGTCTTTATTGTTGTTATGTCAATTTCCAAATTAGGTTTACAAATCTTGACTAAGAGCTTTGAAAATAAATTAAGAAAGCTTTTATGTATAGAATTTCTATATGAGATGTTTTGTAACCAAAAGAATCATGAAACAAGGTGTTTTAATGCATTGATACTAGGGTTTTTCTAAGTGTTTAAGATTTCTTTCAAGTCCATAAATTGTTTTTTGAATGATTTATAAACTCAAATAAGGGTTTTGGTGGTGTAAAAGTGAAGAAAAATCATGTTTTTAAGGTCCTAGAAAAACTGGGCGTTCTGGTCCGCGCCTTGGTAAGCAACCAGGATGCGAACCAGGAGACGAAAAGTGGTACCAAAGCTACTTTTGTGCACTGGGCGCCCTGGTTCCCGCTCTGGTCAATGACCAGAAGGCTGACCAGGATGCCCAGGTCTGAATAACAAACTTTCAGACTTCCGTTCTCTTTTTTCCAAACTCTGAATTGGGTGTCGTTTACGACTATGGATTCGTCTTTGAGTCTAGTTTTCAAATATATGTATTTACATTTTAAAAATAATATCATTTGGGTATTAAGATTCTGAAAATACTCCAAGACTATTAGAAAATTCAGCTTTTATGTAAAATGCAATTTTCTTTCCTATTGATTTAAAAATGATTTAGTATACTTCGTTTCAACCATAAATGAATAAGTAAATGTATCATAATATTATGATGGCCTCTTTTAAGGCTCAAATGGATGAAAATTGACTTGTGAACACTAATTGTGATGTAAGTGACTTTTACAATACCATGTTAAGTGTATAAATGACATGATAGTGAATTGCTTTGGGTTGTATGACTTGTAAGTGGTTACTTGCTATGTAATTTCAAAAAGAGGTCATTAGCATCTTTTTGATTTCCAAAGTCCTTATAGTCTACGGACATTTTTAAGTTATGTTATCCAAGTTTTTGTAAGCTTTAGAGATTTTTGTCTAGATGTTGGGGTTTCATTTATGAATTGTATGATTGATAATTGCCTTCATGAATGTTAAAAATTGAATAAGATGAATTATATGACTTAATTGATTGTAAGGATCGATTGAAGGGTTGACTCGATTGACTAAGGAACTCTAGTAAGTTCACTAGTTGCATTGCTTGCTATTTAATTACATATATTGGTGTGTTTGAAAACCATTATTTTAAATTGTATTCGAACCAAAGGTGAATTTTGGATTTTTAATCGTTCATTCAAATTGTCTTCCTACCAATTTATTTTGGCTATTTTAAAGCTTTAATTGATATTGAACATGATCTTGATAAAAACATTTTGAATGTATTTGAACATGCTCGAGTTTTGCGAATTTGGAACCCTTGTAATGTTTTTCTATTGATTGAATGTCATTGTAAGAAGATTTTTTTGTGTATTTTCCTATAAGCATTGGAAGTATTACATTAGTCGAATGTCTTCTTAGATTTGGGTTGTTGGACTAAATGCGGGGTTTTGGCTATTAATCAATTACTCATTCATTGTTGTTCAATTGGTGGATCGATGTTATGCTCACTTGATTGTTTATTGATTGATTGATTCATTCATTGATTGCTTCTTGATTGATTGATGGATCGTTTAATTGTTTATTGATTGATTGATTGATCGCTTGATTGTTTCGGATTGATTGATTGATCGATTGTTGTCTCTTGATTGAGGGATGGATTGATTGATTACTGGAATTTTTGATTGAATGTTATTGCATTGCATAACAAGATAATCCTTTACCTTGCGTAAAATTGTTAAGAAACACGAAAAGGTGATTAACCTTAATGAACAGTAATTCATGAATTGAATATGAATATGTGATATGACACGTTTATAATTGATATTCTAGCATGGATGGATGCTAGGAATTGTATGTGGTTGCTTTCTATTTGATAAGGTGAGCTTAGAGATGTTCACAATAGAGATGCGATGTGTGTATACATTGCATATCGACAGAAAAGTAAGAGCATTTGTGTGTGCTTGTTTGAGACATGGAATGCGAACTAGGCATGTGCCTGACCTTTCTTCTTTTTCTTTTTTTTCCTGTAAATTGTGTTTTCAGGTTGATCGAGCAAAACATGTGGTGTTTGAGCTCTCATGATGAAGTCTATTAATGTTTTAACCACCATACATGTATTTAGATTTTATCATGTTTGTAAATAAGCTCACATGTATTTGAATTACGATTGTAAAAGATGTTTTATCCATTTGAAAATTCTAAATATTGTCTATATAAGATTTAAACCAAGTATTTTATGTTTAAGAAAGTAACGTCTTTATTTGTCTTTCGCAAAAGTATCAGATAAATTAATTGTTTTTTGAAATTATTTCTAAATTATAAATTGTAATTGCATTGTTAATATGGCGGTTCGGGCCACCCGCTGCGGTCTCGGCTGGGGCGAGGATTTGACGTTACATCTATACAACATCTTATAAAGTTAATTACTGAACATGGGTACACATAATGGCATAGACCACAACCTTTTACTAATGTTGTAAGTGACATTATATTTGGTCATCCTAAATGCATTAATATAGTAAAGCTATTCCCTTATGTTTTGATAATGGACTGTACATATAAGACCAATAGATACAGAGTACCATTGCTTGAAGTTATAGGAGTGAAATCTATATAAGAAAAACTTCTCCATTGCCTTTGGTTTTCTGAATGATGAGAAGGAACATAGTTATATTTGGGTGCTTCAATGCATGAGAGATATATTCCCTAGAGACTTGCTACCTACTGTTATTATTACAGATAGAGATCTTGCTTTGATGAATGTTGTTAATCATGCTTTCGTGAAGTAAAATATTTATTGTGTAGACATCATATTGCAAAGAATGTAGAGAAGCACGCCACTCAGCTGTCGAAAGATAAGGATATAGGGAAATCATTTTCATTAGGAAAGTGGTCTAGTCTTGTTAAATCTACCACAAAAATAGAATTTGATGAAAAATGGTTACCTGGATTGATTAACTATGTTTAGAAAGAGTGGTTAATTCCATATATAGATAGGTTTGTTGCTGCTTGGACTGACCATATCTTAAACCTGGGTGTAACAACAACCGATAGGTACGATATTCTATCAATGGATAATCTTTACATCATAATTTTAGGATTTTTTTATCTATATTAATAATCATAATATGTTCGTTAATAATGACAAAGCTGAGAGCGCACATTCTATAACAAAAGATATGTTAGGAACATTGACTTTAAGTTTAGATTCCATTTTTCTAAAATTACATTCTATGGTAGAAGTAAAAATAGGAGAGATCATTGTTGAGATAGAAAAGACAAGAATAAGAGTTCTCAATGTGACTGCTAATCAACGAGTTCTAAGAAGATTGGAAGGATATGTTCCAATTTGTAATTCGCCTGCTCGAAAAGAGTTGTTTAACTTCTAAGATTGGGATCGATGGTTCAAAATGGAGTTAGTATCTTAAGAAGACTCATCGGTTACCTTGTGCTCACAAGCTTGCTACACTTATGCATGACGATGGATTTGTCCAACTTGATAGTGTGCATAGTTTTTGGAAAATACTACTTTCGGAACTAGACCAAGATACTAACTTGGATCAAAATGATCATGTTAACATAATAAAGTCATGTGCACAAATAATGATAGATGCTCCACTTGATCAAAGGAGGAGGTATAGAGAGCAGCTTATTAAAATGATTCATCCACAACAAACCAATTTAAATTAACCTTCTATACGATGTACTAAAGGACAATCGAAGAATAATTCTACAAAGAGAGATCCATTAGGGTATGAGTACATCGAGATCCATATCAAAAAATCTACTCTTCTTAATGCGTCCACCACAATTTAGGTGATTCTTCTGAATCAAAAAAGTTATGTAACTCATCAACATCTACTGATACCACAATTGAGGAAGAGTTTTCATTCCACAATGATGTTCCTACAATTTTTTTTGCCATTTGTTGAGAGGTTTCATAATGTATTAAGAGACGGTAATTGCGATTTTAGAGCAGTTGCAATTGCCGCAAGTTTGAGAAGACTTATACTCGGAACTCCATAATATTATGGCATGTATGAGTAGTGTATAGGAAATTTCATAAAATATGTTTGTAAATCATTGGCATGGTGGCCTCGTCCTACACCAGATAGTAGTTATTGGATGAATGCATTGAATATTACTACAGAATCAAAATTTTTAATTAATTAAATTAATGAGATTTGTCAAATTGAAGTTTGAAATATATCAAACAAAATTTATTTTAATAATAATTTTTAATTACTTTTAAATATATAAATGAAAGAAGTTAAAAATATAAAAAATAATATTATATAAAAATATAGATAGAATTTAAAATTAATATACATATGGTGAGAGAAAAGATAGAAAAAAATTTTATTATTACATTATGAGAGAGAAAAAAATAAATATTCTCACACTCTTTTAAAAATTTAATGCTCTAATTAGTTTTCATTCGTTCTCTTTCTCTTTAACTAGTTTAAGCTAATTACATTAATGTAATTGGTTTGGTTTGATACGTTTAAATCTTATACTAAACAAACTATATAATTTAATTGGGTTCGGTCGAATCCAAATTCGAACCGAACTTATTAATATAATTGGTTTTAAAACATTAGATCAGATCAAATTGATTATAGTAGTGGACCGATCAGTCCGGTCCCAATTGGTTCATGTTGAATTTGGTCCGGTCCCAATTGATCCATGTCCAATTTGGTACGGACTTTAATGAGTTTTTCATATAAAAAGATTATTTTTTAATATATATATATATATATATATAAATTATATCTAATACAAATAAAATTAAATTAATTAAATATTAAAATTTTTACTATGAATTAAATTTTAGCATAATTATAAAATAAGGACATGTAATTATTTTTATTTTATATATTTAATTTGTATTTTTTTATTATGTTTACCTATATTATATATTTATTTTTAAATTATTAATCAGTCCGGTCAAGTCCGTGGAGATATGAAATCGAACAGAACTGTTTGACATAATCAGTCCCAACTTTTTGAACTGAATTGGAACCGTTTGGACCGTGAACAGATATGTTCAATCCAGTTCGATGAATGAAAATTTTTATCACTCTCTAGATACATGTATGTATTTATTACCAGTGGAAATAAAATTTAATATTAATATAATCATTTATTAATTTTTAATTTAATACTATGTTATTATACAAGAAATAGGCGGGAAAAGTTGATTCTCTCAACTACATTCCTTTTATAAATAAGATCAATATCTCTCTCATCAATTAAATTTCTATCTCAATCATTCTCTCTCCTCACGAAGGGTAATAGTGTAAAATAAATATGTCTGTACATCAAACATTTTCCATTGGAATATTGGTTAGTTGTGTTGCCTAGGTTCCAGTAATAACATGTATTTGTTGTATTTAATAGCATTTATTACATGTAAGGGTTTAAATGTGGATATTGGAACCATAATATGGTAGTGTTAATTATTATGTGGTTCACATGATTGCTAGTATGATTTTTAATACCTATAATAGGTTATTGAATTGATAAATAATGAAGGTAATGGAAATGTGTGTTTAGTTACTTAGTAATTGATTGTCCTTGATAATTGATTGGTATAGAGATGGAGTGACATGCCATTAGGGGAAAATTAGAGATCTTGGCCTATTGAAATGTAGGTATGTTGTGGTTTAGCTAGCCACTATTGGAAACCAGAGTGATGACTTCTTTTGGGTGTGACGGTGGTGCCACCTGCGGGCTATTGTTATTACTGATCTTCGGATCTATTGTTGGAATCCATAAGTAGATGACCGTCCCGAGGGGATTAAATGACACTACGGATTTCGGTCTTCGGACCTATTGTCAAGCTTCAGCCTTATTGTTCCCGTTTCGATATAACGTCTAGATTAGGGGCAATCGAAACTATAATTGAGATATTGTTACATTGTGAAAGGTTGATTATTGAGTAAATGAGAACTTGATTATTGAAGATTGGTTGTTTTGAATTTCGTTGGCATAATATTGCATTTAAATTGTTGGTTCATTTAAAAATTTGTATATTGAATGGCCCTTAAAATGTTGTGAAACATGTTTTTTTTTGTATTAATGACATAGGGAAGTGTTATAAACTAGGGATCACAAAGACTCTAATCATAAATGGATGGGTGGGGAAAACCAAGTAGGATAGTTAAACAAACTTTACAGCATAGCCTCGAACACGGTCTGCCCGTGTGCTCTTACACGGACCGTGTTCGGAAAACCCATTAGGAGACAATTTGACAGCGGCTTACACGAACTGGTCGTGTTACGCCACATGGTCCATTTTCTCCCTTGCCTAAGACCAAATTCACCAACATGTTACACGGTCTGCTCGTGTTAAAGCACACGGACCTTGTAAATCTCTCACACGGATACCATTTCTGACAGAGTGGAAACGGTTTGACTGCGTGACGCTACGCGATCCGTGTTCCATCATTCACCATAAATTGATACCTTTTTACATTAAATGCATGAAGTAATAAATGACTTTAAATGAATGTATGTGTATAAGTGTGTAATGTATAGAATGACATTAATTGATTTATCTATTAAAGTGCATTGTGTGCGATATATTGAATGTTTAATGATTTTATTGGTTAGAGTACATTTGTGTGCGAATATCATGATTGTCTGCTATTAAAGACGCATATACTTGTGTTTGTTTGAGTATGAAATTGTTAACTAGGCATCGATAGCCTGATGCTTTCTTATTTCCCTTTTTGTCTCTTTTATGTGAAAACTAACAGGTTGATCGAGTTAGAACGGGTCAATTGCATCCACATTGGTCATCTTAGTAGCTTATTCATTCCGTTTTATTAACTTTTTATTTTCTTTATCGAATCATTTGGAATTTTCAATGTAAAACATTTAAATCTTTAACTAGATTTGGATTTCATTTTATGATGTTATTGGGACTATTCATTATTGTTAAGCAACAAATTTATCGAAATTTATAAACATTGAAGTACTTTGAAATATTAGTTCTATTTATTGCAAATGTTATTATATTGAATTGTATTGAATGTATTACGTCAATGTGGCATCCCGGCCATCTTCCCGCGGCTCCGCCGTGGACAAGGGTTGGCGTTACATTGTAATCCACAAATAAATTAGACTTACGCATCCAATCAAACTAGTCTAAAGCAGGATCATCAGGGTGAAATGAGGCAACCAATAAATGTTGAGGATTCGGAGTATTGAAGTGATCAAAATACCTTTAAATTCTAGATGCCCAAGTAGAAGGATTATCGCCAATAAATTGAGGAACATTTAGACTCATTATTTTCAAGAGTAATATTACATAGCCCACTTTTCTGTACAACTTTATCTGCCTACTCCTACATGGTAGCAGGTCATTGGATATTAAATAAATAAAAATAAATACTTATCATCATTAATAATAATTCAACCAATCATTCATTGACATGTATAGTAGGCAAGGAGTAGTACAAAACAGTAGGCTATATAACATCACTTTTATTTTAATTTGTGGTGGGTTCATAAGATTTTCCTATTGAAGATTTCCATCAATACCATTTTGTATAGGTGGTTGCTGGAGTTGTTGTTCCACTCGTATATGTAGAGTTTGAAGGCCAATCGTTAAATCACGAATAGAGGCCAATAATGTTTCAGCGTTTGCATTTTGTTTTGTTATCATATTTGCTTGTGCCTTTTGTGTTGTGATTCTGGCCATAATTTCTTCTAAGTTGTTATATCTGGTACCATATGTCATAGGGAGAAAAACAGGTAGAGAATAAAAGCACAAAATGATGGATGGGCTTATTTGAGCAAGCCAAACTCCTAGAGAAATAAGGTAAGAATGAGGTAGAGAGATTGAGAAAAGGAGATAGTGAAAAAGATAATTAAGTTATGATATTTCTTTATTCCCTATTGAAAAAGTGTGAGCGTTGTAAAAGGCATTGTTAGTAGAGTACCAAAAGTAAAAATAAAATTACAGTGGTCCGTTGTGTAACTTAGATCCACTTGTTACAACTTTTATTTATGTTTTGCTATTCACTACATAATCCATGAACTCGCTTGGGTCGAGAGTTGGACTGAGATAGAGTTCAACATCATTAGTTTGGACATGCTCTATAACACCTCTATAAGTTTGACCCAAGACTGATCTAGCAAAACATACTAGGGCTCACCTGGTTTAAAGTACAAGAAATAAGATTGGATAATTTAATACGATTTATATGTTTATCAAGTATTTGGATATTGTTTAGAATAAGATAAAATAATAGTGACAATAATTTTATACGGTACATATAGGATAACTTTATCATTGATGAATGCTCCGATAACTTTATCACGTACTTTTCGTATTAGATGTTCATCATGTTATTACTAAATTATCTTTTGATAAAATTAAAAAAATAAAAAATAAAAATAAAAATCTACATAAAATTTTGGAATAATCCCAAAAAAATTGGGAGGATTTCAGAAAATTTTCCGAAAACTGAAATGACCAAATTACCCTTTTAGAATTTTTAATATTATTTTAAATTTCTATTTTTAATATATTTTTAATTTTTATTTTTAGTTAATGTTTTTTTTTGAAAAAAAATTAATTAAAAACTGGAATGACTAAATTACTCTTCCAGAATTTGTAGAAAAAAAAAATCAAAATAGTAAAAAAATAGTAAATTGGACGTTGACTGACAGCAAAGTGACAAATTGGAAAAAAAAAATTATGGAGATTTTTTGAGAAATGTCTAAAACCCTCATAGGTTTTTTAGAATTATTCCTAATACTTATTTTTATTAAAAAAATATTAATATATTTTTATTATATTTTATTTATTTTTTTTATTTATTTGTAACTAATTGTTTTATTACTTGTCAAGTTTTTGGGTGTTTTGGTCATTTATATTGTTATCCTATTACTTATCGAGTTTTCAAATATAAATTTAGTATTTTGTTATCTTATCATGTTGCTTATACGATAACCAGCCATATACAGGTTATGAATAACTTAATCATTATACAAAATTTTTATTCTAATCCTTTTCCTTGTACTATACTATGATTATCCTATACGATGATCTATATGAGCCCTTAGTTTTCCAAGCATGCACCTAGGGATGGCAATTTGAATCCACCCCGCGGGTTTCCGCTCCGCTCCAACTCGGTCAGAGCGGATTTAAACCCACCCCGCATAAGGATTGATTCAATCTAATTTAAAAATCGGTGCCGGGGCGGGGCGGGTTTGGGTTCTATCAAAATCCACTCCGTATTGCACCGGTATATATATTAATTAATTTATTATATTATAAAATAAATATATTTTATAAATAATATTATGTAATTAATATTATTTTCAAAATTTAATGTGTTTTTATTTTTTAATTTCTTAATTGTATAGAATTTAATATTATTTATAATTTTTTAATATTATATTTTGATGTAATATTTCATAATTTATTATTTAAGTAATTCTGAATAATAATGCGGGTTGGGATGGAGCGGGGCGGCTTTAAATCCACTTCGCGTGGGTTGGATTTTTTTAGTATGGAAAGAACCTGGCGGGGTAGATTAGAGCGGATTTTGATTAATTATAAAACTGTAGGGGCGGGTTCGGGTTGACCAAAAATCCGCTCCAACCCGCCCCATTGCCATCCCCACATGCACCAAATGGTATCTAAGCAATATGTAGGACTTCATTACCATCCAATCACAACAATAAATTGAAGAATCACAGGTAGAATAAAACATTAACTAAGACCACTAGTCAAGGCAATAATTACGTACAAGTTTGCTCCGTCCCACAAATCTTGCCACATTTGCTTTTTGCACATTTGCCAATGCATAACTTCAACGGTAAATATCTTAAATTAAATACGACTAAAAATTATGGTAATTTTATATTTAAAAAGTAGGCACTAAAACGAATAAAATAAGATCTCATTAGACTATATTTTTTCTTCTACATAAATCACAGAATAAGATCGGTTGATGAATAGTACACGAAACCTAATGTTGCAAATATTATGGGACGGAGGAAGTATTATTATTATTATTATTATTATTATTATTATTATTATTATTATTATTATTATTAATTTTTGTTTTAAATCCTTAATCTTACCTTTGTTTACACATCTCCAGCATTCATCAAAAGATCAAAGGAGATCATTTGTGGCCAGCCATGCCTAGGCGATTTTCAAGATTCCTGCATCTTTATGAGTTGAAGATCACCTGTGCCGAAGTCCAATAATTTTTGAAGTATATCCATCCTACTTTTCAACTAAGGGCAACCAACCTATATATCTCCATGTCCGCTAAACAGACGGTTACAATCAGATTTTCATGACTGCACGTATGAAGTACTAGATTATGTAAGCTGAACTGATTAAATAAATTATACATCATTTTATGACAAAAATATGTACTTAAGATGGCTCACGTTAGCAAGCTTACCAACTTTATATGATCGGAAAGAGCTGATATTCTTACAAATCCAAATGTGAATTCACAGAGGAAAATAAATAGGACTTAGACATTGACCATACATTGTACACCTAAAATAGTTCAAGAATGCTTCTGTCACCTATTGAACATTATTATTTTAAATGCATATTCACAGAGGAAAATTATAGAAATTGTAATAATATAACTGTACATAATTCCGAAACCTGAAATAATGTTGAATGTTACAAAAATACATACAACTCTTTCTCTGGGTATCATGAAGTTTTTTTCCCCTGCACTTCTATATCATTTACCAAAATTCAAACAAATTCCATCACTGGTAAGCTTTTCAAATAAATACCCGACTTCAAAATCAATCATACACAAATACAACAAATTTTTGGCCTAACCCACCCTGTCAAAATTCAGTTGCAGTGGATGTACCTTAGGTGTAATCAGGTTGTCCTGAAGAGAGATGCTCAGTTCCAGATGGTGGCACTTTAACCTGAAACCCGAACAAATTCGTAATAACAATCAGTTAGTGTTAAATAAGCAATTATATAAAACTATAGATTATATTATTTGGTAATTTACTATACAATGTGAATATCATGGTTCAATGTAACAGTGGATCAGTTTTCTACTATGAATTACTAGATAAAAACAATTTGCTGCTCCAAAGTTTTGCACATTGCAACAAAAATGCATGTGCTTGCAGATACCAATTAAGTAACAAATGTATTTTTCTACAAATAAAGTAATTACTCGCAACCTAATCATGCTCAGATCTTAAGCAGACAAAGCATGTGTGGGTGATGACAAAACGTCCAAAAGGAATCTAGTAACATAGCAACTCAGAACCTCACACAGGTTTAATGCTTCAGTGGGTTGAAAATTCTTCTTCATAACAAATGTTTGAAGAAAACAAATGGCTATGGAATTGAAAGGATTTATTTTGATAACTGAGAGCTCAGCTGCCAAAGAAGGATATCAAACCTTATCGTTGTTCGATCTGCATGGTATGGTGGATTGATTCTAGGCGACTGGAAATATTTGTTGGTTCAACAATGGGAGTTTCCCTCAATTCTTGACCATGTTGGAGGCGATCTTGATGTCTATAGTTGTGATGTTCCTGAAGCTGTTGCTGCTGTTGTTGCACAGATCCATTATTCTGCAGATGAGAGGACTGTATTTGTCTGCTTCTTCTCCATCTAAGGTATTCCACAAGAAGGGAATTTGTACTAATCGCAATTCCAAAACCAGTGAATGAGGAAAGAAGCACAGAGAGAATTGGGTTCACATTGAGCTGCAATTTAAAAAAAGTAATGAACTAAGCCATAATTTATTTATTTATTTTTTTCATAGGGGAAGTAATCAACGTTGCAATCATACCAAAGAAATGCAAGAAATATATAAAATCATGTAATTAATTATGTTACGTGGTGCTTACAATTGAATAAAAGATATGGGCGAAAAGGATCACAATAGCAAACTGGAAGGAAGCATAAGCCCAAATGTAACTCCTGCTCACTGCTATCACATGAGGAGATGAACTCTTTGAGTAAACTAAATTATAAAACGAAAGAAAGAGAGAGGAAGAAAAAAGTTCCTAACTATTTCATTTCATAACTAGTTCCTAGTCTAACCAGAGTCCAAAATTAATTTGTTAAACGTATTCTGTATTTCTGGATTAAGTCGCTTGCAAATCAACACTAACAAAGATAGGAATAGGAAATGAAGCCCTTCCAAAAGTGTAAATTAAAACCATATAATATTCAAGAAACTACTCAAAGAAGGTATCTCATAAAATTAAAAACCAAAAACAACAACTGATGTATTTTGTTTACAACAGAAAAGATTTCATCTTGCCAAGTGAATACTGTGAGCTTGTATTTCCTACGTCATCCTACATTATATAAATACATAGCATTGAGTGTTTTACTTCTATTTTGTAGTAAAGTGAATCTATGGATGATGCAGAATGTCAATACAATCCAATTCACCGGAAGTTATGAAGTTCTAATCAGCATTCAAATTAATGTACCCAACACCCAAGTTCATGCCTAGGTGCATTTTCAGCTCAAATCCCCAATTAAAATGCTTTTGAAGAAGAAATTTTACCCATGGTTGAAGCTATCATTGACGAAAGAAGACCTAAAGCACAAGAGAAAGGTAATGAAATGGCTAAAGCACGGGGACCCAAATCAGATACCTGCTCAAATTGAAAATGGAGAGTCCGTCATATAATTTTAACTTGTAACAAAAATGTAATAACATAAAACTAAACAAATAAATACCAAGCTGCTTATCTATAACTCTGAAATACAAATGGTAACGAAACATGTAAATCAAATACTACTATTAGTCTATAGGCCTTCTAAACATTTGATAAGAGTTCTGTGCAGTGGGATAAATTAAAAAGACTTATTCCTGAAACACGAACCTCTAAGTAGACCCTGTACAATATAGTTCTTGCTATTTACAGGACCAATCAGTATAGAGCACTCAATCACTCAACCTAAAAGAAAAAAACTAATAATAACAGGCACTATTCAAGCTCTATATCACCCAGGTACTCATTTGAGCTCTCACTAGTTTTATTATGATTATTATTGTTTGAACTCTTCTTCTAAAATATATTTACTAGTACAATCTATGAAGTCAATCAACATAGCTGAAAGACCTGAGGGCCAATGTGGTAAAAGTACAGCTTTCAAAATAATAATTGTAAGGTATATTGAAGGATTAATTTGTTATGACATGAAGTAGACTTTAATCCCAACACTAAAACCATTGTGATATTCAAAGGAGATAGAGACTTTATAATATGAAAACAAAAACATAAAGGAAACACTTACCATAAGTTGCTCTAAAAAGCAAAAGTAAGCAAGCATGCTGACCATGACAGGAACTGGTACATCTTGCCAAACCCTGTCAAGAATAAACAAGTAAAATACAGAACTGAATAGAAAAAATATTATTCAAATACATTCCACCATAACTTCAGTAACGAAGACCTTTTAAATTAAGATATTAATTATATAGAACTTCAAGGCCTTTCGTGTAATGGGATCAAAGAGGGTAGAGAGGAACGATTATGAGCAGAGCAACATAGGTAGCTCAAGAGATGAATGCACAAGTTTGAATCTCTTGCTCGAGGATTTTTTATTTGTATTTATTTTTCATAAATGAAGTCCAATACTACAAGCCCGCAAAACCATAATACAGTAAAAACCTCATAAATAGGGTAATTCTACTCTTCTAATCATAGGTGATACATATTCAGAGGCACTGACCTTATTCTACGCAGCTAGGAGAACGCAGAATGCACAATGTATTGTCCGAATAAATCAAATGGAGAACAACCTCAACTTTTCGAGTTTGTAGCATTAAGCACACTAGCTAACCCTAATAGACTACAGCAATATCTACAGAAGGGGTATTCTTTATTAATATGTTTATCATAATTCTAATGAGCCCAGCTCTGATGCTAGAAAGTTAAGTAATTAATAAATAAAACTCATGCCAGGCAGACACGGACCACTCTTTCTACAACCAGTTAGCTGATGAAGTGCAGATAGAGGTAGACTTGCCTATAACGAACAACTTCTCTCTGCTGCTGTATTATTGTTGTTGGCTGCCTAGCCACAGTCTGAGGATTATTTATTTTTAATAATGTTACTGGTAAATTTCGAACATCTTGCTTGCAGACATCACATGTTTTGTTTCCTTTGATGCTAAACCACTTTATTGCACATTCTTTATGAGCAAGTGCCAGCTCTCCTTTACAGCTACATTCCATCTTTAATGTTTCACCTCCTTCCCCAAGCTCAACCAAACAAATCCTGCAAACTGCTTCTTCTTCAGGAATATCTTCACCAACTTCCTTATCACCTAAATAAACAATGTGGATGGCCATATAGCAAATAAGATACGTACTTATAAGGCCAATCGGAATTAAAATAAAAAATGTGCAAAGATATATGAAAATTGATGAGATCCAAATGCTGTAGCCTAAACTAGAAAAACATAAAATTGATATCAACTTCTAATTACAGCTTCATACAAACCGGTAAACAAAATGGCCAAGGGAGGTTCAAATGTTTATAGCTCTATTCCTTCAATCATAGCATGACAAATGGATAAAGACCTGAATAATGTCTCAACAGGTGAAGCCCAGAACTATATTTCAATTAGGGCTACGAATCAAAAATATATCTCAAGATAAGATTCATACCATTAATGTTTTGAGGACATTAACAGGGAACCCTAATTTCAAGAGATAGATCAATTAAGACTTGATCCCCTGCTGAAAGACAAATGTCATCAAGTCTTTCAAGATATTACGCATTTCCATATAAGTTAGAACTGAGATAGATTAACAAATCTATGCAGCTCAAAGATTAGGTTAAATGAAAGACTCACAAAGGGAAAAAATGTATATTTCTAATAAAAGTCAATTTCCACCCTAAAACAATTAATTAGGAAGCAAAATAATGCACAAGTCAAAAGGAAATGGATCTTAAGTCAAACTTATAACAGCTTCATTCTAATGAAAGCTATGTGCAGGAAGTTGTATGAAGGAAAAACCAACAATTACCAACTTGAGCGGCAGAGGAATCATCCAGTGATTTACTCTCAACCGCAGCAGGACGAGGAGTAGCCGAAATTACTCGAATGAGACCTCTTCCAGATTCTACCCGTCCTAAACTTCGAACTTTAATGTTCACCGGAACAGAAAAGGACCTTGTTATATGCTGGCGATCTCCTAATTTCTGTAACAAAGCAATTAAAATTAAAAGCAAAAGCGAGGCAAAGGCATATGAGAACCAAAAAGCACTCACAGTAGAATCCGATTGAGTGTGTAGAGTCCGTTCAGGTACAGACTCGTGACCCGAACCTGCTCTGGGTGTAGCCGGTAAAGAAACGGCCGCTTTGATGGACAAAGGGAAGAAAACTTTATTAAGCGAAAACGACCTAGAAGTGGAAGGCTTATCCGGAGGACAATCAGATTGAGGCGTATCAGGAATTATAAGAACCGACTTCTCACCATCCTGAACTACATTTTTCGACCTAAGGCTTCTCTGCGGAATCAGATTCTTCACACAGACGATTTGAGCTTAGCCGAATTAGGTCTCGGCGGAAGACCTTTACAAGAACAAGGACCTTGATCAATTTGCGTGGAATTGGACAATGAACTGTCCAAAGACCTCACAGGTATTTGCAAAGACGACAAATTCGGCTTTCGAGATTGCTGCTGTACTGAAACTCCACCATTTTCTTCCACCACATTTTCAATCTGATCAAACACAAACAAACAACATTCACATCCAAAAGCATTCAACAAACGAGCAACCAGTCATTACCTGAGAATGAAGATCACTGGACTCAGATTGATCAGCTGAATTGTCCATCCAAACTCAAAAACCCTATTTCGCAAATTGATGTTTGTTTCTGGGAGTGAATAGTTGATATTTTTAAAAATGAAGAATCATAATGTGTAATGATGAGAAAAAGAAAAGTGCGAGTGCCGTCAGGCCTCTTCGCCTATATTAAATTAAATTATGAATTTAGATTTGTGTAAATGAACAGAAGGGAAGAAGAAACCAGTTCTGCTGTGCTGTGTTATTATTTTAGTCTTCTTTTCTTTGAAAAAATTAATAAAAAATTGATTATTCGCAGTAGCTGTGTTCAGGTACGGCGGAGGAGAGTGGCACTGAGCTGTTAATGTGGAGTAAGTTTCACTCGTACGTTACAAGTACAACGCAAAGTCTGGAAGCTGTCTATTTCGCATTTATGGTTGTTTTTGGAAATAAATTCTTCAATAAAGTACAGTATACTTTAGGTAAATGAAATTGATCAAGGAGTGCCAATATTTTATTTCTTTTTTCATTGCACTTTTTTTTTCCTCAAATCCAACATCATTTGCTGGGATAATCCAAAAAATCCACATACATTTTCATGAATTACAAAAAAAATCGCGCCGGTTTCAGTATTTACCAAAAATCCACTTTACCGTTAGCAACTGTCAGATACACTATAGTGTTCAGTTAATTTGGTTTTTGACGGGTTTTCATATAAGGACAGTAAAGTCTGTGTCCACTGTTCATCCTAATTAAAAAAATAAATTTTAAATGAAAAAACGAAAGACGCACATCTTGGCATGTTGGAGAGTGACACCTCCCTCACTTTCAAAAGTCGATTTCTTCCCTGTAGTCTTGAGTATCGAATACAATTTCTGATTCGTTTCTAGGGTTTCAATTAGAGATGGTATAAAATCCGAACCGATTGGGACCGAATTGGGACCGACTGGACCAAACCAAAAATTATCGACCACGGTCCAAACAATCCCGTCCAATCCAATAAATTAGGACAAGTTATATTTGTCGTTTCGGTCCGGTCTCATATCTCTAGGAACCGGACCAATTAATAAAATAAATATTAAAAAATAAAAATAAATTCTTTTATAAAAAATAAGTACATATATTTATTTTGTGAATTGATTGAATTTAATTATATATTAAAATTTTTAATATTTAATTATATTAATTTGATTTTACTATGCACAAAAAATAATTTAGATAAAAAAATAATTTTATGAATTATATTAATTATAATTTAGAATTTTTAATTTTTAATATTTATAATATTATAAATCATTTAATTTGTGATAGATATGATTTATGTAAAAAAATTTAAAATTATTTTAAAAAAGTGAAAGGTCCATTAAAATTCCAATCCAATTGGACTGGACTGGTTAGGACCGGACCGATCGGTCCACATTTTAATCGATCCGGTCAGGTCCAAAATTTTGGGATCAGTTATATTAACTGGCTTGATCCGGGTCCAACGAAACTCGGATTAGACCGGAGCATACCCACCCTTAGTTTCAATGTTGGGAGAGATTTCTAGTTAGAATTAAACGGACTCGGTCTGATCATCAAGTATTGCTAGGCAGCTATAAAAGCGGAGAGGAAAGAAATCTGTTGGACACTAATGAACTGAGGATGGCATCAGTTTCGACATCAGCAAGTTGTGGGGTTTCTAATCGGGCTACCGTCAACGGTAAAGTAATAAATTTTAAAAATCGAATGTGTTTCTGTGGATGAAGAGCAAAAGTTATGATCTTAGCCTCTCAAGACAACCTGTTCAAATTATTCTTCAGATGCAAGGTTTGTGGATTTTTTAATTTTTAGGATCCAGATGATGAAGAATCCCGATTGCATTACATCATCAACTACTTAATGAGGAAATGTCTTTTATTGGCTACGGTGGACATTGTCTGCAGTCATTAGGTCATCAAGTGGTACAAAATCAAGAGTTCATTAAGAAAGTTTTAAAATGAGTGAAATTTATACTCATGTTGCTTTTGATATTAGCTTGCATCCTTGTTAGTAAATGAATTTTTTTTTTTTTTTTTTATGTTTGTTAGTCTGAAGTTAGAGATTTTTTCTGGTCCAAATTCATTTTTTTTATGTTTCTTATTATTTTTAACGTTGGAAGTTATTTGTAGTAACAGTTTCGGTCAATAGTGATGAAATTATTTGTATTATGTTAAGCATAAAGTGTTATCTGCAATTGTAATCTATTTTGCCTTTGTTTATGAATAGTTACACCTGACAGTAATACCTTTTGTTATCTGCATTTTGTGTTAATAATGGAATATTATTATTATCCTAGAATTTGGGAAGTTTAATTGCTATTGTCCAGAGTTGGTACCACATCCCTAAGAATGGTGCTGAAAGTTCTAAGAGGGACTTAACATGGAACTTCAAAGAGATTTACTCACTCTTCGTACGGAAAACTTCAATTATTTAGTGGATGCTTCTTTGAGAGGTGAACAGCTCCACGAGAGGATGAAGGGTACTAACTGGAGGACTAGTGAGTTCAAAGGTGGAAGCTCCTATGCTAGGGGAAATCCTCACAATAAGGCTACAACTCAAAGTCGTGAAGGTGGTAGCTCCAGCTGGTCACATCATGGTAAAGGTCATGGTAATCCACCTGCTCCATCGGTGGCCAGTGCTCTATCTCGTGGGGGATCTAATGCAAACATACCACCTTGTGCTACATGTGGGAGAGGGCTAGGGATGACAATTTGAATCCATCCCGCGGGTTCCCGACCTGCTCCAACCCGGTCGAGGCAGATTTAAACCCGCCCCGCAAAGGGTTGGATTCAATCTAATTCAAAAACCGATACTGGAGCAAGGCGGGTTCGGATTCTATCAAAATCCACCCCGCCTTGCATTGATATATATATATATATTAATTATATAATATTATATTACAAAATAAATATATTTTACGATATAATATTATATAATTAATATTATTTCAATATTTAATGAGTTTTTATTTTTTAAAGTTTTTTTTAATTCTATATAATTTAATGTTTATGAATTTTTTTAATATTTTATATTGGTGTAATATTTTATTATTTATTATTTATGAAATTTAGGATAATAATGCGAGTTGGGATGGAACGCAGTGTTCAAATCCGCTCCGTGCTAGTTGGATTTTTTAATAGGGAAAGAACCTAGTGGGACAGGTTGAGGCGGGTTGAGATTGATTATAAAACTGTAGGGGCGGTTTCGGGTTGATCAAAAATCTGCTCTAACCCGCCCCATTTCCATCCCTAGAGAGGACATTAGGGGGAATGTCGTATGGAAACTGGTGCATGCTATATTTTTGGTGCCAAAGAGCACTTTGCAAGAAACTTTCCATAGAATACTACTAGAGCTCTAGTTTTTGAGGCTGCTTCAGTTCAGCGGACTGTCATATCTGCTCCAACGGATGCACCGAGTGGATTTAGGGGAGGAGCAGTAGCTGGGGGGACTAAAAAGACAGATGGTTGTGCTTCAGCTCGTACCTATGCCATTAGAGGGCAAGAGGAGGCTAATACTCCTGATGTAGTGACTGGTACGTTCCTAATTCTCGATACTCCTGTGTTTACTTTGGTGGACCCGGGGTATACATTGTCATATGTTTGTAATGGGGTTTTATCGGATAAGGGTTGGGAAAAGTGGCCGAGCCACATAAGGAAGTGTGGGGTCAATTGAACCCATAGCTTTTTAAAAAAATAAATTATTATATATATTTATAAAATAAAAATAAAATAGTAATAAAATAATATAATAGAAATATCTTTATGAGCCCACAATATTTGAACTATGACACCACTGTGGTTTTGTTTCGCCTCCGCCACAGGTTGGGAAACGACTAAGACAGACTTCGACATCATCATATTAAACCCATTGGGGAATAGTGTGGTAGTGAATCGAGTGTTCAAGGATGTACCTTTGGTAATGGGCGGTGCAATTTTCTTGAGTAATTTGTTGGTACTGAAGAGTAATGAATTTGATGTGATTTTGGGAATGGATTAGCTATCTAGCCATGGTGTTATAATGGATTTTAGGGCGAAGAATATCACTCTCCAAACACCGGATGGTGAGTTAACAGTTATGGGGCATAGAAGCAATCCGTTGGATAAAGTGGTGTCGGCAACTTTGGCCCATAGGATGCTTAGGCATGGTTGTGAGGCTTATCTTTTTCATATGGTGGAAGTGATTAAGTCTCGAGCAGTAGGTGGATTCATACCAACAATATCAAAATACCTTGTTGTGTTTCCAAAAGATTTACCGGGATCGCCACCGGCAAGGGAAGTAGAGTTCACTATTGAGTTAGTTCCTGGAGCTGTACCGGTATCTATGGCTCTTTACTGGATGGCTCTAGCAGAATTGAAGGAATTGAAACTTCAACTTCAAGAGTTGTTGGATAAGAGTTTTATAAGACCTAGTGTGTCACCATGAGGAGCACTGGGGTTGTTTGTTAAGAAGAAAGATGGCTCCTTTCGGTTATGCATCGATTACTGGCAACTTAACAAGTTGACTATGAAAAATAATTACCCATTTCCTAGGATTGATGACTTATTTGATCAGTTGAAAGGTGTAGGAGTACTCTCAAAGATTGACCTAAGGTCGGTTATCATCAGTTGAAGATAAGAGAAGGTGACATCCAAAATCAGCCCTTAGGACACGCTATGGGCATTATCAATTCGTTGTCATGCCATGGATTAGCTAATGCCCCGACAGTGTTCATGAATTTAATGAACCGGGTGTTTAAACCTTATTTGGATCAGTTTGTGGTTGTCTTCATTAATGATATATTAGTGTATCTGAAGGATAAGGAAGAACATGATAAGCATATTCGGATTGTCTTGCAAACATTGAGGGAAAAACATATGAATCTAGATGGAAGAGGTGTCATTTTTGGTCATGTGGTCTCCAAAGATGGGTTAGTGCGGATCCTGAAAAGGTCAAAGCACTAGTGGCTTGGAAACTGCCAAATGATGTAACCAAAGTGAGGAGTTTTCTTGAACTAGCGGGGTACTAGTCGCTTTGTTAAAGGGTTCTCTTCCATTATGGGTCCCTTGAATAAACTCTTCCACGAAGGGGTTAAGTTTGAGTGGACTAGCTAATGCCAAGAGCACTTCGAGTTATTGAAGAAGTTGTTGAACGAAGCACCAATCCTTGTTCAACCAGTTGAAGGGTTGGACTATGTGATATACAGTGATGCATCCTTGCATGGATTGGGATGCGTTCTTATTCAAAAGGGAAAAGTTGTAGAATATGCCTCAAGACAACTTAAGTCACATGAATGCAATTACCCGACTCATGACTTGGAGTTGGCGGCTATTATATTCGCCTTGAAGATTTGGAGGTATTATCTATATGGGGGGAAAGTGCAATATTTACACGGATCATAAGAGCCTTTAGTATCTCGCAACTCAGAAAGAATTAAATTTGGGAAAAGAAGGTGGATTAAATTCTTCAAGGACTATGATATAGTGATTAATTATCATCCAGTGAAGGCTCATGTGATGGCAGATGCGTTGAGCCGAAAGTCTATGCATGCCCTAAAATGTTGCTAGTTTGAGTATTATGAGCAATAGAGTTAAAGTGTTGCTCCTTACATCTCTGTTGCTAAAAAAAACAACTCAACCTACTACTATCCCAGGCAAGCTTTTATTCTATTGAACTCATTTATTTTGTCATTTCCTTTTGAAATTGTATCTGAATTTTGTGAACTCCGTTGAAGTGTTGTGTGTATAATTATGAAATAAACTTATATTGTGTAAATGAATTTGGTTTTAATTGGAGCATTATCACCGAGGATTTATGCGGGGCATTTGATATATAAAGGGAAGGCTGTTATTCAAGTGGGGCCTAGAGCACCTGAGTTTATGCCTTTAAATGTACTCCAACACTTTCAAATTTGTTAATTATTTCTTTTTCAAGTTGGTTTTACTTACTTTTGGGATTTTGAATTTATTTGTTGTATGTAGTCTGGGGGTATATAATTTATCCAAGGAAGGCTTTGTCTTGCTACAGTTTGCTCCTGTTGTTGGTGTTTCGCAGTATGATTGGAATAGGAAATAGGTGAATTATGTTTATTCTATTTTGTCTAAAAATTGAACCTAAATAAAGTGGAAAGTTGTTTGAATGTAATGGAAACTATTGAGGATGATCATTGTCTGAACTACAATCATAATGTATCAGATTTATTATTGACTTATTATGGCATGTCTTTAAAATGAAAACCTTTGTGTGAATGCAGTCAATCACCAGGGAGCTACCCTCAAGCTATGACCACTCTGATGCAACACAAAAACTTTATTGGATTATTGTTAGATGTATGATGTGCTTTTATGTTTATTTGCTTTTCCAATGACATTATCACTTGAGAGGATTTTTAAACATTTGATAATGATATTTTGAATATGTAAAAAAATAATATACCCTAATTGATATAAATATCTTTTACGCATTTGGGTATATTCTTTACAAGATGAAAATCAACCTTCTATGAAGCTAACTTCATTTGTCTTAGTTCCAGCTCCTGCTCAGTTACAATACCGGAAGACGTTCTTTAATGCCTCGCTAATAATTAGCCCCGACCATAACCATGTTGTACATACAAGAGAAGATGACAAGTGTCTTATTTATGCAAGAGAAGGTTATCAGAACATTTACAAGGTTAAATCTGTTGCCAAACGAGTTCACTTAGAATCTAAATGTCTATCACCAATCAGCTAATTATGTTCCCAGAAGGCTTACTATGAAGCGAAAGACATGGAAGAAGAGCCATATGAATATGATTATAGTTATGTATGGATGATAATGATAGTGAAAGAAACCAGATGTCGATAACCGAAAATTGGAGAAACAAAACTCTACTATTTTCGATAAAATTTGTCATCTTTTTTTGTTTTTATTTTTGTTTAGTTGATGTGTTAGTTGAAATGAGTTTGATTTGGGGTTTTATAGATATTGAGATGTAAAGGAAAGGATTGTAGAATTGTTGTTAGGTGAAGATATGTTTGAGTGTGAAAATTTTTACTAGTTATATCAGCTCAATAGTATTGATCAACTTGGTTGCATTTTTGTGTTGTCAATGTAACTTCTTAATCTTTTTCTATGACAAATTTTATTGGAAATGATAGGTGGTCATTTAGTTTACTTAAAAGTTAGTAATGAAAAATTGACAGAAGCGTGCACAAATGGATTATGAGATCTCATGCCTTGACATTAATCCCATTATTGATAACCAGAATTTTAATGAGCTAGCTATTGTTGGAATATAGACAAACATAAGTGTTAGAATGTTTTCTCTACCTAGTTTGAATCTTATTACTAAGGAGAATTCGGTAAGATCTAAATCACACCTCAATTAATTCTTCCATGTGCCTTTGAAGAGTGTGTTTGTACTTGAGCTTCATTTGTTTCTTATCTTTAAATAAATTTTGATTTTATCTTATGACCAGGATAGTGTTTGTGCAACATGATAGTGTTTGTGCATTTGACTATAATAGGCTATTAAACTTGGTGAATTAAGATACTTTTGCATTTTTATGGTACTCTCACTATTGTCATATTCTTATTGTTTTTGTGGGCTATACATAAATATATTACCCTCTCCTGATATCTTATTTCTTATGTGCACTTAGAGATGGTCATCTTCTGAACTTCCTGCTGAATATGAGTACAAGAGAGTTGACTGATAGGAAAAAGGTATCTCTTGGTGGTACCCTAGCCAATTACTCTTCTTATGTTCTATTCCAAAAATACAATTCATGTGTTTATTGCATCATATAGGTTAACTATGATTTACAACAACAACAAAAATGATTTATAATTTTGTAAATCTGAAAAAGTCGGTTAATTTGCCCTTTCAACTCTGCTGCCTTTCTAGACAGGTACAACTTCCATCCTCCACTTGTAAGCAAAGTTGTAATATATAACTAGACACGAAGAATTGTAGTCATACATCTTATTTGTCAGTGTTGTATAGTTCTCTCTTTTGTAGATGTTAATTCAAAATTATGTTTTCTAAACAACAGTCTTGCAATTATAGAAAAATGTGAGCTTACAATTGGCTAATCGATGATATCAAGAAACTTCATATCTTCCATAAAAATTGGATAACATGTACGTTAATTTTGTCATCAAGAGCAATCCAAGACTTTTGCCATCTGTAGTTTAAAAAGTCAACCAAATGTAAACAAATCTGAAATGCACTTCATCCTTTTGTTAGATGGTTAAATATTTAAATTCATATCAACAGAAACATTTGAGTATGGTTGCTTAATAATATGTTATTCATTCTTAGATGATAGGAATGAAACTTGGAGAAAGTGAGCCAACCAACTTAAGTTCTATAATTTTTGTTTCTCAAAGTAGAATAGATACTATAAGGTAATGATATTTCCTCAATTCTTTCTCATCTTTATTACAAAACATGCAGGACATGGTATTAGTTTTCATACTTAAGGGTGTATAACTGCTTGCAACTATTAATCAAAAAATCCAATTATACAAGTGGATGCTTAGGGATGATGGTAGTGGAGAGTTGCAATATGAATGTTGGCAACATGGTCACATACTTGGCTTTATGTACAAACACGTGGAGATTTCAATGTTATAGCTGATCTTATGAAATCCCTTTCTTTGGTAATCTACAAGGTAAGTTTATAGTGTGATTTTCCATAAGTTCAAAATAAACAAATGCATAATGAAAAATACTGAAACAAAAATTACACATGTATAAATAGTCATTTTAAAGCCTATTAATGCTTAATCAGATTCTTTTATTGCCGACTAATCAATATGTTTATTTCTTTATAGCATGAGGAAGGTGTCATCGAAGAGAGAGCTCAAGACTGCAATGCAAATTGGATGTCAACTATTGAAATTCTTGATGATGATATATAATCAGGTGTTGAAAACAACTTTAACTTATTCATAGTCAGGAAGAATAGTGAAGGTGCTGAGGAAAGGGGACAGTAACAGGTGGTTGGTGAATACTACCTGGGAGAATTTATAGGTTTTGACATGGCTCTCTGGTAATATATTTACTAGATTATGATATTGGTCCAATTCCAACCATGATTAAAAAAATAATAGAATTGTCATATACCTATTTCTCAAAATGTAATGAATTTCAATAGATATTTTGATTATTTTTTATGAGATATTCCCAAAAACACCCCAATTTTTGATAGAGTTCACTTTAATCCCCTGATTTTACAAAGAATTGCAAAATTGCCCCGAAAATGTACTTCTGTTCTGGTTTCCAATTAAATTGGTTGTTAGATGTTAAACTTAACAGATTGAAAGATTTCTCTGACACCCCCTCTAACCCATCTGACCTCCATCAGAACCTGTTTCATGAATGCAGTTGTGGTTGACATTTTAAACAATTAAATAAATGTCCACTTTAATTGATAAAATAAAAAAAAAATCAAAGACATTGTAAATTGCAAAAGGCTCCTATTTGGAAAAAGTAGTCGTTATACTTTCTTACAATGTATATTTAAAAGGAGTCAAGTTACATGCATACACAACATTGTGAGTAGAAGAATTGGCAGAGAAGAGGAAAAACAATCCTACAATACAAGGTGAAATATATTGTGCTTGCAGTAGCTGTAATTTTTTCTTTAGTTTAAGCATCTCATTGTTTTTAGGTTAATAGCATCAGAATCGTCAATGAAATTGTAATGAAAAATAAGGAATCAACATCAGGTATGTTTCGTAACATTTTAAATGGAGGTATTGTTGAATTCAATAATAGATGTTGCTACTGTCAGAGGCGAGCATCAATTAAGATATCAAAATCAAGTGGAAATCCACACAAACTATACTTCTTTGTGATGCATGCAACTACTTCAGATGGTGGGTTACATATGAGTCTGAGATCAATATAATGTGCTAAAGAGATGCTTGATGCAGTATGATGATTGTGAAAATGCAGAACATGCATAGATACTGAGAAAGAATAATAATGCATGTTAAAGGTTACTTCACTGCATGTTTAATTCTGATTGTGTTTGTGACATTACTATGTAAAATATGGATTGTTATCTAAAATATGTAATTATGTGTTTGATTGAATTGTCCAAACTAGTATGCATCATGGGAAATTCATGACTCTTATATTATAAAAGCAAATGGCCTTTTAATATCCTCATGTGATGACAAAATGGAATAAAGGTTGCAACAATGCAATGACATGTACTATTGTCATTATCTTGCAAGCAAATTAAGGTAATTTTGGCGCCTACTTCAAAGACAATAAATCCAACCAAACATTTTATAGGTAACCAAAGTCATTAATAATATTCAAAGGCAGTACCAAGTTTAAACAAAATCATACCCAACCTAGTATTCAACAACATAAAAAGAGTATTAGAGGATCTCAGTATCTAATATTCTAATAACTTAACTACTTCTTCAGTTTAAAAACTATAGCAAGGTTGCATCTGACAATATGAATTAAATTTTAGTTAAATTGAATGGCAACCTTGGACAAAATATGAACAAATATTGGACCAGTTGATAAGTTTAGTTGTTGCAAAAGTAAGATAAGCATTGGTTAGTTACATAGAGCTAGTCGGCGATTGATTTTGGTTGTCATGCTTCAGATTTGGATGGTGATTTGTGAAGCACCAGTTTGGAAGTACCCGAACTGATAAATGCAATTTTGAAAAAAAAATATAAAAATAAAGAATGTTAAATACATAGACTGTCAAATTTTAAAAACTCATATTATAAGTAAAGTCATGTTAAAATGGCAATGTGTAAAGTGGTTACCAAAGATAAATTTGCCTTGAAGCATGTTTGTATGCGTTTGTTTGAGCATGAATGTATGAACTAGGCATTGATAGCCTAACCTTTTCCTTTCTCCATTTTTCTTGTTTGTTTTCTTTTCGAAATGAATATATGTCTAGGTGGATCGAGCTAGCATTTGAAGGTCGGGTTGGAAGCCCTCCTTGGAGCATTCATTACATGGCATCTTTTCACCTTGTTTATTTTGTATACACTTTTGTAATGTATTTAACTTTAAATATTATTTTGTCAACTTGTTCACTTGGCTTAGTGACGAGTTGAACGCGGAGCTCGGTTTCGCATGTTGATCCGAGTTTGGTGTTACTTAATGATTTCATATGTAAACCTTATTGAAGATTATTTGGTGATGATGTATTTTAAAGTATTTATTTGCCACTTGGGTTGCAATTTCTATTATGTGTATGTATATGTTATAAATATATGAAGTTATATGTATGAGTCGATGTGGCGTTCCGGTCTCCTACGCCTCGGGTCCTCCGCGGGTGGGGGTCGGACGCTACATCTCTAATCACTACGAGCTACACGTTGTTTGATTTACCTCGCAATAAGCTTTCTAACGATATATGGCTTGCCGAAATCGAAGTTTTTTACCCCTCCAAATAATCAAAACAATTTTAAATTCTAAAGTATATCCGAATTCTCATAAGAATTCCAACAAATTGGAATAATGCTTTATGATGATGATGGTGGTGGTGGCGGTGATGATGGTGGTGGTGGTGGCGGTGATTATGATGACGATGGTGATGGTAATGACAATGGTGATGGTGATGGCGATGGTGATGGCGATGGCGATGGCGATGATGTTGATGGTGATGATGATGGTGGTGGTGGTGGTAGTGGTGGTAGTGATGATGGTGATGGTGATGATAATAGTGGTGGTGACGATGGTGATGATGATGGCGACGATGATGACGATGGTGATGACGATGACGATGGTGATAATGATGACGATGATGGCCATGACGATAAAAATTACGATGATGATGACGATGATGACGATGATGACGATGACGATGATGATGATAATGACGACAACAATGACGACGATGATGACAATGATGATGATGGTGACAATGATGACGACGACAATGATGATGATGACGGCGACAACAACACCGACACCGACAATGATGACGATGACAATGATGACGACAATGATAATGACGATGATGACGATGACAATGATGACAATGACAATGACGGCGATGGTGACGATGATGACGATGACAGCGATTATAACAACGATGATGAGGATGACAATAATGACGATGACACACGAATACCTTTGAATATAACTAGTTTGCAATAAATACTCACCTCATACCAACTAAGAAGCAAGAGATAAGAGAGAGATTTCGTGAGCAAAGAGAGAGGACGAGATTATGAGACATGAAAGAGGAGAGAGAGGATTATTTTTAATATATACTTGAAAATAAATTCGTGCTTTGCGCGATATTTGATAATTTAAAAAGGATATAGCATGCTAATTAAAAAATCAATTTTAAATATTTTTTAATTATTATATATATATTAAAATGATTTATTTTTTAATATCATCGATATAATAAATATAATATTTATTTTATTATAAATTAATAAAATAAAAGTTTTAAAATATATAAAAGTTAAAAATTAAATATGAAAGTTTAAAATTATTTAAATGATAATATCTATTTATTTTAATAAAAATATATCTTAATGAATCAAAACTTTAAATAATTTTTGTTTCAATAAGTCTTATTAATTTTATATTAAACATGTATAATAAACAAATTTTATTTTAAAAAAATTAAAAGGAAAAAAAAAGAAGAAAAAAGAAACAACTTCTCATCTAAGTTATTGTTGAATCTAGTTATTTCGAAAATAGTGAATCAATGTCTTATCTTATGAGACTCTCTTCTCATTCTCTTATCGCAAACAAAATAATTTTACAATGATGAAAAAAAAGATAAAATTATCAGAACAAAGTTTATGAAATATAAAACTTACCGGAGGTATTGAAGTGTCTTATAATATGCTTTTCATCACTAAAACACAATGAACATGAGAATTCAAAGAAGTTATTTTGTTGATATAGAAAAAATATGATGAAAGTTGAAAGAATTGTTGTAAAAGTTGGTGAGAGATAATTGAAAACTTTTGTAATTTGTTATATAAAATTTTGTAATGGTGGAATTGTAACTGAAGAGTCGTTTATTTAATTGATTTAATTAGAGTAAATGATAATTATCTGAATGGAGAGAAAACAATTTATTTTAGCAAATGAAAAGTCATTTGTAAAACCTTCATGATAAATATTTAGGAATGGCAATGGGGCTGGTCGGGGCAGGTCATTGGAATATTGGAATTGCCCTGCCTGCAGACTGGTCTGACCTGCCCCGCCTGCCCTATGGTGTGGGACAGAATGTTTGGACCCGTGACTTGTCCTGCCCCGCGGAGACTTGTTTTGGTTTATTCTAAAAAATATATATATTTATTTAATTATATTTTTATATTGCTTCTTACTTTATCAAAAACTATATTTTTAAATTTACAATAATATTTGAGTTTGAAAAATAAATAATTTAATAATAATTACTCCTTCCGTCCCTAATTAATTGTTACAGTTAGAAATTTGTGAGGTAGTGTAATAAATTATGAATTTCCAAATTTACCCTTACAACAACAAATAAATTACAATTGAATATCACATGAGAGAGGCCCACCTAAAAAGTTGGGAGATAGTGTGAGAATTTAAAAAGTTTTAAAAGTTGAATAAGTGGTATATTATATTGGTCAGTGGGGTTGAGTGGTTGAAAAAATGTAAGGGTAATATTGTCTTTTTCCATTATAAAAATTACTAAAAATGGAAGTGTAACAATTAATTAGGGACATCCATTTTTAGTAAGTGTAACAATTAATTAGGGACGGAGGGAGTATTAATTTATTATTTATTTGATATTTAATTAATTTTTATTTAATAAAATTACTTAAATATTATTAATGTTAATGAAAATAATTAATTTTTAATATTATTTTGATGCTTCAAAAATTAAATTTATTTAGATATTTATATTATATCTAATAATACACAGTAAATTAAACTTATTAAAAAAATTTGAAATAAAAAAATAAATAATCAAAATAAAAAATTAACAGAAATTAATTAACAGGGCAGGGCAATTGCGGGGCAGGGCGGGGCGGTCTATATTTGACCTATTTCAGGTATGGGGTAAGGCAGAGCACCAACCAGATTTGGACTTACCTTGCATGCGGGATAGGGCAGGGCAGTCTATATTTGACCCATTTCAAGTACGGGACAGGTCGAGTTAGGTCAGGGCACCTTGGGGAAGGGCAGGGCCGCAGGTTAGGATGAAAATTGTCATTCCTATATATATATATTGAAAGTGACATAGATGTAAATAATAGAAAAAGATAAATCTAGTTTCATAAGCAGCAATGAGAGAATTCTAGTTATGCCACGTACGCGGATTTAGAATCCTTTTATATGATTTTACTAATAATAATTATTTGTAAAAATTAATAGATTTATGAGTTACTCTTTTATTATGGTAAGTGACAATATGATTAATTGCTCTCCTATAAAATGGGGTGACACATCATATAATCTAAACTCCAGTACAATCTATCATGAGATGGTAAAAATTAAATTATTGGTAAATGTGAAAAAAAATTATTTAATTAAATTATTAAAATACTTTCAAAAATTATTTTTCTTTGATTAATTTTCATCTCTATAAGTTCTATACAAAAAAGAGCAGATGAATCAATTTGTGTTATTTATTATATTTTGTTGTGCATGCATAATGACAAAACTATCCTTCATTTATTTTAGGAATAAATAATAACTAGCCCCCCGTACTTGTATTAAAAATTCAGTTAGCCCCTTGTACTTCAATTTGTCTCATACCGCCCCCTGTACTTGTATTTTTAAATATTTCAGCCCCTTTGCGCTTACGTGAACTGATGCGTGAGTTAAATTATGAAAAAAGGCGCGTGAGGTTGTGTATGTTTTTATTTTTAGTTGCCACATCAGAGTATTACGTGGCAAAAATTATTTTTTCTAAATTCAAATCGAGGTTAAGTTAAACTCAGCGATTGTTGGGGTTCTTCTACAAGTTGTTCAACATCCTCTACTAAGATACTCTTCTAAAAGTTGCAATGGATATGGGTTTCTGTTGTTGTGGTAAGAAGCCAATAATTAGAATCTCTTGGATACACACAAATCCCGGTCGACGATTCCTCACATGTGTACAGGTACTGAAATCTTCACTCTACAACTTAATAGTGGTTTCATTTGGATATAACTATGGTTTGATTATTTTAGGCCGAAGGAGGTTGTGATTACTCTAACTAGTATGATGAAGTGTTTCCTGAGCAAGCAAAAAATGTTATTTGGGGACTTTTGAATCGTGTTAAATGTTTGGAGGAAGAGAAACCACGATCTAAAAATGAATGGAAGCTTGGGTTAGTAGTTGTGTTTGCATTTGTTGTCTGGTTGTTGTTTGTTTAGGTAGTTTATGTTTGAAAGTTTGTAGGTTGTAGGTGAATGAATATGTAAGATTTATTATTGTAATGCTGATGCTACCAGGGTGTAGGAGGATGTAATGGTGATTTTCTTAGCAATGAAATGAATTAATATTCTTATTTTGTAAGGGAGGTATGTTGTTACAGTTTGTCGATAACTGTAGTATTGTAGATTAATAAACATCTGGAAAGCACACTTTCCTACAGTAGTCCAAGCTTAGTTTGGATAATGTAGAATCACTTGTGACAATGACTCATTAAATTATATTGGATAATGGTATGGTGAGGACTAGGAACAAGTGTTTTTGGCATGTTTTAAGGTAATGGATCTGCACATGGTATGTAGACCATGTTCAGTTTATGTTTATATAGTTGAGCTTCTGTTAGTTATTATACAACTTCCATACTCATCTTTGACTTGAAAACAAGATTGCTTTTGTCAAAATATGGCCAATACAATTTGGTAAGAGTTTTTAGTTTGGTTTTTGTGGTGAGTTATCTTTGATTCTGATTAGCACAGAAGCACATGTTTTGGTGCCTAAAACTGTGCGGAAAAGACTTGATAGTCATTTTATTTTACTTGATTTGGAGTACACTTGATTTGGGTACAATTTGTCAAAATTGAAGCCTGACAGAAGAGAAATGTTAGTAGACACAGAGTTCATTGGACTTCCCCCAAGAGGGCCTGATCCTGAGCATCACTACTAATCAATTTTTCTGTGTTTAGTCATGCATCATAAAAGTATTCTGAGATTGGAAACCGTATTATATTGTCAAGTTGACTAACATTAATGAGAATGTATGGTCTCAGGAAACTGTTTTACAACTTTATTTGTTTCCAGACTTGAATTTTCATGTCTAAGTTCATGAATATTTTGTTTTAATTCCAGTTGCTTAAATACATTGATGAGACTTGGAAACACCAATCCCATTTTGCCACAACATCCTTATGACAAAGCACTCGCTCGTTTCTGGGCTAAATTCTTAGATGACAAGGTAACTGTTTCCTTTAAATAAGATTTCAAACAATTTGATTGATTTAGTGAACGTTTTGATTGCACAGTGCATGTCGGACTGTTGAAATCTGTAATGAGCAGAGGACAGGAACAAGATGAGGGGATTAAAGAATCTATTGAGTGTTTAAAGATACTTGAAGCTGAAGTCGGAGACAAAAAGTTCTTCGGAGGTGAAGAGATAGGATTGGTTGATATAGTTGCAAACTTTTTGGCATTCAGGTTTATGATATTTCAAGAAGTCTCAGGATTGGATGTTCTGACTAATGACAAGTTCCCTGGATTGTACAGATGGACTCAAGAGTATGTCAATCACAGTGTTATCAAGGAATGTTTGCCTGCAAGTGACTATATTGCTGCTTATTTTATTGCTAGTCTTCCAGCTTCTTCAAACTGAGAACAAATAAACTTGTGTTGCATGTCAAATAAAATAATCTATTTTACTTAAGTACTTCACCTCATCTTTAAAACCAACAAGGACTACTATTTTCAAACCCTCCAAAGTCAAAAGTCTAAACACGTTTTTGAATCTTCATTTAATTGAACAGAAACAACAGTGTATATAAATGAGGCTCTGCAGGGAACAACAAACATAGTGTAAAGAATGGCAGAAGAAGTGAAGTTGTTTGCAGTATATGGGAGTCCAATGAGTAGAAGAATAGAGATTGCATTGAAACTGAAAGGTATAGAGTTTGAGAACATTGAAGAAGACTTGTACAACAAGAATCCTCTCCTTCTCAAATACAATCCTGTTCACAAAAAGATACTTGTGCTTCTCCATAATGGAAAACCACTTGCAGAATCAGCTCTTATCATTGAATACATTGATGAGACTTGGAAACACAATTCTATTTTGCCTCACCATCTTTATGACTAAGCACTCATGGGTTTCTGGGCTAAATTCCTTGATGACAAGGTAAAATGTTATCTTTATTCTTATTCTGATTCTAATCTATTTTGAATTCGATTTTGAACTAACCAAAATGGATAAGACAACTTCAATTTCACTCCATATTCAAAAATAAATAATTTACATCAGAACTAACCAAACCATCACTAAATCAACATTGAAGAAGACTGAAAGGTATGGGAGTCCAATGAGTAGAAGAGTAGAGATTGCATTGGTATTGAAAGGTATAGAGTTTGAGAACATTGAAGAAGACTTGAACAACAAGAGTCCTCTCCTTCTCAAATACAATCCTGTTCACAAGAAGATACTTGTGCTTCTCCATAATGGAAAACCACTTGCAGAATCAGCTCTTATCATTGAATACATTGATGAGACTTGGAAACACAATTCTATTTTGCCTCACCATCTTTATGACTAAGCACTCACGGGTTTCTGGGCTAAATTCCTTGATGACAAGGTAAAATGTTATCTCTATTCTGATTCCAATCCATTTTGAATTCGATTTTGAACTAACCAAAATGGATAAGACAACTTCAATTTCACTCCATATTCAAAAATAAATAATTTACATCAAAACTAACCAAACCATTACTAAATCAACATTGAAGAAGACTGAAAGGTATGGGAGTCCAATGAGTAGAAGAGTAGAGATTGCATTGATATTGAAAGGTATAGAGTTTGAGAACATTGAAGAAGACTTGAACAACAAGAGTCCTCTCCTTCTCAAATACAATCCTGTTCACAAGAAGATACTTGTGCTTCTCCATAATGGAAAACCACTTGCAGAATCAGCTCTTATCATTGAATACATTGATGAGACTTGGAAACACAATTCTATTTTGCCTCACCATCTTTATGACTAAGCACTCACGGGTTTCTGGGCTAAATTCCTTGATGACAAGGTAAAATGTTATCTCTATTCTGATTCCAATCCATTTTGAATTCGATTTTGAACTAACCAAAATGGATAAGACAACTTCAATTTCACTCCATATTCAAAAATAAATAATTTACATCATAACTAACCAAACCATCACTAAATCAACACTAAATCAAGTAAACACAGCCTCAACTCATTAAATTCTAAATTTCTGCACCAAGTAAATGTACATTTGAAGACAGCTAAGTAAAGAACACCCTAAATTCTTGTTATCTAAAAGACAGCAGATGAAAGACACAATCATATATCTATTGAAATAAAAGATAACATCAACAGAGAATAAACTTGCTTGTAGAATACAACTATTAATTGTATGAAAAGTCCACAATACAGAACACATAATGACCATGTTAATCTTTCAATTCATAAGCAATCTAAACAATCTTTGATCATAATATTCAAAATCCATACAAACCAACTTATGACAAGAATAAACATACAGGTTCAGATACCTAGCTAATGTTTGCAAACTTACTACCAATCAACAACTACACTTAATTATTATACCAAATGTCATGCATTTTTCCCAATGGAACGATGGTTCCCTCCACTCTTACTAGTAAAATGCTCACATAAGCACCTGTAATAATTTCTCAACAAAATTAATAAAATCTTAGCTGCTAAAGTACACAAAGAAATGAAAAACAGATTTCAATCACTAAATGAGCATAAAAAATAACAGATTTTTATCACTGAATTGTGATGGCTATAAAGCCCACCAAATTACAATACCAAAACCTGCAGTTCCTACTCTCATTGTATAAAACATAACAGATTCTTCCAATGAAAGTCGTAACAACCCAAAACAATATCAAAGTGCCAAAATACTTCTTCCATCAATAGCAAAATATTGATCATAATAAGTTTGGTCAGATTTTCAGAACTATAATGATGAAAAATAACAAATTTCAGAATGTATTCACTGGAGTTGAGGTTGGTTACTTCCACTAATAGATGTTGTGGTCCTCCTAGCTTCTTGTTGCAAATGTTGACTTGTTACTGCCTTTTTTCCCTTCCATTTTAAGCCTCTAGGCTTGAATCCTAAATCAATTCCAGTTGCTGAAGCATCTATATGCTCACCTGAATGGATGACTCTTTGCATTGCTGTTCCTGGCTGTAAGAATAAGGTCAAAATGCAAGTACAATTATAATGATACATAATATAAAAGACAGATACATTGCAATGTATACGTTTTTTGATTCGCTTACATTGAATACAGTCCTTCCTGTTGAGTTGTTAATCAGCGTGCCATAACCTTGCTCTTTTGAACTACCACCTCTCCCTGTGCTTGATCGACCACCTCTTAAACCTCTTCATCTTCCTTGGCCTCTCCCAGGATTAGTTTATAGTGAATGTACATCAGTAAATGCATTTGATTCTATCCGAGAGGCATTAGCTTGATTGGTTCTTGGTGTGGGCTGTTGTTGTTGGCCACTTTTGAGGAATGTTTGTCTGCTTGGTCTGGTTGATAAATGAGTCTGAACAGGAAAGTCAATAGGCTGGGATTGAGCCTGGTTACGAGTTCCTGAGGCTTGAGTCTGGTATGAACCTCCAATGCCATCAACAGCTAGTCTATCACCTCCAGCACCAGAGTTATCGCCTGTAGAAGCAGTCTTGCTCACTCTCTTCCTCTTTTTTTTTGTTCTTTTCATTTTCTTCCTGCACGGGATAAATTCTGGAAGTGTCGTTGCATATTGATGTAGAGTTATAGTGAAGGACTTGATCTTCAACATGTTGGATGAAATTCTGATTTAGTCCCTCTTTCTTCTGATATTTCAAGTTTAAGCTCATTTTTCACAATTTTTCATCCAAGTCCCTGTCTCATCAACAACAGTCTAGAATTACTGGAAAACATTTAATATCTCATCTTTTAGTTTCAATTTCATTACATTATACTCATAAAAGATGCTAAAACATAGGTAAATTCTAGACTTATCAATTACCCCCAACTTAGCCTTTTGCTTGTCCTCAAGCAAACTGACTAAAAATCTACTGAGACAGCAATCAGTGCAAACTTATATCATAATTCAAAGCAATTCATTAAGTATAGTTTTGAAAAAATTTCTAAACAGTGACCAGCTCTTCTTTCAAAATTTCCAATCAACTAATTCAAAACTAGTCATTTTCTTCATGTAGCAAAGTATCAGAGAAGATCCAAGTAATTGAGTATTGAAACTACTTCCTCACTGTAGTCTCTCATAAGTGTTTGATCTCTTAGAATCCTAAAGGTTACTCATTCAATACACTAGTCACTTTAAGAATCAGAATTATGTACCAAGACAAATGTGATTCTAGTGTTTCACAAGCACGTATGAAGAAAATTTTAAGAACCTCACGAACATTGAACTTTACTCATACACTGTACAGCACTTAGAGGTTCCTAAGTTCAGTACTGCCTCTTTATCTGCCTTAGAATCTCTGATTTGTATATATAGGGAAAATGGGGTCAAGTTAGCTTATGAAAGAAAGGAATTTCTTCAAGGAATCAAAATTTGGACATACCACTAAATTCTTCTCAATCCCTCAATTCCTCACTCTTTAGTGTTTCCCCACTCCATGATACTGTATTCACATACTACTTTATTTATAAACACTGCTCATTTCACTTGATTGTGTCAGTTCTTTTCTTTTCTTTTCATTTTTTTCATTTTTTTTCTTTTCTTTTCATTCTTTTCAATTTTTTTTAGAAGATTCTGCTTTTAGCAGCTTCAGAAACACTCTTTAAGATAATCCTCACTTCCCATCTTTTCAATCCCAAATCTAATGGTAAGTCCAAAGGGTAGGATTAAGATTATATCTCTATCTTTATGGTTTGGACTGGATTAGGGACCAAAGAAAAAGTTTTAACGAGAATGGAAACAAAATGGGTTACCTCACAAGATATCAAGATCTGGTTATATCAAGTAAGCAAAGGTTATTTAGTAGTTTCACTCACTCTCTCAAATCGGATCATTTCCCTTGGCAGATTAAAGACAAACTTCACCCGACCAATGCCCTGTACACTTGAGGAATGTATGAGAAATTCAAAGCAAACCTATGAAGGTTCATAGAATAAAATTTTCAGATAAATGTGTTTAATAAGGAAGAGAATAAAAATAACCCCTCTCATGAAGAAAAAGGCACCGAATTAAGCTCAAAACCTCACATTCCACCCAAGATTTTCTCCACTCTTTCCTAATCAAAACTCATTAACTTATTCACAATTCAAAACTAACCAGAATCTTCATCAGTGTTCAAAGAAATTTGTCAAAAATTGCTCATCAACACTGCTTGTTTTGAACACTTATTTTACTGTTTGAAAACTCATTTTATGAAAAACTAAACCACTTTGAATTATGAGCAATGTAAGCTCAATCATGCGCTCAGACCTAATATACTAAAAAATTAAAATCAAGCTATACACTAAACACAAAGAACAATAGCAACGTGATTGCTACCCCACCCCCAACTTAAAAGAAAGCAGTGTCCTCAATGCTCAAGAGAACAGAAATGAATAGAATGAGAGGATAGAATGTATAAAACAATGAACCAGAGAGTTAAGCAAACTACCTGAAAGTCGCCATAATCAGGGGATAAGTCGCCCCCAATTAAGGTCAAAAAGAAAAATTGGTTAGGCGAAATAAGAATAGGCGAGAAGGAAATTGATCGCTAACCTTGGGCGAAATATCCAGGCGAAATATAGAAATCGCCATTTTAGAGTGACATAGAGGAATAATGTCATGGCGAAATACAGATCCTGCAGGCGAAATATTAGACAAGATAGAAATGTCGCCAAAAAGAGAAATCTAGAATTAGGCGAAATAAAAAATATATCGCCCTAACCATTCGCCTGTACCATATGAAAGAATTTACCAACCAGGCGAGAAACAGAGATCTCGCCTTACACAAGGCAATTATTTAGGCGACTTAAGTTCTATCTCGCCTCAACACACTGTTCCATTAAAATCCTTGCAGAGTGACCTGTAAACTTCAAAAATCAAAATGAGAAATGGTTTCATAGTTAATGTGTCTACCTGTAGACTCAACTCACTTTGTTTAGGGAAAAGAACCCCCAACTTAAAATCTAAAACTCTCTGTAACAACTTAACCAGCAATCACATTACTCTTCAACATACAAAAATAAAGACAAAATAATCAATCACATTACTCTTGAAAAAATAAAGACTCAAGGAAACACATTACTCTTTGCTAAACATTAAAAAGATAAAACAAATTCAAATTACTCTTGTAATGAAAAAATAAAAACCAATCCTGAATATCACAAAAGAAGTAAAAAAATCAAATAAAAACTAGAAATCGTCTAAAGGATCTTCTGAAGACTTGGACTGCTGAGAAGTTTTAGTGTTCAGTCTCCTCTTCTTAGGTTTTGGAACCAACTTCTTCATTCTTGGTCGAGAAAATGCTAGAGATGAACTTAAAAGTGTACTAGTACCAGGAGATGGTGCCCTCAAATTTAGATGCTCCATAACAGATTCTCGAACTTCAGCTTCAGTGTCAGCAGCAGCTCTAGTGGCCATTGCTCTAGTCATTCTCTTGGAAGAGCCTTCCGGATTTTTCTTCTGTTTCTTCTTTTGTTGCTTAGGAGTGGATTGATTCCCTTCTTCAGCTGGCATGATATCTTCATCTTCACTGACCTCTTCAGATTCCAAGGCAAGAATCTTTCTTTTTCTTCCCATTGTAGGAGGATTCACTGGAATGTAAATTCTCCTGATAAATTCCCTAACTTGCGTGAAAAATTAAGTTCTGAATTTATTTGGAATCACTAAAGCAGAATCCTTGTCCCATGGAGATCTGTTAGACTTCCAATCCCAAATAAGAATAGAACCAATCTCTATTGTAGAAATCTGAAGATCCAATGGTACTGCAATTGATAGAGTTTTCAAGATAGGGCAGTCCTCTTCATCACTGTCATCTCCAATAAAGACAGGAGCTAGAAAATGCCACCATTTCCTACTGTTTCTTTCAGCAATCTCTTGAGCATATTCTTCATCTGTAATGAGATTGTCTTTACTCCCCAAAGAACCACAAGCAAAAACATCATCAGATTCGGCTTCAGAGCCATTTTCATTATCTTCAATACCCTGGCTGATGGACTCAGTAGGACGGAAATGTACTATAGCCAAAGAGTCATCAGACTGTTCCAAAGATTGGCTCTGATAGAGAATTCCCATTCTTGACATATTCACCAATCTCGGAACCTCTGGATGCAAAATGTAGAGTCTTGGAATGTATTCATTAGTTAGTTGTGGTAGACACTCAGTTGTACAACTCACAAGCTTGAAATGATCAGGAACCTGACAAGTTGAAATGCATAGAGCTTGAGTTGTCTGATCTTCATTCACTTCTAACAGATTTTCCTCACTATGGTGGTCATCAGTTTGAAGTTGAGAACTTGATCCCTCACCATCTTCATGACTTGATACTGGTAAACCTGCAGCTTCAGCATAATAAGCCAATAATTTGGCTTGCTCTTCGATTGTTGCAGTATCAATCTCTTCACAATCTTCAGAATCAACATCCCTATCATTACCAATTATTGATTCCAATATAATGGATTTCCCTCTATCTGCAAGTCTTTCATCAGCCTCCACAATTTGATGCACTATCACTTCTGATGATAAGTCTAGTTGTTCAATTAGACTCTGTTGAACAACAACCTCTTCAACTGTTTCTGCAAGCACCTCAGGTTGAATAGCCACTAGATCTTCTTGCTTAGGTTATAGATTCTCTTGATTATCCATATGTTCTTCCCCTCTTGGTGGTTCCTTAATTGAATTATTAGCCGAGAATCCAGCAAAACCCACTGGAGAGATGTTTTCTTTAGCCTTGTGCATCTCCCACATTCTGATAAAATCCTGTGGAGTAGAGATGGATTTGGAGAATTCAGCAAGTTTTTCTTCAATCTTCTTGTTTATCATGTCAGATACTAAAGCATCAAAATGCTCTCTTGATGAGGGCTCAGCTGCCCTTCCACTTTCCTCTCTGCTGCTATGGGTAGGAGCTGACAATAATTTCTCAGGTGTTTCCAATGAAAGACTATTTCTCTGAACACTTGACTTCTTGGTTTCCCTCAAAGCCTTCAATTCTCTCACTTTCTCCACTGCTTCAGTGCAAGTGGTCTCCTTACCACCTCTACTTTCCCAGAGTCTCAATTCTAAACCACTAGTGTGTGGTTTTGAATCAGCCAACCACACATCCTTCTTCCTGCTTTGGACTCCATATTTTTCCAATAAACCTGTAATTAGGGATGGGAAGTATAGAGTTCTCTGCCTAGACTTCTCCTTCTTCAAACTGCATATTCTCCTTTTCAGTTCTGAGAAGATCAGCTGACCCAGATGAATGAACTTTCCCTGGTTGAAATCTCTAAGGAATTTCTTTTCATCTGTAGAAAATCTACTGCCTTTGTTTCTAGGCATCACGTTGTCCCTCAGCCAAGTTAAGCAAATGGCAGTGTGAATGTCCAATTCACTTGCCAAAACATCTCCTTCAGATCCTTGAGTTGGATAATGAAATCTCCTCAAACTCCTTAGATCTGCCTCAGTCAGCTCTGAGGCTTCCATTCCTCTATCTCCTTGATGGGTTGCCTCCATCAAACCATAGTAGCTACAGATGGACTCTGGAGAAATATCTACCTGGTGACCTCTGATATCAAATGGAGTGTCCAACTCCTCTGGTGCCTTATCATAGAATTCTTCCACCAGAGTGGCATTCACCTTTTTGGGCTGTGCCACCAGCTGCCTCATGAACCAACTCCAGAGGTAGTTCCCAAATCTTTTGTCTTTAAATTCTTCAAAAAGGAATCCCTTCTCTTGCCAAAACTGCAAGTTGTCCTTTTTAGAAGGTCTCTTGAGCTTGGACTTGTCCTTAGAAACTTTAGGTGAACTAGATGTCACCTTCTCTACAACTGCTGCCTGCTTTTTAACCAATGTAGATTTTTCAGTAGACACCCCCCCTTTTCAGCATTTTGTGTAGAAGGGGTTTTTGGTGTGCTTTCCACACGTTTCTTCTTACTGGATCCAATCTGCACTCCTTTTTGCTTGGGCGACTTAGGAGAAGATGGAAGAATCACCCTGACTTGATAATTCTTCTCATTAAAGATCTTCGGCTTGGCCGAAGTCTTGGCTTTCTTGCCCTTCTTAGATGGGCTGGGAGTGTTGTCGCTCTTTCTTTTTGCCATTATTTGCAATTTGAAACAACATTCTCACAGTTATAACCAAATATCAGATTGACATAATTAAAACTCTTCAAACGACAGCATTATCAATATTCAACAGTTTGACAGTATGTAGCAACATGGGTTCAGCATTTATATAAAGCACTTTAAACAATCAAAGCTCTAAACCATGTTTTACAGTTTAAAAAAAGTACCAACAACTACTGTCAATAATGCAATCAATTATCTTCACAGAAATGTAATACCAAACTAAAATCACCCATGTTCATTGTAAAACCCACAGAGTTTCGATATTATTACCATCAAACAAATGCTCTATTAACACCTAACAGTCTCGACTATCATCACAACACAGATAAACCTAACACAGCTATCAGCTTGCATAAACTGAGAGAGAAGAAATGAAACGTACCTTGTTGGTTTACTGTGATGGAAATCGATCGAAAAGAAGAACCGAAACGAGAGATTCGCGATTTAGGGTTTGTGAACAATTGAAAATTCAGAGAGCAAAGTAATGGCAACTGTAAAATGGAATTAGGTTTTATGAAAAATCAGAAAATAGGTGCAATGATGAAAGACTAGGCAGTAGGCGTAAAGTTTTTTCCTCGCCCCGTGTCATCCAACGGTAATAATTTTAATGCACCTATTTAAGTGGCGAAATAATTTATGTCGCCCAAAATGCAGGTGTTATAAAATTCAGAACTAGGCGAGAAAGAATGAGATCGCCTTAAATGACCTAACTGGCAATACAAAGTGGCGACATATTAATTATTTCGCCTTCAAAAGAGTTTCTGGCGAATTAAATGAGGCGAAATGAAGCTACCTCGCCAAAAATATTTTCAAAAACAGGCGAGTTTCCAGGCGAATTAAATGACACTTTGCCAGAACCAACTTGTTGCCAGGCGAAGAATCTTGGCACAATTAAAATTTAACTCCAGAAAACATACCTGGTTAGCGAGATAAAATGGCAATGTATTGAATTCTCGCCTCACTCTTCTTGTCACTAGGCGATATATCAAGGCAAGACTCGTCCTTCCTCGCCTTCGCAAACGTAAAGTAGACGAAGTTTTTGGCATGACTACTCTTTCTCGCCTTCAGCCAGGCGACCACTCATGGCGACTTCCCCTATCTCGCCATCTTCAAAATGTCCATATAGGCGAAATGAAGTTGTTCCTCGCCAATTGATAAATAGTTTTGGCGAGTCTTGTGGCAATAAGAATGACATCTCGCCTTCTTCTTAAAACCCCAAGTTCATCTGAAAACAACAATTCTTCTGCAAAACATGAACTTGATTAGTTAAAAACTTACACAATTAATTGATCATAGCATAATTTTTCAAAAAGAATAATTGTGTAAGGAGTATGCTTTGTTTAAGGTTGTTAGCATTGACTAAGGCAAGTTTATTATTGGTTTCCCATTATATCTATAGGATCTGAGATATAAAGGATATCCCTTGTCCTGTAGACGTCTCCCCCCACATAATGCTTGAGTCTCTATCCATTCACAACAAAAGAGTCAGTGGACTTGTTATCAAACAATTCAATGGCTCCATATGGGGAAACACTCTTTATTCTAAATGGTCCAGACCATCTAGATTTTAGTTTTCCTGGAAATAAACTAAGTTTGGTATTGTAGAGCAATACATATTGTCCAGGTTTGAACTCTCGCTTGTCAATCTTCTTATCATGGTAATTTTTCGCCTTCTGCTTGTACATCTCATGATTTTCATAGGCTTCAAGGCGCCATTCATCCATCTCATCTAGTTGTAGAAGCCTCTGCTTTCCTGCTTTTTCATAGTCCATATTCAACAGTTTTACAGCCCAATATGACCTGTGTTCCAACTCCACTGGCAGATGACATGACTTGCCATACACTATCCTAAATGGTGACATTCCAATAGGAGTTTTAAAAGCTATTCTGTAAGCCCACAAAGCATCATCTAGCTTGAAGCTCTAGTCTTTTCTAGACTCATTCACAGTCTTTTGCAGGATTCTCTTTAATTCTCTGTTTGAAACTTCCACTTAACCATTGGCTTGTGGATGATAAGCTGTGGTAACTTTTTGGATTACTCCATACTTCTTCAGAACCTTCTCCAACAGCTTATTGCAGAAGTGAGACCCTCCATCACTAATTAGTACCCTGGGTATACCAAATCTAGTGAAGATATTTTTCTGAAGAAACTTCTCCACTACCTTTCCATCATTTGTAACGCAAGCTTTAGCCTCTACCCACTTGGATACATAGTCAACTGCTACAAGTATATACTCATACTTGTTGGATGGAGGAAATGGTCCCATGAAATCAATACCCCAGACATTAAATAACTCCACCTCTAGGATATAATTTTGGGTCATTTCTTGCCTCTTGGAAATATTACCCATTCTCTGGCATCTATCGCAGCTAGCCACAAAAGCATGTGCATCTTTGAATATTGATGGCCAATAGAAACCACATTCCAGAATTCTAGCTGCTGTTCTTATTCCAGCAAAATGACCAGCATACTCTGAAGAATGACAGTGCTTGATAATGTCCAATGTTTCTTCATATGGGATGCAACGTCTTAACACTTGATCAGCACCATCTCCTAAATAGGTAAGGTTAATCCCATATGTACCTCTTAACCTCATGAAGGAACTTTTTCTTCTGATGACTTTTAAATCTTTAGGTAACACTTTACATGACAAATAGTTTGCATAGTCAGCATACCATGGATAAAATGTTACCTCACACAAGAAAAGTTGCTCATCTGGAAATTGTTCATTGATGTCAACTTGAGCCTCCATATCCTTAATGTGCAGTCTTGAGAGGTGATCAGCTACTACATTCTCAGTGCCCTTTTTGTCTTTGATCTCTATGTCAAACTCCTGCAGCAAGAGCACCCATCTTATCAACCTAGGCTTAGATTCTTTCTTAGCGAATAGATATCTCAATGCTGCATGATCAGTATGAATGATAATTTTAAACCCTAAAATGTATGATCTAAACTTATCCAATGCAAAGACTACTGCTAATAATTCTTTCTCAGTGGTGGTGTAATTTCTCTGAGGTTCCACCAACGATTTACTAGCATAATAAATGACTCTGAATAGCCTTTCCCTTCTCTGTCCCAGCACTGCACCTACAGCAAAATCAGATGCATCACACATGATTTCAAATTCAGAATTCCAATCTGGTGGAATTATGACAGGTGCTGAAACAAGCTTTTCTTTAAGCTGCACAAAAGATTTCAAAAATTCGTCAGTAAAATCAAACTTCTTTTCCTTCTGTAACAGAACACACAGGGGTCTAGCTATTTTTGAAAAATCTTTGATAAAACACCTGTAGAACCCAGCATGTCCTAAGAAACTTCTGATGCCTTTTACATTGGCAGGAGGAGGTAAATTGCTTATCACATTAATTTTTGTTCTGTCTACTTCTAATCCCTTAGCAGACACCTTATGACCTAAAACAATACCCTCTCTTACCATAAAATGGCATTTTCCCAATTGAGGACTAGGTTAGTTTCCTCACATCTTTTAAGCACTTTTTCAAGATTATTCAAGCAATCATTGAAACTGTCTCCTATAATGGAAAAATCATCCATGAAAACTTCTAAAAACTTGCTTATGAAATCAGTAAAGATAGCTAACATACACCTCTGAAATGTTCCTGGTGCATTACACAATCCGAATGGCATCCTATTATAAGCAAAGGTTCCAAAAGGACAAGTGAAAATTGTTTTGTGTTGATCACCAGGTGCTATGGGGATTTGGTTATATCCAGAATAACCATCCAAAAAGCAAAAATAAGGGTGTCCTGCCAGTCTATCTAACATCTCATCAATGAAGGGAAGGGGAAAATGATCCTTTCTAGTGGCATCGTTCAAAATTTTATAATCTATGCACATACGCCAGCCTGTAACAGTTCTAGTAGGAATCAACTCATTTTTTTCATTCTTTATCACAATAATCCCTCCCTTCTTTGGTACACACTGCACTAGACTAACCCATTCACTCTTTGAAATTGGAAAAATAATACCTGCATCAAGGAGTTTCAGTATTTCCTTCTTCACAACCTCCTTCATAGTTGGATTCAATCTTCTCTGAGGTTGGATCTTGGGTGTATGTTTTTCCTCCAAGATGATCTTATGTGTACAGAAAGTGGGGTTGATTCCTTTAATATCAGCTATCGTCCATGCAATGGCCTTCTTGTATTTCCTTACCACTTGGAGGAGGCTTTCCTCTTGTTCATCTGTTAAATCATTGATAGGTAAGCTAGAATCCTTAGGGTTAAGGAATGCATACCTGAGATGGCTTGGAAGTGCCTTAAGTTACAACTGTGGTGGTTTTTCAGTTGAGGGAAATATTGGCTCAGCAGATGGTTGTATATCACTAATGTTGAGGACAAAATGAGAAGTCATGCATTCCAGCTCACCACTGTAAGCACTTTCCTCTGGAATGTCCATATCCACATCATTGATCAATACATTGTTTAGTAGATCAGAACTTCTCAATGCGAGAATCTTAACCATCAACTCTGTATCAGCTGCCAATTGTATACTCTCGACTTCATTAAAATCGTATGGAAATTTCAGTGACTCCAAAAGACTAAATTTTGCTTCCTCTCCATTAAATCTGAGTGTGAGTTCACCATTTGCTACATCTATCAATGCTCTTCCAGTTCTCAAGAATGGTCGACCTAGTAGCAAAGGTACATCTTCATCTACCTCCATGTCAAGCACTACAAAATCCACTGTAAACATGAATTTGTTCACTGTGACTATCACATCTTCCACAACTCCCTTTGCATGAGTGAAAGATCTATCAGCAAGTTGCAGCAAGACATTATCAGGTCTGAAATGCCCTATTCCCAACCTTTCATAGATGGCCAAAGGCATCAGGTTTATGCTAGCTCCCAAGTCACAGAGAGCTCTCCCTTTGAATCTTTCGCCTATGGTCAAAGGTATGGTGAACTTGCCAGGATCCTTCTCTTTTCTAGGAATCTGGTACTTGACAAGTTGGCTCACACTCTCATTCACATTAATGCATCCCACATCAGCTAAATTCCTTCTATTTGATAACAGCTCCTTCATGAATTTAGCATAAACAGGCATCTGTTTCAATGCTTCAATGAATGGGATGTTGACATGGATTTGCTTCATCATGTCTAAAATCTTCTCAAGCTGCTTATCCAGCTTCTTTCCATTATCTCTCTGAGGAAAAGGTAAGGCAATCTTTACAGCCTCCTGTTCTTTAGCAAAAGGTTTGCTAATTTCTTCATTTTCCTTATTTTGTATAGGAGGTACATAGCTTTTCTTTTCCTTAGAGTTCTCCAGCTGTTTCCCACTTCTCAATGTTATAGCATGCACTTGTGCTTCCTCTTTGGATTTATCTTTAACCTTTAGGTTGGGCACAGTGTCACTTGGAAGTGCTCCTTGGGGTCTTTGGTTCAGAACTTGCATAAGCTGCCCCATCTGAGTTTCTAAATTCTTAATTGAGGTGGTATGGTTGGTAAGAACAGCATCAGTCTTCTCCATGTACTTGATTAGAAGGTCCTCCATACTAGGCTTCTTCTGATACTGAGACTGTCCTTGTTGTTGGTAACCAGGCTGAAGATTTCTTTGATAATAACCCTGATTTTGATAGGGTTGATTCCTCTGTTGATAATATGGCCTCTACTGGTTCCCATAATTATTATTCACATAATTTACTTGTTCTGACTCCTCTGGCTCATCTTCATCATCAGCAAGTGCTGCTTCTTGAGCATATTCTGCCAGAGTAGTCTTCTATTTTTCAACAGAATTAACTGAAGTCTTCTTTGGATGGCCCTTATTAACTGCCATATTGTCCATCTTCTTATTCAATAATGCTATCTGAGCAGATAATGCATTGAAAGACTCCAGCTCATAAACTCCAAACTGCTTCTTGTTTGCAGCCTTTTCCCTTTCATTCCATCCAAAATCATTGTTTGCCAGCAATTCGATGAAATCATGAGCATCATCTGGCTCTTTGTTCATTATTGATCCTCCAGCTGAGGAATCAATGTGCATTTTGATCTGAGGAGGCATGACACTATAAAATGTCATCACAATGCTCCAAGATGCTATGCCATAGTGTGTACATCTTCTGATCAGCTCCTTAAACCTCTCCCAGCTTTCATATAATGACTCTCCATCCACATACTGGAAAGAAGAAATCATATTTCTCAATTTCACCATCTTCATGGGAGGAAAGTAGCGAGCTAAGAACTTCTTAACTAGATCTTCCCAGCTATTGATACATCCTGGTGGCAATGAGTATAACCAAGAGTGAGCCTTGTTACTCAGTGAAAAGGGAAATAAGCGAAGTTTTACTGCATCTTCTGAGACTCCATTATGTCGAAATGTACTACACAGATGCAGGAATGTGTTTTGGTGCTGATTAGGATCCTCGGTGGCTCCCCCTCCAAACTTGTTCTGTTGAACCATTTGGATGAGTCCAGATCTCAACTCAAAATTCTCAGTTGTTATAGCTGGTAAATTGATGGCCTGCGGCATGCCATCAACAGGTGGAATGGAATATTGACGAAGTGTCATCCTCTCAGGATCCACTCGTCCTTCATTATCATTATTATTTCTGTTGTAGTGATCTCCAGACATTGTGTTTCTTGACTCAGTTCTCGCTGCTGATCTTGTTCTTGATCTGGATTGTCTAACAATTCTTTCTGGTTCAAGATCAAACTGCAAGTCTTGAGTACCTTTAGATCTTGTCTGCATACACTACACACTTGAACAAACAAATTTAAAACTGAAAAAGAATTTAATAAATCATGTTAGCGCAGTTCAAAATAAATCTTAATCTTCAAAGAAAAACAATCCCCGGCAACGGCGCCAAGAAATTGATGGGACGAAACTCGACTGATATTTATATTCACAGTACTCAATCAAAATTTCTATCAACGTCTAATGCAGTATTTAAGATATCATCTCCACAGGGATTCTAAGCTAAGAAGCATCATTGAGACTAAGATTTAATCTGAATTGCTGAAAGAATCTATATACAAAATGAATCATAGAATTAGAGAATCATGGAATTATAGAGTTGATGTGAAGTAAAAATATCTCATGACATTCATTCAATGAAAACTCAAGTCAGCACTCTATTCTGTAATTGATCTAAACAATAAATAAACTGATTTGCTAGATCTGATTTCAACTAACTTCTCATGCAAGTTTCATCTTAATCACATATTTACCTTCTAGATCATCATTAGCGATCTATTAAAAGATCTCTCGATTCAATTTAACAGATCTCAATTATATAGTTGCATATATCTCTATACTACAACCTATACAACTGATAAGCACAATCTGTAGAAAAATAGATCTGTAGTCTATCTCTAGTACTACGATCCTCTGTTCTCAGATCTGAAACCTAATCGCCATCTCTGGTCTAAATCAAGTCTCAGATTAACAATATTCGTAACTCTCATCCTTGTAATTCAATTAGCTCATGAAATCCAGTAGATCTGGCTATAATTGAACAAGAAACTTTGCAATCAAAATGATAATCAACATCAAGATTCAACAAATCAATAGAGCTTTTAGCTCGCACATCTACTTCAGCATATTCAATCAAGTACAAGAAATCATCATCGACATGCTCAAGATCTAAATCTTACCGAGGAAGATTGAAGCTAGACTCTGTCACAGTTGTTGCTTCACAATCTCCAAGCTAAATCTCAATGATCAAGAAAAACAGAGCACAAAACTTCTTCAAGAAACTTCTCTGAAGATGTTGAATAAAGCGTATCGAAGAATCTAGAATTTCTCTTAAAGTATAACAGAATGTCTAGAGTGAAAATCAAACGTATAAAACTATTTTTCTCTAAAAAACTTCACACCCATTGCTTCATCTGAGCTCCTATTTATAGAGTTTGGCCCAGTGGCAATTTCGAAATAAAATCACAAAGAAACACAAATTGGCGAAGTAACATTTTTCTCCTTATGTCGCGTGTTCCTTCGCCTGAACCAAACGACTTCTTCACATCTCGCTTGTCTTGATCGCCAAGCTTCAATTCTTTCTAGGCGAAATATCCTCAGTGTCGCCATAATATGTCGCCTGATACTCAGGCGAGTTGACATATTTCGCCAAAACATCCTTCCAGATAAGATCTTCTTAGGCGACGTCTCATCCAATGTCGTCTATGATAATCCTTAGGATTGGCGACATCTTTCTTTTATCGCCTCACGGTAGGCGAAACTGCATCTTCATCGCTTACTTTACTGTCAGGAAGGCGATATGCGAATGCGAGGAATCTCTGAGTTGCCTTTCATGCTTTACTCTTTGTGGCGAAAATTTCTTTATGTCGCCTGCTACGTCGCCCTTCACTCCGAGTCATGGCGAGATCTTCAGGCGAATTATGTTCTTAGCATCATTATTTTGCTAGTTTGCTGACTTCGGATGAAATTCTGATTTAGTCCCTCTTTCTTCTGATATTGCAAGTTTAATCTCATTTTTCACAATTTTTCATCCAAGTCCCTGTCTCATCAACAACAGTCTAGAATTACTGGAAATACATTCAATATCTCATCTTTTAGTTTCAATTTCATTACATTTATACTCATAAAAGATGCTAAAACATAGGTAAATTCTAGACTTATCACCTGCCCTGGACATCCCTTCTTATTGTGTCCCTCTCCACCACAAGCTTTACAATGCATTTTTCGCCCTTTCCTTGACAAATTTCCATGCTTTGGTGCAGACTCATCTTTATCCTTCCGCCTGCATGTCTTAAGCCTACCAGGCATTGCTCTCACCTGTGGAGGATCTATACGCATTCCTGTGGTTTTACTCCAGATGTTCATACTTGGTATGGGTTGTATAACATATTCATAAGCTCGCTTGAAGCTTTCTTTTAGGTACCAGTGTGCCACAAAGTCTTCAGGGTTCTGTTTCAAGTGGTATAATGCACTAATTGCATGTGCGCATGGAATTCCCTTCAATTGCCATAGCCTACAAGTACAAGTTTCAAGCTCTATATTGACTACATGCCTATATTTTCCATCAACTACCTCACAACCCCACTCTCCATTCCAGACTAACTCACATTTAGCAGAATATTCAGCATTCTCTTCTAAAACTCTAAGTGCCATCGGTGAGATATTGCATATCCATCTATCAGTGAATGACCTCATTTGTATATGCCTATGCATGAGTTTATGCCTAATTTCTTCATTCATGGTGATTATCGACTTGTGTCTAAGCCCTAAAATCCATGAGTTGAAGGACTCACTCATATTATTGTCAATAGAATCGCATTTAGACAGCTCACTAAAAAAAGACTTGCACCAAGTTTCTTTGTTATAAACAAGTAAATCCTCAACAATACCTTCACTAAGTTTACCTAATTGTTGCAACTCATCCTTTAATTGCGCCTCAAATGAAGCTTTAGAACACCTCCAGAATTGCTTCTTACGCTCTAAGCCTCTCCACTTCTTATGTCAATTAGCCCATATGTGTCGAGCGCACATCCGGTGTTCACTACTTGGTAGAAGTGAGCTAACAGACTCAATCAATCCCTGCAGATTGCATACATTATTAACTGAATGAACCAAAATTGCATATTTTAATTACTCTAAAATACCTAAACTATAATACAGAATATTATCTAAAATATTGCAGCAATCATATTAAACCGTACAGCTTAACCATAATACCAAGCAAATACATATTACTCAGATAATATGAATGTATATATACATATAGTGAGCATTAAAAATTTAGTTGTTTTTGCTGTAATTTCATTAATATATAAAAGTATGCAATAAATATATCAAATAGAGATTGAAATATAAAACAAAACACAACTTATCTATATTGTTCACGTATATAGTGAATTATCTATAGTGTCATGAAAACATATTTGATATTTAAATTATAAAAAATAACAGTGAATATCACATATAACTAATAAATAGATGACTTTACCTTTTGCATATCAGACATCACAGTGATACCTTCACCATCTCCAAGCTCTAGGTCGGGAATCAACCGCCCAATAAACCAAGACCAGGAGTTTTTGGTTTCCCTCCCAACAATAGCCCATGCTATGGGGAACATTTGTTAGTTCCCATTCTTCCCCATAGCAGCTAATATCTCTCCCTTGCAAGCTCCTTTTAAAAAACTTCCATCTAGGCAAATCACCCTTCTGCATCCATTCTTCCAGCCCCTCTTCAGAGTATCATAACATACATAAAAATACCCAAATAGATTTTTACCTAGAGATGCCTTTTTATCTACTCTAATCCAGCAACTGCTCCCTGGATTGGTTTTATTGATCATCTCTGCAAAATCTGCAAGCCTAACATATTCTTCTTCCCAATCTCCCATGGACTATTTAATAACATTTAACCTGGCCCGCCCACAGAGAGACCTAGACACATACAACCCCAACTGCTCCCTTACTAAATCTTGTCGCTTCCAAAGCTTAATCTGTGGTTGCGAGATAATTCTTTCCCTAAATTTTCTTTCCAAGAATTTTACATTACACAGTCTGTTGCGATTTTTTCTAGAACATTTGTGTGTAGGTTTGTATGTCTTCACCATAAAATCTCCCGACGCACCATCGAAGCTTGCATAGATCAGCCAAGGACATTTAGGTACCCTAAACTTAACACGTATCCATCCAATTTCATTTGGTCGCAGCAATAACTGAACACCCCTACTGGCTGCATAATATGCTATAGCCCTTCGAAACTATTTGGCATTTTCAAATACCATACCCAACTCGAATAAAGGTATAGTAGTGGTAGGATCATATCTCACATTACTACTCCTTCTTCTAGATGGCAAATCGATTCCATCTTCAGCATCAGAATGTAACTCCTCTTTACTATCTTCACTACCAAGATCAGAATTGTCGTAGTACTGCTCATCACCAACAAGCCTACCTCTGGTTCTGTCAGATCTGCAACTATCTAGATCTTCAAAACCCAAATCATTGCCAGCTTCACCCAAACTGACCTCATCTATTTTCTTAACAGTGGCCCTTTGTTTCCTCTCCCTCCTTTCTTGTCTAACCTCTTTTTCTGAAATTCCTTAATTCTTCATCAACATCACTGCCTTCATCTTCAGGACCAGTTGCATCAGACCCACTACCATCCGAACCAAATTTATCTGAACCTTCAGAATCTGAACTTGAAGTCTGTGACTGGACTTCTCCCTCTATACCTCTGTCCTCATCTCCTAAATTCCCAATCTCAATTGTTTCCTCCCTTTCTCTCAAGTCGGAGCTCACAAAGTTTAAGTGAGCAGTCAAAACCACATTATTAAATGTGTCTGCCTCACATTTCTTCCTATTTTCCAATCTGATCCCACCTTTCAAGTTATTTTCCATTCTTACCCCTAGTGGACCACCATCACCACCATCTCCACATGCAGCTTCCCAGTCATAACTACCCCCTACATTTTGAATTTTGTCCACATGCTCCACATATATATCCAACTTCTCATCCCTTTGTAAACCTTTAACATAATCTAATAACTCCTTATCTTTAGTAACATCTAAGTAACCCTTCCCACTTCTATCTACCACAACAAGATATTGAATCTCATTGTACCCTAAATCAACTAATATCCCAGTAATTTAAAAAACAGACAGCACATCTTTATCAATAGTCACCTCAGTAATTTTTCCACCGTACAAGTTTCCCAAGTCATTGCCAAGTGCACCTTCATAATGTAATCGAACTATAATATTATCCATATTGACCTCACTTTCAACTGAAAAAAAAATATGAAAAAGCATGCAAAAAATGTTAAAGTTGTAAAAAAAAATAAGAATCTTCAGAATTTCACACTCATAATACCTCTAAAGAGACCATGTAATAACGAAAAAACCAAACAATTATTTATTAAATATGAATTCATATCACTAACCTTTTATTGCAGTGTCAAACTAGATGACAATATCACCAAGTCACTGTACTTCGACCACCTGCAGTTGGACCAGAAAAAAAAATTAGTTTTGACAAATCGAAAAACAAAGTTACTCAAAAGTAAATAGCCAACACTTTAATTCTAAACATCAATCGAAAAACAAACTTTAAAATCCAGACCAAATTAAAACAAAACCCACCAAACACAGGACAAATGAAACTCAAGTACAGATCAGTAATCCTAAAAGCCAAACCATACCAACTTATAAACCAAGAAAACATACAGTATGCCTTAGTTTACAAATCAGGAACCTCAACAAATAGAAAAAACAAAACCAACAAAACCCTAAGTTATCTACCTTCAAATTATAACATAACCGGATAACATTAGTTGGCCGCCATGGAATTTCAGTTGGAAGAGTAAAAGCAAATTGAAGTATGATAAGATGTTACAGAATCAACGAAACCCTAATTTTTTTTTTATCTCAATCGCTCACAATCGCAGTTCCTGTCTCTCTCACATGAAATTTCTAAGTCTTTAGACAGATAATAATGCCACGTCGGCATATGATTTTCTAATATATAAATACCTCTCATTCCACATGACAGTCCACGTCATAAAAAAAAATACACATCAGGCGCGTGCTTCACACACATAATATTAATCTGAGCGAAGGGGCGGAAACATTTAAAAATACAAGTACAGGGGCGATATGGGACAAATTGAAGTACAAGGGGCTAACTGAATTTTTAATACAAATACAGGGGGTTAGTTATTATTTATCCCTTTATTTTAATTCTTTCTTGTGTCGGCAGAGTTGAGGGTACTAATGACATTTATAAATTTGTTTTAAATTTTTATTGTTATGCACAGTGACTTGACATCTTTATCTTTTATAATCAAGTTTATTACTTTTGTTCATTAACATCAATCTACTGTAGTAAGGACATATGTGTCATAGTATCTTTCTCTTTAAGGGTTGTTTTGAAAAATTACTTTGTAATTTTCCATCCCTTTCTTAAACATTATCTGGAGAGTGTTCAGCGAGTCAATCCAGATCTCCTTCGATTCGCTTCTCTTCTTCGCTCGTATCCTTCAAGGTTAGATTTTGTTATCAGATCTCGCCTTCACTTCTCTTCTTCTCTCGTATCCTCGAAAGTTAGATTTTGTTATCCTCCCTTTCATATCCTCTAAGGTTATATTTTGTTATGCCCCAACGATAGATTTTATTATCAGATAAACATCTTTTGGGTGCCTGCATGTGATTACTGGTTGTGTTCATTCGTGAATTTGACTTGGATTTTGTCTGATTTATTCAATTTTGAGTTTGGCTGTAGTGGAATTATATTAGGGTTTGGTTTAGCAGATGTAAATATAATGTCTTGAAATTGATTGAATTGTTGTGCCAATAATTTCATTTATGCTTATTTGGTTAAATTTGGTAAATGGTTGTTAAGAGTGTTTGTTATTTTAGAGTTAGGAGATTTATTCTGTTTTAGAGTTCAATTTTTGTTTTTTTTAGGTTTATTCATTAGATGAACATTTATGGGCTTTGTGAAATTGATCCTTGTAATTTTCTCTTTAACATATTGTTAGCAACTCAGTTTTTAGTGTAGAGCATAGTCTTAAATTTTATCAATTGAAGTAATTCGCAAGTCCCAATATGAGGATTGGTTTCAAAAATATATTTAAGAAGTCACAATCTTAATATTTTTCTTTTTCTAAGATTGAAAATTTTAGTCTTTCTATGGGAATTTACTAAGAAACATATCATAAGCAAGTTCTTGTTGTAATTTATGATGCAATCACACTTTCAAAAATCACAGATCAGGCCAGTGCTTTATCTATCTCATTTTATTAATTTTTGCTGTGTATTTACATGAGTTTCAATTTAGTTAGGTTTGTTATCATCTTTGTAGTGACTTCTGAATTTATGAATTTTGAGTTCGCTGCTTACCTTGTTTTCTACTGACTTATGAATTTATTGATTTTGGATTTGCTTGATTTCGCTACTTGCTTGATTGAAACTCATTTGATCATTTGATGTTGTCTATGTTACTAGCTTTTCATTTTGCAGACAACCTGATTTAGCGAGGTTGAGACTGTTGACTTTATTAAGGCCTTATTTGATCACTACTGTTGAACAGGATTTATGTCACAGAGGTAGATTTTTATCTATGTTCGTGGAAGCATTATATTATTATGGCGCTTTTTTAACTTTAAAATTTCGGCTCTTGAAGAAATTTGTATTATGATTTGGTTTTTAGTAGATAATGTATAATTAATTGCTTGTCAATTGACACTAAGTTCTGTCAGATTTGAATTGATTATGCAAGTGTACTGAAAGTACATAGATGGGTTAAAGGCTTTTCTTGAAAGGGATGATAACGCTTAACTTAATAAGTAAGTAGACTTTTACTGTCTTGCCTTAGAGCCTTAGAACCTGCTTTTGATCTTGAACCTGCTATCTCTAACTTTCCTACTGTCTTAATTGATGAATTGCCCAGAGCAAGAGAGTAAAGCATATCGCATCTCAAAGTAGTCTTCTTTCTTATGAGGTTGAGGGAACAAAGTAGTGTATTTTAGGGCTGAAAATTGGCACTCACACCATAGGAGATTACTCTTTTTTCTTCAATTATATGGTTGACAATTCTTTCTGCAACTGGATAACTAGAAGAAAATAGAAGCATGAAAACAAAATGAAGTTAAAGAACATGAAGAGCAAAACATGAAATGATCTGAATTTTCCTATTCCTACTTTTTGATGTACACATAACAAGCAATTGTCCTCTCTATTGCATGTGTTTTCTCTTTTTTGCTATATATGAATGTAGTATGTGCATTAGATTGGAAATATTTCACTTATTACTTTCAATTTTAATGATCTGGTGAGAACTAAAACACAAGCTATCACATGCGTAGCATGTGTCTACTAATTAGTATTACTATAAAACAAACACATGTTTAATCTTAATTAAGTTTTGTTAGGTGTACAATTTAGTAGTCCAAGGTGGCATAAGTCGAAGTTAAAAAGCCCTTAATTAAAAAGTCTACTCAAGTGTGAAATGGTCCCAAACCGTCCACAAGCCTTGCTTGGTCCATTCTATGCTAATATAGTTTAATATGTCGATGGTTGACAAGCAAACTTGTTTAAACCATCATTGGAGGAAGGATAACTTATGAAATATTTGAGGAATTTTTAATTATATTTTAAATGAAAATGTACAACTTTTTAAAATAAACTTTGAAAACGTAAGATTTTTCTTTTTTTTTTAAAAAAAAAAAACAAATAATACATTTTCTTTAAAATTTATTTTTATTTTCTTTCATTTTATAGTTGATGGGAATTTTATTTTGAAAATAAAAATTCTTTTATTATTAAGTTAAATAACTAAATTAAAAATTTATTTTAAATTAAATTAGTAGAGTTTTCATAAAATTTAAAAACTTCTGAGTTCATTTAATTTTTAAAATTTAAGTATATTTTTATATATAGAAAGGACAAATATTTTGAAATTTTATTTAAATTTACAAAAAAGATTAATTTTTTTATAAAATAATATTTTTAGAAAATTTAATTTATCTTGAAATTGGAGGATATAAAAAATAAATAATATTGAAAGTATATATTTTTTCCCTTATTGTCACATCAAAGCTCTATACCCCAATGGTTTTTTTATGTTCACAAAGAAATGTATTATGAAATATTTGAGAATATATATATATATATATATTATGAAATAATATTAATATATATATATATATATATTAAATTATGAAGCATTTGAGAATTTTTTAAATTAAATTAAATTATTTAAAAGTTAAAACTAAATTTAATTAATTTAATTTTGATTAAGTTTAAACTATACGACAATCATATTAATGCCGATAAATTTATTCATAAACAAAAATAAAATTTTCAATGGTAAATAATTTGAAGTGGTTATGATTTATTATAATCAAATTAAAATTTCATAAAAATATCTATATATATATATAATAATTGTTGTTTTTCCCGCCTAATTTTTCATGGTTCAATGAAATATTATCACCAAGTGGCGAATTGTAAGGTTGACACGTGATTATAAAATATTAAATAAAATATATGCATTTAATATATTGAAAATATTTATTTCTTTTTTAGTATTATTCCGATACTATTTTCAAGATTTAAAATATAATTTTAAAATATTTTTTAATGATTTTAAATATTACGATATTAACAATCAGGAGAGCTAATTGCTTTGACTCCTTTTCATCGTTTTTATTTCTTTGGACGTATCTCTAAACCTCACGTGTAAGTATGGTTTTTTCTATTCTATTGAGTAGCATCTTTTCACTAATTTAATTTTTGATACTTTCGTATAGTTTTTGTTTTATGTTTTGATAATATTATATAGGTTGACACTAATTTAATTTTTGTTTCCTGTTGTAGGTACCAAATATTGTAATATGCAATATTTCTTATGGTAGTTTTTTTTTTTTCAATTTTTATGTTGTTAAAATTCTTTTTTTTTTCAACCTTTAGTGTAATCATCTTTGTTTTATATTTTCATACTTTTAGTTGCGTTTTTATTTTTTCCTATAATTATTTTTAGTCTTTCCATTTAATTGTTCATATTTTTTTTTAATAATTTTTTTGTTTTGCCGTTTAGGTATAATGGATTATTACGTTGAGTCTTACGAACAATAACAAGAGAAGGTTAAAAAAGAAAAAAGATACAGAGATGAAGGGTATAAATGTTTAGACATATCACAGAAATTTGAAAGAACATTGCATTCGCATAATTGTAAAAGAATCAAAATTTTCAATAATTTGATTTAATATTTGTATGTAATGTATGTTTGTTGTATCATGTGAGTGATTATAGGAATACTACGAGTGATTTTAGGAATAATAGGAAATCGTGTAAGTGATTATAGGAATTCTAACCGACAATTATGGTATTGCATTAAAGACATTTTATTTTTATCTTTATTACTTATTTTGTTGATTGTATTGTTTATTCTCGATGAGTAATGCTACACAACCTACTCTTGGTGCCTATTTTCATTGTCTACCCTTACGTGGCAATAAATGATTGAATATCAATTTATAATAATCAATTTATTAATTATTATTAAAAATTTTCATCCAATCAGCACTTCCCAGGTAAGAGTAGGCAATAAAAGTAGTCACAACGAGTAGACTATCAATCATTACTCATTCTCGATTATGGTATGTACATATATTGGTTCTCATCGTAATATTTATCGATTTAAGAAAAATAATATTTTAATATATAAATTTATCTTTTGTATTATATTTTTTTTAATAGAATATTTTACTAATTTATAAGATTGTATTGTGGTTGTATTTGTATAGGTAGAATATTAAATTAAAATTTTATTGTTTATAAGAGAAAGTGTATTTCAAATATATTTTTTAATTTTTCAAATATTTTTACTAATAATTGGAATACTTATACTATGTATATTTTTTTAATTCGATAAATATTTTTATTAGAATTTTCATCTCTTTACAAATTTATATAAATTCATTTTCTTATTTTAAAATATTTTCAATTACTTTTTGAATTCTAATTTATGAAAACTATATTTTTTTTAAAATTAAAAACTGTTTTTATAATTCCACCAAATTTTTCATATGTAATAAGGTATTTACTCTACAATTTCAATATATTTTTACTATTTTTTATTAGAATTTTTATGTGTAATTTATACGCATATATATATATATGAACAATTTAAATATATAATTAATTTGTTTTTTTATCTTTCATTCATTAATTGTTCTCGAAATTTGAATTGAGTTAGGTAAAAAAAAATATGTGATTTAGATTTGTTTTATTAAAATAATAAATGTTTAGAATTTAAAAAATTATATTAAACTTAAAAAAGTAATTGAAATTTAATTATTTCTAACTTTGAATTCAAAACTTAAAAAAATTATTAGAGATATAAATATTTATGGTAATTTATATTTAATTATTGGAATGAAAACAAATTAAATTTATTTAAATGTCAATATTACAAAACTAAGGAAATGGAGTAAAAAAAATAAAATTGTAAAATGATAAGATTTTTATTTATTTTAATATGACTATAATGTTAAAAAAAATATGAAATATATTAATTGATTAAAAAATATGATATTTCATGCTCGGGTTTGTATTTTATTTATTATATATCTACTTAAAGTTGAAGCATGTGAGTGCAAATTTAGCCGAGTTTAGTCTATTTGTATTTGACAATTATTGTTTGAATTTATCATTTTTTTTTTCATGTTACGGTATTTTTTCCCCTTATTTATTAAATGAATTATTATATTATGTGAACACTTTTTTTTTAAAAAAAACAATTAAAATTTACATATCATAAAAAATATTTATATAGTAAGCACAAATATTTTAATAAATAAATTTATAACATAATTGCTACATTTACTTTTTCAATTCAATCAATTTATTGGAATAATCAAATATGTTGTGATTTTAAATTTAAAAAAATAATAAATATTTAGAATATGGAATAACCCTAAACACTACATTTCTTATTGGGAGAATTTTATTTTTAGTCTTTTATAACTTTTATTTACAATAGTAATTTTTACACTTTTATTTTTATTTTAGAACTTCACATTAATAAGAAATCTAATATTAATTTATACATGTACCAAATGTCATTATTACTAAGTTATTAAAAATAAATAAGAAATTTTTTATTGAAAATGTGTATGATTATGTATTTTGCTATGTTAAAGTTGTGAAAGATGAAAAAATGGTAATATCATGTAATAATATCTTTAACACTTTTAAAAATTTTCATTTCACATATAATTTCTTATTTTCCATTTTTAATTCTAAAAGTTTTACTTAACTTTAACAATATTAATTTTATTTTATTTTGGAGAAATTTGATTTACATAAATGACTTGAATTGATTTCTAAACACGTGATTTCAAATATTAATAAAAAAAATAATAGATATTTAGAATTTAAAAAATAAATATTTATATATTTTCTCGATGATTATCGTAGATATTTGATTTCCACTTCAAAATGTTACATTAATTACCAGAAATCAAATATTAATTTATATATGCTAAATGATTCTTTTAATTGATATTTAGTTATCTTGTAGATTTAAGTTCATAATTATAAAAAATATTAAGTAGATAAATATTTATATAAATTATAAAAATTTATATTTAATTATTAAAATAAAAAATTTAAATCATTTAAGGGTTAACATTACAAAATTATTATAAAAATACAGAGAATTTTACCAAAGATAAAATTGTAAAATGACAATTAACATTTATTTTAATATAGTTATCATTAAAAAATAATAAATAAATAAAATATCTTAACATTTTTTTCAATTCTCACTTGATTTCATTTTTCAATACAATTAATTTCATTGAAATAATCAAATATCATGTGACTTCAAATTTTAAAAAGTAATAAGTTTTTAGAGTATTCAAAAACTCTAAACCCTATATTTTTTATTTTTATTTCAAAACATCTCACTAATTACAATAAATTTAAGAGTAATGTTATATAGTCTACTGTTTTGTACTACTATCCTTACCTACTCATACATGTCAGTAGATGATTGGTTGAATTGTTATTAATTATTTTATGTATTTATTTTTATGTATTTAATGTCCAATCAATTGCTGCCACGTATGAGTAAGCAATGTAAGTTGTACAAAAGAGTAGGTTACGTAGTATTGCTCTAAATCTAATGTTTGTTTATATGTGATAAAAGATCATAAACCTTTCAAACATATATATTATATTGTGTTCAATCAATTTCATCCGAATTAATATGTATGATTACAATTTTTTTTTCAATTGTGAAATAGAAAAAGTGATAATATCATTACAATAGTAATTTTTATGCTCTTAAAAAAATCTATGGGCTAGGTATACTTCTCATCTCATGTACATTTTAAAAAAAAAAGTTTTATCCTCGTATAATTCTATATTCCACTAAAAACTTATCATAATCATTAGCTATATAATTGTATTTTGATTTAATTTAAATTGACATTTAAGATTGTTTACCATCAAAATGAATCGAGTCATTTTTTTTTTGGTTATTTTATAGTTCAGTTATAAAAGTTCTTTAAAATTTTGAACAATATTGACTTTTTGGAAAACTGTGATTTACATATGGATTTATATAAATTGATTTTTGAACATGTGATTTTTTAATTTTTTTCAAAATGAAAGTAATAGATGTTAAGAATTTTAAAAAATGTATATTTATATATTTTCTCATGATGGTAGATATTTGGGTTTATATCTTATTTCTATTTAAAACATCACATTAATTAATGAGAATCAAATAAATTTATATGTACTAAATGATTATTTTAATTGACATTTAATTATTCTAGAAATTTAAGTTCATAATTATAAAAATATTTAAAAGATATTATATATATAATAGTAATTCATATTTAATTATCAACATTAAAAAAATTCATTTAAATGTAAATATTATAAAATTATTATAAAATAAAGAGAACTTAAAAAATTATAAAATTGTAAAATGCAAGATTGTTATTTATTTTAATAGAATTAAAATGTAAAATGTCCAATGAAATATCGTAATAGATAAAAATTATATTAAAATAACTTTAAAAATAGAAGGACAAATTTCTCAATTGAAAAAATATATATTTATTACAAGATAGATAAATATTAAAAAAAATAATTAAAATATGTCTTGATACATAAAAACTTTTCATTTACCATTTAAATTAAGTTTCACTTAAATTTTAATTAAAAAAAAAAACACCGTAATTTTTAATGGAATGAAAATTTTAACATATTAAATGTTCCATAAATTATTTTTTAAAATTATTTTAATATAAATAGAGTTTAGTATTATTTTAATATATTACTTACTTTAGTTTTTTTATTCACTATATTTACTATTTACACACTATTCTATGTTTAACTTTAATAATAAATATCTTTAATTATATACCATTAAAAATTATAATAATTTTATATTTTAAAAATAGATATTAAGATGAATAAAACAAAATCTTATTTCACTGTATTTTTTTATATAAATAATACGAAACATGATTATATAGTAGTGTTATAGAAATATAGTGACTAAACAGACCGGCGCTGACGGAATATATATATATATATATATATATATATATATAAATAAAGATATATGATATGCATTTAAAAGAAAAGAGTAACATTAATATTTTAAAATAAAATAATAGTGCAATATATAAATTATTAAAAGGATATATCATATACATTTAAAAATAACCCTTATTAATATGATTTTTTTTTTTTTTAGTACTGTAAGATCCGACCCGATCTTTGCAGGTTTTCTCTAAAAAGGGTTTGGAATTAGACATTTTTATTTATAAAAATGGATTTTCATATGGATGCTCAAATCTATCACTAACAGATTTACGAGTGGATTCACATTGTCCACGTACTTTATCCCACTAAAAGTAAAGATAATGATATTAAATTTTAAAATCTAATTAAATATTAAATAGATTTTATTTTATTGAAGGAAATAATAATAATAATATTTTTATATTTTATTTTGTCAATTGATGAATAATTTTGAAAAATAAAAATAAATGAAGATTTAAAATAAATTAATGGTACATTGTTGAATTTGAACATGTTAACTTTAAGATAACTTAATAGTATAGGCTATTTTAATATTAATTTTTATCATGAATAAAGTTTTGATATTAAAATATTTTATTTGACTTGTGTTACAATAGTGTTTTTATTTATTTATTTAATATTTTAGTATAGAATAGATATTATATATTTTATTTGTTTGTTTTAGCAAAGTGGCCTGTCTGTGCTCGACACTTTGGGTTCCAGTTTTGCTATGTGACTCCTACTATATATAATAAAATAAGTAATTATAAAATAATAAAAAAGTTTTAAAAAAATTAATAAAATTGTATAGAGAAAAAAATAATAATAAATGACATGAATAAGATAGTTGGGAGTTGGAGAATTGTCATTTTAATATTTTTCACCATATTTTTCTGAAATGAGACTTAAACTATCTCTATTGTGGATGTCTAGATTCATTCGCCACATTTTTAGCATTTGGGCGCTCTAGCCAAGCCGAATCCTATTTCCGCTATTACCTTCTCCATTACTATGTTCTCATGGGCTTAATTACTTCGGATAAAAAAAAAAATATGTAGTTTAAATGGGTAGTAAATTTTAGTAACTATATCCATATAAAATGTGGGCGAATTTAAACTATCCACGTTTGACAATACTAAATTTTTATGAAAAAACTAAAATTTAAAATTTATCTATAACTCTACACTTTTATTTATTATTATTTTAAAAATAAAAATGATGACCGTGCGTCTCGCACGGGCCTACATACTAGTTATAATAATACTTTTTAGAAAAAATATCTTTTTAAAATAATCCTTTAAAATAAATTTCTTAAAATCTAATTTAAATTTATTAGTCATTTTTTAAAAATTTATAAAAAATAATCTTTTATACACTTTATTCTTAAAAATAGACCGATATATGATTGGGGATCACAAATATTTTGTCACAAATTACATCAATCTATTTTTTAAAATAAAATTTATAAAAACTTATTTTAATTTTTTTTAAAACTAATTTACTTTATAAATTTTTTTTGGCAAGATTTATTTTATAATCTTTTAAAAATTACTTCATAACATTTTAAAGGTTCTAAGAAAAAAAAGAAAAGTAGGGCTGAGTTTGGTGCCCAATAGCATTAATAGCATTTACATTTGTGGATGAGATAGATGGAATTGATATCACCTCATTTTCTAGTATGGTATAAAATTTGGTATCATATTTACCATATTAACCGAATCCATCCTCTAAAATAATTCAAACATAATTCTTCGTTAGAAAGAACTTACACATGTTAAAGAAACAAACAAATTGATAAGCTTCTATCTTTTAACATTAAAGAGAAGCAGATATTCAGGGCAGAGCCTGTTTACCATGATGAATGAAACTAGTAAGAAGCTGAAGGCCCTCATCCCCCAATCCAGATAAAATCCTATTCAAGTGAACATAGGGCTGGGCATCCAACTTCGAAACACAAATTGCAACCACGCCATTAGACTTCTCCTTTTCTTCAGAGTAGAAGTTTCTATAAACTTGTACACCTTCTTCAATGGTCTTTACCCCTGGCAAAACTTGTTCAAGACCTTCTGCTTGTAACATCTCTGAAAACGAAATATAACGATGCACATCTTGAACCTCAAGCACCAAGCATTTGTTACAGATAATCAAAGCCCCACTGCTAAAACTATTGTAATCGCCGACAGCACATCTTCCTTCAACAGTTTTTCGCCTATTTTTCAATTGGGTAAAGAATGGTTCTTGAACATGAATCTCAAAGTCTACACTCTTCAAAATTTTCACCAATTCCCTCCCTTCTTCCAGAACCAATTCATTCAATTTTTGTATTCTCTTGCTTTCAATATCCGAGTCCAATGTTCCAGATGATACCTCGTGCAAAGCAGATGCCAAGCGTTTGTACAGCGGCTTGTTTACAGGATCCGCATGATTGAGTAGATTATAGCAGTAGTCTTTGGAGAGACCAAGATCGAGTTCATCGCTGCTGTTTATGTGAGACTCTAAAGTGAACTTGAGTAACTCTTCGATGCATTGTTTGACATCGATTGGACTCCTTCCTGGAGATTCCATTTCTTGAGTCGATCTACGATAAACACGAACCCTAGGTTAGGTTAGATGATCGAAATTAGATCTGACCAAGGCTAAGACAGAGAGTACAGACAAGAGGAAAGGGATCGGTAGTGTCTTGAGAGTACGAGCAGGGACGTCGGAAGTCTTTGAATCGATGAATACTGCGTTGATTCAAATTTCAACGGCTGCGACGAGGAAACCGGCAAAGGAAAGTGTGAAATGTATATATATTTTATTTTTAAATGTTTGGCCTATCCGCCGTTTTTATTAGTGTTGTGTTTTTAATAGAGTTTAGTTTATCTGTAAGCGTTTAGCGTTTTTTTAAGTAATGGATAGTGTTTAGCGTTTTAATTAATATTTTAATAAATATTATTTAGTAAATTAGTATTTAAATTATCTAATAATATTCAAATGACGTAAAAGGACATAATATAAAAAAGATAATTATTTTTAAATTTAAATTATAATTTTAAAATGAAATTAACTTTTTTTTCAACAAATAACAAAAATATAAATAATACATTTGTAATAATCAATTTTTTTTTCTCTGTCTTTATAAAAAACATATTTAATCAATTAAAACCAAAAATAAAATAATTAATTAAAAATTAATTGTTATAAAATACTTTAATAAAAAGAGAAATTAATTTGAAATTAGTATGTATAATGGATAATTTTGGAAAAGTAAATTTAAACTCTTTAATTGAAACTCTAAACGTTGCTCAGATCAACGTTTTGGAAACACTGTGAAAAACTCTGATAAGAAGATTAAAAGTTGAAGACCAAACACAGATGTTTAATGTTTTTAGAGTTTTGAGTGAGTCAAAACTCTAAACACACATAGCCTAGGTTTGTAGTAGCTACGGTCTCTATACCTTTATCATGGAGTAAATTGGCCAAGTCAAGTGGCGCTCTAAAAACATAAAATATCATATTTTTTTATTAAATTATTTTTTTAATTTTTAATTTTAATGAATTAAATTGGTTATTTCGAAATTTTAATAAATGAATAAAAAATTCCACGCTTTTTCATAATATTTTAAAATCGGACCGCACATTAAATCAGTCTTCTAAATGGATCCTGGTTTTTATGGTCCAACAGGATTGAATCGATTTTTTATTTTTTTTTAAAAAAAATAATTATTTTTATGTACTATAACTTAAAAAAAATAAAAATATCTGATTTAAAATAAATTTTATTACAATTTAAATAAATATCTTTTAAATAAATATCAACCGAAAATTTTATGTATTTGTGCTTTGTTATCATAATGTCTTGAAAATCAATCATTAAGGATCACTACTTAATATTGATAAATTTTGAAGTTTACTTTTAAAAGGTTGTAATAGTTATATAAAACATTTTGGCCACCGAAATATTAAACATGGGTCAATTTGGTCACTAGACTATCTTTTGGTTAAAATTGTCACTGAATTATTCAAATTTGTTCAAATAAATCTTAACAAAAATATTAAAATGTGTACTGCAAATTCAGTTAAGGCCCATATGAAGAAAAAAAATCAATTTTAACCTTTTTTTTTTTTCTTTCAACTAATGTTTTTATGCTCAATTTGGCCACGAAATCATTATTAAGTGTACGTTTGACACTAGTTGTATATTAGTTGTTGGAGTAATGATTAACTGCTAACTGTTAAAGTAGCGGATTAGAATGGGTGTTTGGTAAGAACAATGAGTTGTTGAAGTAGTTTTTAAATATCAAATTACTAAAAGGACAATATACTATTTTTTAATTTACAATATAAATTAATTTAATTTTTTTCGCGTGATAATATTCATTTTAAACCATTTTTCTTGAGATTTTTTAATATATATAATACTATAGTTGTCAACTAATTTAAAAAAATAAAGTACAAATTAATTAATTTTAAAAAAAGTTGTTTAAAAGTTTTAATCACATTTGATGAATAAAAATAAGATTAAATGGATATAATTTATTACAAATAAATAATAAAGTGATAATATAGGAGATACATGTAAGGGTATTTTGGTAATACTCATAATTTGTCGACGGTAAAATAGGAACCTTTTTATTAGTGATTCGTGGCCAATTACTTGAGGTAATTGTTTGGAAATTGTTAATTAAAAATTTAATTGCTAATTAAAAAAAAAAAAACTTCTACCAAATAACCAAGTTGCCAAATAGATACTTAAAAATCTATTTACCAAATATACACTAAATTGATGGTAAATCACTAATCTAATTTAATCGGAGGATAATTCAGTAGTAAATTGATGAAGGTATAATAGTTGAATTAAGAAAAAAGGTTAAATAGTCTGTAAAAAATAAAGCCTCCCCTGCACATTAGATAAATTGTCAATAAATAATTAAATAAGAAAGAAATAATTAGACAAAAACATTAATAATGATTGTCTAATTGGATGTAATGTTTTGTAATATTCATCGCATGAAATTAAAGATAGATTGATTGTACCGTTACTTTCTATTAAAACGGTTTAACTCATTCTAAAAGAGCCTTTAATGGGTGAGGATTTCTTCAATTATTATGTAGAAGCTATTAACCCTATAGCTAAGGAATGTGGGATTTCACACGCCCCTCCTTCACGCCCAACATACAGGCGTGGAGCCAACAGGTTACTCCAAGAGCAACCCATAATAAGATCCATCTATTCACATACGCTCAGGCCAGCTCAGATACCATGTTAAAAAGGCCTAACTCGCCCAAAAAGAGCCCTCTTGTTTTTTTCATAATTGAACTTAAACCGGATGTATCTTTCACTTAAGAAACTTTACTCCTATCTAAAATTGATTTTAATGAAAAAAATGATAATGGTGTAGTTAATTTTTAAAGTCCTGATTCATATATATTGATTTCATTAAAATAACTATTTTTGGCGATAGTATTTGAAGAATTTTATATTTTATCTTAATTTTCATACTGTATGATAAAATAAAATACAATTATTCGAATTAAATATATATTTTATATTTTAAATTTTCAATATGTTATATAAAATTCTACAATTTGATGAATATGGTCCAATATTCTACCACAAAATAAAATTTTGATACTATAAGATAAAATTTTAGTCAAACTTAGTATAACAATTGATTCAATTCAATTTTAAATGAGTTCTAAATTTTTGGATCAAATTTTAATTTTAAATATATAAATTCATGATTTAAAATATTTTAACTATAAATTGTAAAAATAAAATTTAAATTTTCACTTTTGAATCTGTACAGTAAAGGTTTTTTTTTTTTTTTTTTTAAAAATACTTTTATAATAGAAATGTCACTCTTTTCATGAATTTGGAAGAGAATATATATGGGGAAAAAAGTGAGGGATAAAGTTACTTAAAAAAAATAATAGTGATAAAAATCTCTATTAATACCTCAAAATAAATTAAAAAAAATAAACCCCACTAACAAAGATGTATTCTAATATTTTATCATGATAAAGTCAATACACAGATAAATATTATTAATAGTGTTGGAGCCGAATTCCGGTGAGTCTTCGTACCCCTTCAAGTTGAGGGCTCCGATTTCTCAATCTTCGTCTGTTAGTTGTCTAGAAATTTGTTGTAACCGTTTTTGGGTAGCTTTACCTTGTTTATATAGATTTCCTTCACGCTCCAGGAAATCCTAACTGATTTTTTCTCTGGAACCCGAGATTCGCGGAGGAAAAAATCCACGCTCCAGCTAGCCCTTCTAGAATATTTATTAAAGAAAAAATCACTGTGAGCGGCCGAAATTAATGGGCTATATTTCGGCCGCTCCCATCGTAGCTTTCTCCAAGTCTAGTTATTTTACGGCCCTATTTACTTCTATTTCGGCCAAAACAATTTGAGAGGTCCAGTGGGCTTGAACTTTGAGGCCCACTCTTAGAGTAATAGCGGCCGAAACTATAGAAGAACATTAAAGAAGTCCTTCCAATTGAGCGGCCAAATATCTCTTTGCATTATGGGCCGCATCAGTAACTCCCCCCACTCCTGTGTTTATTGAAATTCAATAACATCAGGAGTTATTCGGAATTTCGGCCGCGACATCAGTCGACCGAAACATACAATTATATCCAAACCGTCTTAGGGTTCCTTTTGGAGGGCAAATCAGATGACGTCATTTTAACCTAACCATGATTAACTTCTTGGAAAATGTGCCATCTCCATAAAAAGACTTTTCAATTTTTCTAAGCTATTCACAAACTGAAAGCTTCTCACTCTTCGCCTTCTCTCTCTACCGGAAACCCATTTCAGGCACAAACGGCGTCGGAGACCTGGTAAGTTTTCGTTTTTAATGCCAGATTTCGAACCCTCATCAGTTGTTAAGTCCTTTCCACCTATTTTCAGGTCTTTTTGAGCCATATTATTGGGAGAACTGAGATATCCTCTTCGTTGTTCTTCACCTTCAAGAACACAGGTAGGTCTTCAAAAAAACCCTTTCCTTCATTTGATCCATTATGTGTTGGAAAATTGTACATTTTTCTGTTCGTTTTGATTCCCCAAACAAAAACATGAGACTGTTTCGGCCGCAATTTCCTGGAGTATAAAACTTAGATTTATTTTACCGCGGCCGAACTTAGTTACAACATCCTAATTATATCCTATTGCGGCCGAATTTAGTCAGAATATCCTAGTTACTGACACTGCTTAGGGTATAACTTATAGTATACCAGAATACAGCGACCGCAAACATTGTGTGTTCGCATTACAGATCGATCGAAAAGAAGTACATCCATCGCGCCATTGCGCACATCTATTAACTTTACTAATAGTCATCTTTTGGGTTCAGGAGCCATATGAAGAACTCAAACCGTGACAATCAAGGAGGAGAGTATTGCGAATGAACGACGCCATCTTAGGTCTACCCACATAATCTTTAGATAGGGAATGCAGCCCTAGCGACCGCAGTGTTAGAATAGCTTCAACCTCTTCCAGTTCGAATTCTTCAGAAAATAGACAATCAGCCGAAGAAATGGAGGTGACTTTAGCGAGCTCAGAACCACACGTTCGTTTGCCATATGGGATGACAGAAACAAGGATTATATCTCGGCCACATGGACAAGGTATCCCATTAATTGACGTGGAAAACCCGTAATTACCTCTGCGGGACATCGACCGAAGCATTAGACCTTGCACATCGCTATGCAGTCATTCGCGGACGAATCTGACCGAAGCCTCCCTCAGATTGATGAGAATAAAATACGACATTGCGGACGACGTTGAGTTAGCTTTACCGGCCTATCACGAGCACTCTGGTTGGATGGTGCCTGGATGGCATTTCTTCTACTTGGATCCATTGGCGAGTGGGATCCGTTTCCCAATTAAAGGGTTGGCTAAGACGGTCCTAGACCACTACGGAATCGCCCCAAGCCAATTATGCCCTGGTGGGTGGAAAATACTGTTGTCCCTTGATGTGTTAAGCTTAGCACAGGGTTTACAGCCACTTTCTATTGACGACTTCCTACAAAGCTATTAGTTGCGCGACCATGATCGGGATAGGGGTCGGTATAGCATCTGTGCGTGTTCGAAACCTACTGGCCCTATAATAAACCTATCCACAAGAGATGACAAAGTTTGGAAACTTTCTTATTTCCTCGCGAGAGGAAATATTGCGGCTGGTAGCAATCCTTTAGTCCTGCAATGGCGGCTCATAGGTAGTTTTTTACATAGCAAATTTCAATTTTCTTGGACTGCAAAGCTAACTATAAAAATTTTATGCAGATCCTAGTGAACTAAGCAGGAAGAGAGATTTCGACCGCATACGCCAGAGGACAGCACGACTACTAGCGGCCGAAGAAAAGCAACGACAGTGGAAAATACTCTCCGCGCCCTCGAATTTTTACCCTACTTTCCTCTGGTCGGGCGTTAAATCTCGGATCGAAGGTAGATCTTATCCTCTACATAAATCCGTATTCAGGTGGACTTTGGGGAGAGTTTCCACCAAACAATTGTTTAGACATCGATTTCTTGACCATGTTACGCCTTTGGAGCGTATGGTTTTAGGCGAATCGATGGAGTCTGCAAGGATGAGAGCGCAGGATATCTCGTTCCTTGATTTGGAAGAAACGATGAGGGACCGAAAGAGCAAAGGAAAGAAAACCAAATCGAAGAAGAAGGATGCGGCCGAAAAAGAGCAGGAGAAGGATCTAGAAACCACTGTCAGTCCTGTGACAGTGGAAACGCCAAAACGGCCGAAGAGGCCTCCTGTGGGCGATTTGAGTAAGTCTGTGGAATATTTTTCCTTGATCAATCACCCGGAATCCGGTCTCCAGCTGCTGATGGGAAACCAGCTGAACACAAATCGCCAAGCCATCTCCAATTGGGGCGATAACAGATTGGTCGAGTTTGCGGCCTCTCGAGCACAGCAGGTACATCCTGTTTTGCACCTTTCCTTTTGCTGTTTTGATTTTCACATCTTCTATCCCACTTTTGTAGGCCGCATTTATTGCGTATGAGACGGGCCACAGGCTACGTTGGGTTCGGAATCAACATGACATCATCAAGGGTGAACTTACCACAACACGGTCGAAGCTGGAACAAAGCCAAGATCGTCTAAACGCTGCAACCGAAAAATGGAGTCTGAATGCCACGATCTCGGACCTCAACATTAAATATAATGATCTCTTGGCCGAGAAGACTAGTTTAGAAGATCGCGTCCGCACATTGAAAGAGGATCTAAAAGTCATGACATCATCAAGGGTGAACTTACCACAACGCAGTCGAAGCTGGAACAAAGCCAGGATCGTCTAAAAGCTGCGACCGAAAAAATGGAGTCTGAATGCCACGATCTCGGACCTCAACATTAAATATAATAATCTCTTGGCCGAGAAGACTAGTTTAGAAGATCGCGTTCGCACATTGGAAGAGGATCTGAAAGTCATGAAGGCGGTTGCCCATCTGAAGACTAAGCATGATCTGTTTAAGGAGTTTGAGCAGCACGGTGGCTCCGAGTGGGATCTTCAGGCCGCTTACAGCGCTTGGGAGGCTTTCATTTCCTGTGAGGACGAGGCCGAAGATGAGGGGGAGGAGGATGACGAAGGAGAGGACGATGGCACGGGAGGGCCATCAAACCAAGGCGGAGAGGACCAGGATAATGATGATCTGTGATCTTCTTGTCTCCCCTAGCGGCCGCTTAGTAGCTGGATTTTAATTTTATTTTGGACTTGTTATTTTTGTTTGCGGCCGTTACATTATCGCTTTTGAATGAATATTATGTTTTGTGAAAAATGACATGAATTCGTAACCTTTTTTTACTCGTTGTTTTAAAGCTTTTAATGCAAGTGCATCACAGAACTCTATGTGTAGAATTTCAGAATTTTTATTAAGTACAACAAATGGCGATATTGTTGCCGTAATTACATGTTTTGCGCAGAAGTCAAAACGTGCGGTATCTTTCTAGATCGATAATATGCGGCCACGTTTGAACGAGTTGGCACTGGTTTATCCAATCTACGGTTGTCCTGAAATAGGATGTTTAGGGGGTCAATCGAATATTAAATATTCGCAGACAATTTCAGTCGGTCGTGAATACGTACCGGAAATGAGGGTCGGAGCCTGCTACATCCATTGCTTGAAAAGGTTGTTTTGATGGATTCGCTGCGTGACCTGAATTTTTTTTTGAGATGTGAGTTTTAGTTTGACAGAAGTGTCCCGTGTTTGTCAACGCAATCCGCCGTAGATGTGAGATTAATGAGGACTGGAAAAGAAGAGGCAAATATGCAAAAATAGGTGTTACCTTATTGACGATACAGCTTCAAATGTGCCACATTCCAAGGGTTGGGCACCCGCTTCCCCATGCCATCTGCCAGTAGGTATGCTCCGCGACCGAATGCCTCTAAAACGGTGTAGGGTCCTTCCCAGTTCGGCGCTAATTTTCCGTCCCCTGGTGTTTTAGTATTCCGGAAGACTTTCCTCAGTACAGTATCGCCGGGCTTGAATTTGCGGACGCGGGACTTTCTGGCGTGTGCGATCGCGCTAGGGCTTGCTGGTATGATTCAATGCAGACCAGGGCTGCTTCTCGCCTTTCGTCGATTGTGTCCCTATTCGGCGACAATAGCTCCTTGTTCCATTTTTGGTTGATCATAGATCGGACCGTGCTTATATGTGTCTCGCTTGGTAACACTGCGTCTGTGCCGTAGACCAGGGCAAAGTTGGTGTCACCTGTTGCTCGTTTTGGTGTACAGCGGTAGGCCCAGAGCACTTCGTGGAGCTTATCGTCCCACATTGTCTTTGCTCTGCCTACTTTTTTCTTTATCATTTCCACGATCGTTTTGTTGGTTGACTCGGCTTGTCCGTTAGATTGCGGGTAACGGGGTGTTGAGTAATGTAACTTGATGTTCCAATTACCGCAAAATGTGTTGAAATTCCTGGAGCTAAACTGCGCCCCGTTGTCTACGACTATTTCTTTTGGGACACCAAATCTGCAGATGATGTGCTGCCAAACGAAGGACATCATTTCGCGGTCGCGTATATTGGCTAGTGGGGTTGCTTCTGCCCATTTGGTGAAGTAGTCGGTGGCAATAAGTATGTACTCGTTGCTGTTTGCTGTCTTTGGCAGTTTACCTACTATGTCCATCCCCCATCAGGCGAAGGGCCAGGAGGGGAAAAAGAGGTGTAGTTCTTCCTCGGGCAAATGTGTTAGGTTTAAGTGCTTCTGACACTCTGGACACCTAAGGACAAAACTACGAGCGTCGGCCCTCATTGTTGGCCAGTAGTATCCTACCCGGTGGGCTGCCAATGCTAGAGATCTAGGGCCGCAGTGTCCCCCGGCGCTACCCTGATGCAATTCGCTAAGCAGGTAAGTAATTTCGGCCCCGCTAACGCATCTGAGCAGTGGCCCGTCAAGGGATCTCCTGTAAAGGACGCGATCTGGATCACCGGGTAGACCAATCAGAGTGTAGCGGGCGGCCTTTGCCTTGATCTTGCGAGCCAGTTGTTTGTCAGCAGGCAGTTCGTAGTCTTGCATGTAGCGCCTAATTGGTGTCCTTCAATCGCCTTCTTCAATTGAGAGTATTTCGGCCGCGGGTTCCTCGCATAGTACAGATTGGTGTAATATGGTGATGGGTATATTTCGGGCGCAACTTTCTTCGGTTGTGGCACCGAGATTGGCCAGTAAATCGGCCCTGAGGTTGCGGTCATGGGGGACCTGCTTGATGGTGAAGTGTGCGAAGCTGGCCCGTAGTTGGTCACAATTTTTAGATAGGCGACCATCTTGGTGTCTTTTGCTTGGTAGTGGCTGTTTACTTGGTTTGCGACAAGCTAGCTGTCGCTGTGCGCATCTATGTTTTTTGCCCCCATTTCGATGGCTGATTGCAGACCAAGTACTAGTGCCTCGTACTCGGCTTCGTTGTTGGTTGTCCGTCATTCGCACTTGATTGCCTTTCTAATGTGTCGCCTTCGGGTGTTACAAGGACCATTCCCAGGCCACTGCCCCTCTAGCTGGTGGCTACGTCCACGAACAGTTTCCAGGGTTATGGTTGATTGTCTGCTATGTTGTGGACCTCGTCTGCCTGCTTTTCGGTCACCGCGGGCGTGAAGTCGGCTAGGAAATCAGCCAACGCCTGGGCCTTGACGACGGATCTGTGCCGAAACGTTATGTCGTGCTCACTTAGCTCGACGGCCCACTTTACCATCCTACCTGAGAGCTCGGGTCTGTGAAGGACTGCCCTGATGGGGTGTTCTGTTATGACTACGATGGGATGCGATTGAAAATATGGCCTGAGTTTTCTGGCCGCTCTGACGAGGGCTAGAACCAGCTTCTCCATCGGCGTATATCTTTCTTCAGCGGGGAGCAGTCCCTTGCTTATATAGTATATTGGCGCGTGCTTTGTTCCTTCAACCAGTGTAAGGACTGCACTGACGGCTGTTTCGGATACAGACAGGTACAGCAGTAGTTCCTCTCCGTCGAGCGCTTTGGATAGGACCGGGTTGGCTGACAACTGCTTTTTGATAGCCTCCAGCGCTTCCTGGCATGATTGGTCCCACTCAAAGGGAACGTCTTTCTTCAATAGGCGAAAGAATGTACGACATTTTTCGGACGAAGCAGGTATAAATCTGTTCAATGCTTCTAGGAGGCCCGTTAGCTTCTGGATGTCCCTTTTTACTTTTGGTTGTCCGATATTCTCTATTGCTCGTACTTGATCCGGGTCCACCTCTATGCCTCTCTTGGTGACCAGGTAACCCAAGAATTTTCCAGACGCGACACCGAAGGAACACTTGGAAGGGTTTAGCTTCATGTTGTAGTTTTCCTATACTTGGAATGCCTGCTCCAAGTGTTCAAGGTGTTGCTCAGCTTTCAAAGATTTCACTAACATGTCATCGAAGTTTACTTCCATAGTTTTGCCGATTAGGTGGGCGAACATGCGGTTAACGAGTCTTTGGTACGTGGCGCTTGCATTTTTTAGGCCGAAGGGCATTACTTTGTAGTAGTAGGTGCCTCTTTCTGTTATGAATGTTGTTTTCTCGGCGTCGGCGGGGTGCATTAGTATCTGGTTGTATCCGCTGAAAGCATCCATGAAACTTAGCAGCTCGTGTCCGGCGGTTGCGTCAACTACGGTGTCTATGTGCGGCAGGGGGAATGAGTCTTTGGGGCAGGCTCTGTTCAAATTGGTGAAGTCTATGCAGACTCTCCACTTGTCGTTCTTCTTGCGGACGACGACTACATTGGCCAGCCAGTCAGGGTATTGTACTTCTCTCACAGACCCGATGCTCAGGAGTTTTTCCACTTCCTCGTTTATAACTCTGTTGCGGTCGGGTGCAAATTTCCGCCTATTTTGTTTGATAGGCTTATACTTCGGATCTACATTCAATTGGTGTGTTATGATGTAAGGGTCAATGCCTGTCATGTCCTCATGACTCCAAGCGAAGCAGTGGCACTTGCTTGACAAGAAACGGATGAGCTTTTCTGTAACTATCGAGTCGATTCTAGAACCGATGAGTACTTTCCTGCTGCCGTCAGATGGGTCGATAGGAACTTCATCTAGTGTGCGCTCCACTTCTTCTGCGTGTGGAGCATTCTGTAATTGCTATGCTGACGCTGGGTGGCGCCTCATGCCATTCGCGTAGCATGCTCTTTAGGCGGCCTGATCGCCTCTTATCTGCTTGATTCCTAGCTTGGTTGGAAATTTGATCAGCTGATGGTATGTGGAGGGGACTGCTTTCATGTTGTGTAGCCATGGACGGCCCAAGATGGCGTTGAAACTGGAGGGTCCCTCTAACACACAGAAGCGAGTGTACTTGTTGACGCCTTCGGCCCAAACGGGTAGCTCGATTTCGCCGATGGTATGCTTTGCCTCACCGCTGAAACCAACGAGGACCATGACCTATCTGGCTATTTTAGACTCTTCCACTTGTATTTCCTTCAGCGTATCCATATAGATGATGTTGACCGAGGAGCCGTTGTCTATCAGTATCCTTTTAATGAGGCAATTGGCTATTCCTAGTGAGATGACTAGTGCGTAGTGGTGTGGGTTGAGGATGTCGATGCTTTCTTTAAAATTGAATGTCACTTCGAGCTCGTCCTCGACCGAGTGTGCTTCTTGTGCTCTGCCGTTGACATTGTGTACCCAGCGCATGCTTCTTTTTGCGGCTGAGTAAGTTGCTCCGCATTCAAGCGATCCGCCCATGATCACGTGGACTGTGCGCACCATCTGTGGCTCTTGTTGGTCGTCTGGCGTCTGGTTATTGATGGGTGCGTTGGACTGTGCCAGGAACCTCCCGAGGTGTCCTTGTTGTAGCGGGTGATCCACCTCATATTTGAGTGCTACGCAGTCAGCCGTGTTGTGGCCGAAGTCGTCATGGAAAGCGCACTGTTTTGCCGCATCTCTTTTCTTGGAGTCTGATCGCAGTTTCCCCGACCACCTAACGGTGTGGCCGAGTTTGCCCAGTTCTTGCATAAGTTGCTCTGTGGTGATGGACAAGTCATGCCTTGGCGGTTGGGGTCGCGTTTTTGCCCTCACTGCGTTGGTCTGATTAGCGTCAGGCCTGGGTAGCGGTGAGCGATCGTAAGGTGTGTAGCGTTGTCGATTGCGGTCTCTGCTCCTATGATCTGGCTTTGGGGTGTGCACCGATTGTCGGCTTACGAGGGGTTCGCGGGGGACCCATCTGTCATCTTCTTCCCATCTTGCCTGCGCGAAGGGGCGTGACAATATTTCTTCCATGGTTCTTGGTTTGTATTTGATTAGATCGGCGTAAAGATCTGACCCTTGTAGCAATCCTTTGGCAAATGCGCGAATAGCCGTATCTTGGTTGCAGTTTGGTATTGTTATCTTCTCTTTATTGAATCTTGCAATATAGGCTCTGAGAGACTCACCATTCTTCTGTCGAATGGCGTAGAGGTCGTCAGATTGTCTCTCTAGTTTACGGCTGCAGGCGAAATTCTCTATGAAAGAGTCTGTCAACTGTGAGAACGACCCAATTGAACCTATCGGCAGGTTCACGTACCATTCCAGCGCCGGGCCCGAGAATGAGTTTCCAAACAGTTTACAGAACCCGGCTTCTCGTATATCTCTAGGAAGTGAAGTCGTCAGCATCGCTTGTCGGTAGTGGGCGATGTGATCGTCTGGATCGGTCGTGCCATCATACATCTTGAATCTTGGCGCTATGAACTTGTTGGGCAAATCCACTAGGGCGATTTCATCGGCGAACAGTGTCTCCATAAAGGAATCTTTTGCGGATCTGCGCAATGGGGGTGGTATTCCTGGCAAGAACCGTATCATCTATTCCATCTCCTGCAACCGTTTCGTCACTTCTTGTGGGATGTCACGGTTGTGCGGTCGGTATTCTTCTGTGCGCGGCGGGGGGTTAACAACGGGCGTTGTCAAATTCCTTGGGTTGTAGGTCCGCAGTCTTGGAGTGGTGCGTTGCGATCGCGGATTAGCTTGCTCCTTCAACGCCTCCTCGGCTCGTGGCAAAATTGCCCCCTTGTTAATGGCTGGTGGTGTGTCCGCCGGAATTTCCTCTAAGTCGTCATCGTCATCGTCGTCGAAAGCAGTGGCGTCGAGTCAACGAATAGGTGAGGTCATTCCTTCGCTCTGGCCCAAGATTGGTCCAGTGTTCAGCATTTGATCACGCCTTGCTATGTGGTTGTCGTTGTGTTGCGTCTGTCCGCCTCTCCTGCCGGGCTCTCTTTGACTGCTGGTTGTTTCCTTTTATGGTGAACGCATCCCTTCGACTGTCTCTTTCAAGTTTCTGTTCTCTTCTTCTAATGCGGCCAATCTTGTTGTAAGTTGTGCGAGTATGTCGGTTTGACGTGAATTATCGTCGGGTGTCGAAGCGTCCTCTGCTCCTTGTGTGGTTGTTGACATCTCTGGTTTGTCTTTGATTTCCTCAATCTGCTTGGTTTGATGGTTATTTTGTGATTTGGAGACGGAGAAGAGCCCCCACGGTGGGCGCCAAACTGTTGGAGCCGAATTCCGGTGAGTCTTCGTACCCCTTCAAGTTGAGGGCTCCGATTTCTCAATCTTCGTCTGTTAGTTGTCTAGAAATTTGTTGTAACCGTTTTTGGGTAGCTTTACCTTGTTTATATAGATTTCCTTCACGCTCCAGGAAATCCTAACTGATTTTTTCTCTGGAACCCGAGATTCGCGGAGGAAAAAATCCACCAGCTAGCCCTTCTAGAATATTTATTAAAGAAAAAATTACTTTGAGCGGCCGAAATTAATGGGCTATATTTCGGCCACTCCCATCGTAGCTTTCTCCAAGTCCAGTTATTTTACGGCCTTATTTACTTTTATTTCGGCCAAAACAATTTGAGAGGCCCAGTGGGCTTGAACTTTGAGGCCCACTCTTAGGGTAATAGCGGCCGAAACTATAGAAGAACATTAAAGAAGTCCTTCCAGTTGAGCGGCCGAATATCTCTTTGCATTACAGGCCACATCAAATAGTATGAAAATAAATATAATTATAATATATTTACTTATTAAGTATGACCACTAGAGAAATTGTAAATGGTCTCATGTCATGCAACTGTCTTTTATGATTAATCTATTCTTGGAAATTGAGTAAAAAGAATTCAAAATATTCAAAATATAAATTAATGTCAGTGATCAATTTATTTAAGAGTATTAAACATCCAGGTAAAATCATTCAAAATTTATCCAAACAATATTATTAGACATTTGTATTTTTTTAGATAAGTTTTTTTTTTCTCCTAAATTTCTCTTAAACCAAACAATTAATGTATCTTTTGTAAATGGCAAGAAAAGATACAATGTTTCACTTTATATTAATCATTAACGGTGTTAAATTATTATTTTTATTAATAAATTTTATTTTTTTATTCTTAACTATAAAATAAATTATTTGTTTCGCATCAAACTCAAACAAACAACGGTATGACTTCTATATCAAACTTAAACAAAGATATCTTTTGATAGCAACACTAAAGATAAGATGAATAATAGTAGTGAAGCTAGAATGAAATAACAACAGTAGAAACAGAATGAATCGCATTTTCTCAGAGGCATGTAAACTATCTGACAACGATAGTTTAGTGAATATTAACGAGAGCACTTAGTTCATGATAAAAAATTTCTTCAAAGTAAATGAAAAGACTACGATTGATGACTTGAATGCTACAAATCAAGATGATCGGAACAAGATATTGAACAAGGTCCTATAAGTGGTATGTGTTTCAATAGCTTAAATAATTTATTTTATTTTTAATCAAGAACATGCTAATTTTAAAGGGTTTAGTGTTGTAAGAATGTCTATTGCTAAAAGATGTGGTGAGGATCCTATATATGCATTGTTTAGTTTTGATAAAAGTGGCAAGTCTAATGATAGAAAAAATAGTTAAAAGAGTGGTTTTCGAGCTAGGGTCAATGTAAAATCTACTGCAGATGGGACGTGGCGTGTGTCCAGTATAAAAACCAATCATGATAACGAACTTCTTCCTTTAATGTCTACACTCATGGCGGGACATAGACTCATGTCAAATTAATTAAAAAAGAGCTCGAGGTTAATGACAGAGTTAGTCTTCGCATTTACAAAAATGTGAAGCTTGTCCAAGTTCAAAGTGGTGGACCTAATGAGATGAAATGTTTGACAAAAGATTACAGAATTTTCATTCATCAAAATCATAAACTTCTTCTACATTAGGGGGATGCAGAGTCATTGCGTATATTTTTCATTGAGATACAAAGTAAGGATAGATTTTTTTTTTCATCAAATTGATATAAATAGTGATGAAAGATTAAAAAAAATGTCATTTAGATTCAACCTCAAGGTAGAGCAGCTGTTGAAGACTTCCATGATGTCATTAGTTTTGATGTCACTTATCTTGTGAATAGGTATAAGATTTCATTTGCGTCTTTGTCGGGGTTAATCATCATAGTCAATCTATTCTTCTTAGATTTACTCTTATTGCACATGAAGATATTGACACATTTAGTTAGTTGTTTAGAAGTTGAATTACTGTCATGGGTAGGGGTGGCAATATGGGTGGTGACACGACGAGTTGACACGAAACAAAATCAATTATTCAGGGTTAGGGTTGAATATAATTGTGTCGTGTTCGTGGTGGTGTAATCACGAGTTGACCCATTTATTGAGGATATATATATGTAATTTTAAATTTTAATATTTTATTAATGATTTTTTATTACATAAAATTAATTTTTATTAAATAAATTCATGTCAACCCGTTTAATAATTGGATTAATGTGTCAGTTTTGTGTTGGCGTGTCGAATTGGATATAACTCATTTATTAATCGTGTTACCATGTCGTGTTCATGTCAACTTAGTCTTAGTCTTAGTCGTGTTTGTGTCGAGAGTTCACAACCCCTTTATTAATCATGTCGTGTCTCTTTTAATAGGTTCGTGTTCATGTCAGGGTCAACACGATCCGCGAAACCGTTTTGCGAGCTCTAGACATGGGGGGCATCTATCGTATGACAGATCAGCGCAAAAGCATTAGAGCAGCAATTACCAACATAATGCCTCACACCATTCATCGTTTATGCATGTGGCATATTTTTACTATAAATTGTAAAAAAACAATATCAAAGGTGTTGGTGATTATAAGGTATCTAAGAAAGAGTTTTTTTACAATTGTTCAAGAGAGTCTAACCAATAATAAATTCGAGACGAGGTGGAATGTTTTTGTCTATAACCATGAATTGCGTAACAATAAATGGCTGATTGGTTTGTATTTAGATAGAGAACATTAAGTTCTAATATATTTAAGGCATATATTTTGGGCGAGGATGAAATCTACTTAAAGAAGTGAAAGTAAAGTATGCATGCATATTTTTATGGTTTTGTTGTTGTGGGTTCTGATTTCAGTGTTAAATTAGTGTTTAGAGAGAAGAGAATGTTTTCCTCTCGCAAGAGAATGTTCTGTGTGCGTGTTTTCTTGTTTTTTCCAAAAAGAAACCAAGATCCCCTTAGGGTTCTGTGCCCTTCCCATTTATGGGGATCCTTTCCAGATTTGCCCCTAATGCCCTATTATCCAATGAACTCGATCATTGGGCTTTACTTGGGACTAGACCCCTTTGTTCTAATAATACGAATGACCAATCCACTCCTAATGGCGTTCATGGCAGATGCCTGTTCGAGAGTGGCTGCCCGACTGGGGCGAGCAACCAGGCCTGATCGGTCTTGTCCAGCATTGGTCTTCAACGACCGACCGGTCCTGTGCGCCTTGGATTGTCCAAGTGTGCAAGACCGTGTATTCTTCTCCCGCTTTCCTCCCATTAGCCGATCAACCGTCTTTCATAACCCTTGGAATCCCCACCTCCTTAGCTGGGCCAGCTTTCCCCCTCTTTTCTGCACGACCCTACTGAGCCAACCCGCTACAGTAATCCCCCATTGCGGCGGCCAGGTATATCCGGTCAAGGCAATGTCTGAACAGGTTGGTCCAACTGAGTCAGTTTGTTTACAACCGGATGTTAACAGACCCTTTTTCCTCTTTAACTAACATTTTGGGGATTCTCATTCCACGACGTGACAGGCCCATTACGTGTAACACCTATATATTTCTTATATATATATTTATATATTTTTTATATTATTATTATTTAAAATTGCCCTCGGATGTCGTTCCCTTTCACTACCTTTTTTCCTTTTCCTATTCCATTCTTCATCTTTTGAGTTTACTAGAAGCCCCCCTTGTTCCCTTTGTCTCCCTCATCGCTCCCATTCTTCTTCTCCAAGTTCTCTGCATCTTCACTCCTCATGTTCCGCCCTTCATCGCCAACTTCCAGAGCGCCGGAGTTCGCCTATTGCTTTTGGAGTCTTGTTGATCCTCTCTGTCTCACTCCTCTCGTCTCAGGTGTCCCAACTGGTGAGTATCTCTTTTTGGTTTTTAGCTCATTTGGACTTAGCGTTCGCTTTGTTTCTGGGTTTCTCTGCCATCGATGTTATTGCTTAGTTTCTGTGTTGCTTGCTGTTGGTTCGTTGTTATTTTCGCCTTTTCTGAACTAGTTGAGTGCATCTTTAGCAACTAGGAAGACATGGTGTCGAGGTTAGGGTTGCCATTGTTAAGCTTGACTAGTTTTGTTGTCAGTTTTCGTTAGTAGGGGGAATTGTTGGCTGTTGTTTTCTGGTTTTTCAGTTTTCATTTGGTACTATCCTGTTGTTATGTGAATGGCGAATCGTCTTCTTGTTGCTCTTGGTTGTGGACTTTTAGTAGTATTTGATCCTTATGATTTGCGAATCCCCAATCCGCGAATCCCCTTTCTTAGGGTGTTTTAGGGGTAGGAAGATTTTTCTTAGCAGCCAGACCACTTTTGGTCTTGATTCTGTTTTAGGGGGGAGGGTCGAGATGGGGGTAGCATTGCTCGGCCTTAGGCAGCCCACCCCTTGTCTTCGTCCAGTGTGTCCGAGTCCGTTGTTGCTATTGTCGCCTTATGTTGTTGCCTTCATTCTTTTCTCATCGCGCATTTTCTCATTCTGGTCCACAGATGGCGAGCGGTAGTGATGATTCCGTAGTTTCGGATCCCCCTCCACACACTGCGGACCTGGCGAGAGCTCCCAACGGGGAGGTCCTCTCGGGAGCCCGGGGCGCAGCCGCTACGAGTTCCGAACGGACAGAAGTGGGAACGTTGATGGGAGGTGGGGCCGTCCCGCCATCTGACAAGCAGTGCTCCCAGGGCATCCTCCAAGATTTATATAACCTTGCAAGCGATGCCACTATGGCCCATTTGGACAGGTGGAGAGAGAAGTATCAAATCCCTTACTTTCTGGAGATGCACCTCCCCGATAGAGATGAACGGATCGACGGCGCGATACCAGGTTAGGAGCTTTTCTACGCTAGGCATTTTGATTGCGGCGTTCGACTCCCTCTCCAGGGGTTACTCAAAGAGTTTTGTGAATTATTCCCTATCCACGTGAGCCAGCTCCATCCTAATGCGTACGGGTCATCCAGTGCGTGGAGGTCCTTCGCGAGAGACACGGGTTCCCTTTCGGGGTGAGAGATTTCTTCTACGCGTACAACCTGAAGATGGATGGCTGGGAGAATGGCCGCTACGTCTTCGTCCGCCGTTCTGGCTGTGCTAAGTTCATCGATAAGATCTCTAGCGACAAGCTTTGGAAAAACAAGTATTTCTTTGTAAGGGGGGTGACGGTAATGGATCCATGACAAAATTGTGCCAAGCATTGGGTGATCACCAAAAAGTTTGGCGTCGAGTACTGCAAGCCCCTCGAGGGTAGTGAGGAGAGGTGTCAGGCCATTTATAGTATTTCCGCTCGGCATAGAGATAGAGAGTCTCTTCTTAAAAGCGTGAACAATATTGTAATCAACTTGTTCTCTATCGACCCAGGTATCCCTCTCGTTTTTCTGGTCGGCCATGGCTGTCTGTCATACTGATAACCATTTCGCTTTACCCGATTTTTTTCTTACTTATATTTCGTCGAGGGTAGAACATCTGGTCGTATCATCTGTCTTACCCTTTTTTTCTTTTTTTTTTTTATAGAAATTTGCAGGAAAATCATGGAGTCTAGCAATCCTTATGCCGAGGCTCGCCGATCTTTAGCACTATTGCGAGAAAAGAGAAGGAAGCTAAAAGAGAGTCGGTCCCAAACCGGTTTGGGCTCGAACATGCAAACTGCCGACGTGGGGTCCAAGGCTACCGCTACGAATGCGGCCGGACGATCCTCTTTCCCTGGCAAGCAGATACGATCGGCAGCATACACGGTGAAGGGTCTCCCGCTCGGTCTTATGCCCGCCCGGAATCCCCATCCCCCCAGCACTCCCATTCGACCTCAATAGAGGCTTCGAAGCGGCCTCGCACCGATAAGGGGAAGCGGCCATTGGAAGAGTCGGGCAAGGAAGAAGTCGAGTAATCTTTCCCCGAGGGAATTTCCGCGAAGACCCATTTCAAAGAGCTGCTCAAGATTGCGGAGTTCACAAACTTCTCCAAGGACCGCACTGAGCTGATCAATATGGGCGCGCAGGGGGTTTTCGAGTCCGTCATCGCTAATCATATCCAGGTCAGGATCATCCTCCTTGTCTCTCGTCCCATTCACCTTTCCCCTCTTTTTCCTCTCTTACCCCCTCTCTCTCTCCTTTTTTTTTACAGGGGATGCAACACGTCATGAATTTGGCCCACTTCATCAATGTGGAAGGCAAGAGATACCTTGAGGCAGACGGCCGTCTGGCCGAGGCGGAAAAGGAGGGCAACCTTTTGAAGCAGTAAGCCTAACGACTTTCTGACCAGGTGCTTGCTTTGGAACAACTCAACTTTACTCTAGCTCAGGCTACCAGCAGCAGGGAAGCTGAAATCGGGAAGCTTTGGTCTGAATTGGAGGCTGAATGGAAGAAGACTGAGGCAATTGACTTCTTAAAGGGCGAGGTCGAATGTTTGTCGGGCGAGTGCGATCGCAGTTATGTTGAGACCCGCCTAGAGTTGCTGAAGAAGGTGAGAGATGGTGCGATATCTTCTGAAGAGATCCTAGAGAAAATAGCGGAACTGGAAAATAATGTCCCTCCTTCCTGAATGTTCGACTGGAATTATCTAACATTTTGCTTTAATTTTGTGTATTTTTGGAACTTGTCTTTTAATGTCGTCCAACCGCTAGTTTTTAGTTGTAGCATTTATACTGGATACTTGGTTTTCATGATGTTGGTAGTTTGTTAGCTTTATGCATGTTTAATGCATGAGTCCCGCTCGGGCAGTTTTAGTTCGATTGACTGTAGTACCAAGTTTTACAACCTTTGGGCTGGTTGTACATGTAATGCGATGATGTAAGAATTGTTTGCTTTAACCATTCGGTTATATGCCCCTGTGCAATCCGATTTACATTCCCTGTTGAGTGCTCATTGATGCGATGACTATTATAATGCTTTATTCATTATTGCTATTATTTTTCATGGATCGGTTATTCATATGCTATGTGGCGGTGTTCTCAATTTATTCCTAGCTGATCGGATGTACATCACACGATGACTTACTTATTTTATTTCGGGCCGCTTGGTTATACTTGGCTTCAAATACTAGCACATATGTCAATATAAAATCTACTTAGCATTTTTAAGTTTTTGCAGCAGGCCATACAGATATGGACCGACCACCGTGTCTGACTGCTCTCCGATTGTTCTTTGAACAATGGGAAGGGCCATCCGACCAGCTCGCATGCTTGCTAACACCACGTCCACCTCATTTATTTTGTCATCTGCTGAGAATAAATAAATAAAGTGGTGAGTTTGTGCGAACATTAAAGAGGGGTTATTAATAGTTGATGGATCAAGATGAAGAAGTGGTTTCTAAGAATCGATCCTTGTGATATTTAGAAACTTTGGCAATGGGTGCTTGGATGGTAATCGTGCATTTTCGAGCTGAAATTTCATCATTCGCCCACTCATTCTGATCAAGGTTGAAATGCATACCTGGATCACCAAATGACTTCATGTCATGCCCACTAACACAATTGGGTTTGTGTTTTAAATCATCCGTTCATGCAAGATGATATGATTAGCAAATACTTCTAACTGTTCGGGTGTGATGTGGTGTAATTATTAGATGTTCTCGATTGTTCGGTCATATGGTGATATGATTATTAATTACGCTTGACCGTTCGGTCGTGACGTGATATAATTGATAGATATTCCCAACCGTTCGGACATATGTAATATGATTATTAATAAATGCTCTCGTCTGTTCGGTCATATGATCACGAAATATTTTTTACCATTCGGGCGATCCCGTGGGAGATTGATATATTAGGGAGCCCGTTCGGGTTTTTGGCGGGTACGTTTCGAGATCCCCGACTTGTACAGGCGGTGGCCACACATTTGCGGTCCCGACCTTTACGGACTAGCCAGTCATTTCTGCGAATACGTTTATCAATCCCCGACTTGGAGTGCAGGTACGTTTATCAATCCCCGACTATTATCGTTATCATATTTATTTTTATATGTATGTATATATACTTTTTTTATTTATTGATGAGCCTCATTAAAAACCTTGAAGGGAAAAGAGTGCCCCTTTTATCCTGCTACATGTGCAAAAAGAAAGAAGATGCAAAAGGAAAAGTCTTGCTAGCTAAAAGTGCTACTTCTTGAGGTGGAAGATTTTCCAGTTGTTGTCGACCTCCCGCCCTTATTTGGTTACTAGCCTGTATGCACCCCTTCCGACTGTACGGTCGATCCGATAGGGACCTTCCCAATTAGCGCCTAATTTTCCATGTCCAAGCTCTGAGGTGTTTTGGAACACACTTCGGAGGACCCAATCCCCGGGCTGGATGGTTCTGGCTTTGACCTTATTGTTGTATGACCGAGCTATTCTAGCTTGGTATTAGACCATCTTTCTCCGAGCCTCCTCTCTGCTTTCGTCTACCATGTCTCTCTCGAAGGTCATTGTCTGGCAGTTCTTGTCTTCACCCAGCTTCTCTCTCAACTGCGGAGCATGGCGCTCTATTGGGAGCATTGCTTCGACCCCGTAGACCATCGAGTAGGGTGTTTGAAGCGTGGCGGTCCTGGGAGTGGTCCGGAAGGCCCATAACACTTCACGGAGGGCGTCCGGCTAGGTCCCTTTCGCATTCTCCAGCTTTTTCTTCAGTGTGTCTAGGATAGATTTGTTGGTTGCTTCCGCCTGACCGTTCGCCTGAGGGTATCTCGGGGTAGAAAACGTCAGCCTTATTTTTAGGCCTTAACAAAAATCCCTCAAATCTTGGGAGTTGAACTGGGGGCTGTTATCCGTTAGGATCTCTTTTGGTAATTTGAATCGGCAAATGATGTGTTGCCAAATGAACTTTTGGACCTCTTGGGTTCTGATTTTCTCAAGGGCTTCGGCTTCCATCCACTTCGTGAAGTAGTCGGTTGCCAAAAGGATGATTTTTTTTCTTCCATGCATGGACGTTGGGAAAGGTCCCACTATGTCCATCCCCCACTTTTCAAACGACCATGCAGACGCTATACAGTTCAACGGGCCAGCATGCAAATTCGAGAAATTGGCGAACCTTTGGCATTTGTCACATTTTTTACTAAGTTCGCTGCGTCGATTTTCATGGTTGGCCAGTAACATCCCGCTCGGTGTGCCTTGAAAGCCAGACTTCTTCGCATGGCCCTCGTGTAGGTCTTCCAGTATTGTAAGCATGTCTCCCTCTCCTACGCATTTTAGATATAGGCCGCTGATGGATCGTTTAAATAGTTCGCCTTCAACCAAGACAAATCGAGCGGACGCTATTCGTGTTTTCCTTACGTCTGTTTTGTCGGCCGGTAGCTACCCATCCGTGAAGTATCGTGTGATGGGAGTTCACCAATCCTCTCGGTCTACAGCCTGCACTTCCTATATCTCGTCCAGAATGGATTTGTCCAGAAAAGCATGTACGACCGGCCCGTCTAGCTCCCCGTGCTTTACCAGCGCGCCAAGATTGGCCATGGCGTCTGCTCGTCTGTTCTGTGTCCTCGGGACCTGCTCTAGGACCGCACTCGTAAACTGGGTCATGAGGTGTTTCACCAGGACAACATATTTCTTCATCTTCTTATTCTTGGCCTTGTATCCCCCGTTGACTTGATTGACTATTAATTGGGAGTCGCTCTTTATCCTTACCCTTTTTGCTCCCATAAAGTATGCTACTTTCAACCCTGCTATCAATGCCTCGTATTCTACCTCGTTGTTGGTTGCAGAAAACTTGCGGCAGATGGCTTGTTGGATTGGGGGCAAGGCTGGTGGCTTGAGATAAATCCCCAATCTGCACCGCTTTAGCTGACTCGCCCCGTCGACTTCAAGAACCCATTCTTCTTCTTCCTTGCATACCAAAGCCTCGTCTGGACTCCCCTCTTCCGCCAGGTCGAAATCAGCCAAAAAGTCTGCCAGGGCTTGAGTTTTGATAGCTCTCCTTCCGACGAAGGTGATATTGAATTCCCCCAGCTCGATCGCCCATTTCACTAATCTGCCCGACCAGTCGGGTGGCTGAATTATGGTCCTCAGGGGGAGAGAGGTCACCACCACAATCGGGTGGGCCTGGAAGTACGCCCTGAGTTTCCTTGCTGCATATATAAGGCTTAAGATTGCTTTCTCGACTTCAAGGTATCTTGTTTCGGCGTCGAGTAGGACCTTACTTGTGAAGTAAATCGGGTGTTGTCTCCCTTCGACGTCCTTTACCAACACTGCGCTCACTGTCGTGGGTGATGAAGATAAGTACAGGTACATCGTTTCCCCCGGCGTCAGGGTCGCTAGAAGGGGCGGTTCGGTCAGAAACAACTTGATCTCTTCGAAGGCGCTTTAGCATTCTGCCGTCCACCTAAACGGGGCGTTCTTCTTCACCGCCGAGAAGAATAGGCCGAATTTCTCAGAGGATTTAGGTATGAACCTCGTCAGAGCGGCTAGACGGCCGGTGAGTCACTGGACCACTTTTTTGCTCTTCGGCTCTTCCATATTCAACACTGATTTTAGCTGGTCAGGGTTCGCCTCTATCCCGTTTTTGGTGATCATGTATCCCAAGAACTTTCCCGCTTTTATTCCGAAATTGCACTTCGCGGGTTTAGTTTCATGTTGTACAACCTCAGCGTTTTGAATGTGTCGCTAAGATGTTGTATGTATTCTTCTACCAAACCCGATTTCACCACAATGTCATCGATATATACTTTCATGGTTTTGCCCAACTTATCGGCAAACATCTTGTTCATCAGCATCTGGTAGGTCGAGTCGGCGTTCTTGAGGCCGAACGACATCACTTTATAGCAGTATATACCTCTTTCTGTTATGAATGAGGTTTTCTCCTGGTCGTCAGGGTGCATTAGGATTTGGTCACACCCTGAATACGCGTCCATGAAACTCATGATCTTGTGCCCGACCGCAACATCCACCGTCAGGCCTACATGAGGCAATGGGAATGGGTCTTTGGGGCATGCCTTGTTCAAATCCGTGAAATCAATGCATACCCTTCATTTGCCGCTCTTCTTTTTAACCACCACGACGTTAGCCAGCCAGTCGGGATAGTGGACTTCCCTTATAAATCCGTTGGCCAACAGCTTTTCTACTTCCTCGTTTATCACATTGTTCCTCTCTTAGGCAAACCTTCTTCGTTTTTGCTTCACTAGCTTTGCGTCATCTCTCACGTTCAGTTTGTGGGTGATGACCGAGGCGTCAATTCCGGTCATGTCATTATGGGTCCACGCAAAGCAGCCGGAATGGTTTTTTAGAAAGTCAACCATCTCCTACTGTTCGGCTAGGTCTAGGGTTGCCCCCACCAACACCTTCTTCGTTTTGTCATTCTCGTTGACCCCTATCTCGTCGACCTGGTCATCGTGGGGCATGGTTCTCCGCCCGGATGACCGCTCTGTAATTGCTATGCTCCCAATTCCTTTGGCCGGAGGGAGTTATAATAGCACTCCCTTGATTGTTTCTGCTCTCCCTTTATCTCCCTGATTCCCCAAGGCATCGAGAATTTCACATTTTGATGGTACGTTGACGGTATCGCTTTCATGTCATGAATCCACGACCTCCCCAAAATGGCGTTATAGGCTGAATTCGAGTTAACGAGCAAGAACATGGTTGTGAGGTTCATCCCTTCGGCGAACACTTGCAAGTCCACCTTCCCCATCGTGCTCTTGGACTTGCCGCTGAACCCAACTAGGCTGACTGATTTTTGTCTGACTAACCTTTCATCCAGCTGTATCGTTCGGAATGCCCTTATGAACATTATGTTTGCCGAACTCCCATTGTCTATCAGTACCCTCTTCACTGAGAGGTTAGCCATGGTGATGCTGATGACAAGAGCATCATGGTGCGGGTCATGCAGGCTATTAGCCTCGTTACTCGTGAAGCTGATCTCATTGTCATTTTCCCCTCTAGTGTTTTGGGCAACGGTATACACCCTCATTACTTCCCTGAGCTTTCTTTTTTCCATGGACCTTGTGTATCCATATGCTTCGGATCCTCCAGCTATTGTGTTTATGGTCCGGTCGACCTTTGGTGGTGGGGGTTGTTTGCTTTCGTTCTCTCGTCGCCTCCCGTCCGCCATCTCTTCTGTCTTCTTCGCTTTATCGGACAGATATTCCTTCAGAAATCTCCTTTTAAGCAATTCAGTACTTTCTCCCCCATCCCTTTCATAACGGCCACCACCTCCCTCGTCGGTATTTTGAGGTCATAACGCAACCTTGTTGTTGTGGCTTGCCCGAAATGATCGTGGGTCGATCATCCCTTCGATAATGAGTTACACCGCTCGGCCTCCCTTCTAGTCCCGACCGCCTGCTTTGGCCAAAGCCACTGGGTTCCCGTCTATTTTGGCTAAAGTTGCCCGGGTCTCGTCTGCTTTCCCAGCCTCTCTATTTTGACAGGTCTTCTTCGTACTCATCTTAGGCCTCAGCCTTGTTCAGTAGCTCGTCGAATGTTTTAGGCTTTTGGGTCGCAAGGTTCATATGGGCGGTTGAACCTGGAAATAACCCCCTGATGAATGCAGCTATCGCTGCTTTCTCTCTACAGTCGAGTATGGCCACCTTTAAGTTAGTGAATCTCCGTATGTACTGGCGGAGGGGTTCTTGTCTTCCTTGTGTCAGGCTGTACAGGTCGGATTCATCTTTTTCCTTTCTTCTATTATATGAGAAGTTATGCACCAACTTCGTCTCCAGTTCGGCAAAAGACTGGATACTATTTGGAGGCAAGGCCGTGTACCAGCGTTGGGCCGTGCCCGAGAGACTGGACTCGAAATATTTACACAGTACGACTTCGTAGTCTTCCGGCGGGATATTACACGTGCTCATCCGGTGTTTGAAATTGGTTATGTGGTCCTCTGGGTCGGTCGATCCCTCGTACGGCTTGAAATGTAGCATGGTAAAGCGTTTGGGCATCGGGGTTTCGGAGATCCAAGACGTGAAAGGGTTGTCCGAACATCTCATCGTTGACTCCCAGATCTGGTGGCTGTGTTTGCCCTTCAACTCGTCGACTATGCCCTTATGTTTGTTATACTTTTCTTCATAGTGTCTTTCAAGTTCATCCCTAGTGCCCTCTGATTTGACCGGCTGATCTTCTGGCTATCTTTTCCGGCTTGGTTAATAAGTGGAGTCGCTTTGCTCCGACGAATCGTCTTCGAGTTTGGGACAAATGTTACGTTGGTATGGGGGTGACCGTTCACCTTCTTCGGGCCCTTTCCTTTTTCCTGTCACCGGTTCTTTAACAACGACCCCTTTTCCTTTCTTTAGGGTGGCATTTTCAGCTAGTAAATGGGAAACTCGTTCGTTTTGTTTCTTCAGCTCAGTCGTGAGAGTGGCCAACTGTTCCTCCGTTGACGACGCCGTGGGCGTTTGGGGACAGTCCTCAGCCATTCACGCCGTGGTCGGAGGTTAGGTAGCAGATGTGTTGAACTGGACGTTCTTTTCTTTCACTTTTTCAAATTGAACTTCCTCTGTCTGCCGGAATCACTCTCTTCCCCACAGACGACGCCAATTGTTGTGGGTTCTGATTTCAGTGTTAAATTAGTGTTTAGAGAGAAGAGAATGTTTTCCTCTCGCCAGAGAATGTTCTGTGTGCGTGTTTTCTTGTTTTTTCCAAAAAGAAACCAGGATCCCCTTAGGGTTCTGTGCCCTTCCCATTTAAAGGGATCCCTTAAGCGATCCCTTCCAGATTTGCCCCTGATGCCCTATTATCCAATGGCCCTTATCATTGGGCTTTACTTAAAACTTGGCCCCTTTGTTCTAATAATACGAATGACGAATCCACTCCTAATGGCGTTCGTGGCAGATGCCTGGTCGGGAGTGGCTACCCGACTGGGGCGAGCAACCAGGCCTGATCGGTCTTGTCCAGCATTGGTCTTCAACGACCGACCGGTCCTGTGCGCCTTGGATTGTCCAAGCATGCAAGACCGTGTATTCTTCTCCCGTTTTCCTCCCATTGGCCGATCAACCATCTTTCATAACCCTTGGAATCCTCACCTCCTTAGTTGGGCCAGCTTTCCCCCTCTTTCTTGCACGACCCTATTGAGCCGACCCGCTACATATGTGAATAACAAAAGCACAATGAAAAACTTTGTGGAATAATATGAGATGACACTTAGAGAAAAACATGAAAAAAAGTTGAAAGAATAGTATAAGTAAAGTACAATAACATAAAATGTAACTCTGGTTTTTCTTGGAAAAGACAACTAGAACTAGGGTTAGACATGACTTGAGCTAAGCCGAGTTGGGCCTAACTCGACTCGACTTATTTAATTTTTATTTGGCTCGAGCTCAGCTCGTTTAATTAATAAGCTTATTTTTTAAGCTCAAGCTCAACTTACTTAAAGCTCACAAACTCACTTAAAACTCACGAGCTCGATAAGATAACTTGATAACTATATTAATTTCGTATAATTTATTTAAAATAATATTAAATTTTGAAGGAAGAGACATTTGATAATATGAATTATATTTTTATATTACTTTAGTTTATAGAATTTTATTTTTATTTTTATTTTCAATAGAAATTATGTGAATACGCATCCAAATCAATTTGGTTGGTAAAGTGAATTATATTTTATTTTATTTTTTATTTATATATCTATATGTGTATTATATTTTATAATTTTAATTAATAAAATTTATCCAGCTAGCTCTTGAGCCTATGAGTCGAACACATCCAAACTCAGGCTCAACTTATTTAATAATCGAACTAAAAATTAAAGCTCAAGCTTAGCTCACTGGCTCATGAACAAAACTTATCGAGCAATTACCAAATCGAGTCACAAGCGGCTCATAAGCCGACTTGACTCATGTCCAGCCCTAACTAGAATAGACATTAACAAGGAAAATATTTCATCAATTCAAAATTAATTGTGGAAGTTGTAACAATGTGAGTTAAGTTTACTAGTGGATAAGCAAGGATTGATAATGAATCAAGCTAGAGTTGAGGCATGTAGAATTGAAGATAAATCTGCCAGAAAGGATTTCTTTGGTAATAGTCTTGTTTTTGTTGTGGAATATAGCTAGATGGACAGTATTTGGAATGTAATTGTAAGTTATTTGAGTAAGGTGGAATTATATATTTTCATATAATGAAAGTGTTAGCATATAAAAATATTGATTTCTTGAATGAGAGAGGTACATCAAGAGAAGTGGAGGAAGGATGTTCATCGTCCTCATTTATCCAAAATTTTCAAAAAAGGTTATTCGAAGATGTTTTAAGAATATTAGTAGTATAAGAAGTTTCTGGAATATTTAATGAGGTCGTTGACACTTGTATTAGCAATGCTAAAAATGACATATATTAGATCAAAAGGGGTTGTTAAATACAACACCCAAATTATTAAATATAGCATTCTTTTTTCGATTCTGTCCACCATTTTAATAAAACTACTTGAATGTTATACAAAATAATTTTTACCTATTTGTTTAATGATTTTAGTATTTAGGATTTGTATTGGGTTTAGGGTTAAGGATTTGTGATGTTAAAATTTGTCGAAAACCATCAATTTGGTTGTGCTTCGAACATATATTTAAAGATTTATGATGCAGTTTTGGAAGCCTGCTTTGAAATAATGTTACCAGAGTTAAATGCACAATTTGAAGGTGTCATTAAATTTTTGAATTTGCATTTCGTAAATGTCAGCATACTTTCGAATGCCCAATTCAGAAGTGTGATTTTATATCTGAATGCACCTTTCATACTTTCCAATGCACCATTCAAAAGTGTGATTTTATATTCGAATGTATCATTCGAAAGTGTGATTTATTACAACATCATACATACAACACATTTTCAAAACTCCATTTCGTATCTTAATACACACATACAAATACAACAATAATATATGTACAATACACTTTCAAAACTTCAATTCGTAACTTAATAGATACTGCGAGTGTTAGTGAAACAATAAAAGTTTTTTTAAAAAAAAAAGGTAAAATTGGGAAAATAAATGTTGTATTTAGTAATTTTCACATTGTATTTAACACTTTTGGATCAAAATTGGTGGGTTTGAAGAATGAATGATGGAGTGGGATGATAATAGCTCAAGAGGATTTCTAATTCAAAACAATGTTTTTTCCTAATTTCTATCGAGATAATATTACAGTTGAGACTGATATTTTTTTTGAACAAATTTGAAAACTTAGGAATGATGTATGAATGTTTCCATTTTAGGCATATCATATGAATGTTGTGTAATTTATTTGGTCGATAGTTGATGCATATTGATATGTTTATTTTTAAGTATGTGTAATTATGGCTTTAATTAGAGATATGTTTATTTTTTTTAAGTAGATATAAGCTAATTTTGTAATTTAGTTTTGCAAAATATATAAAATAATTAATTTTTTAAAATAATAATAAAAAATCCGGTTTAACCCGATCAGATTCTAAAAATTCCAATCATTTCATGAGGCTGGTTCAATTCTGTACCCCGTTTTAAAAATATTGGTTGGACGCCTTAGGGCTAGTAACCAATCGTATCGGTTCGGGTTAGTCTCGTCCTATACTCGACCCGTATTTATTTGGGTAGCCCAAAACCCAAACGGGTCCGAATTATTTGGCCCAAACTTGAATCCAATCGATTAGTCTATACCCAAACCAATCTATTCGACTCGATCACAAATGATATTTTAAAATTTTTAAAAATATATCATGTATTAAATAATTAGAAGTACCATATTTATATCAAGTATTTAAGAGTGACAATCATTACAAAGCATTTAAAAATATATAGATCTACAACATTATAACTAAATAAATTGACCCGTGCCCAAAAATGGATGCTTGTTAAAATCATTTTAACTTTACTTGCTCTCTAAAATCATTCTAACTTTAAATGCTCCCAAAAATCATTATAATGCATGCCAGTATAATAAAAATTATAATACAATAAAAATTTTAGATACATATTATTAAATTAATGGGTATCGGGTCGGGTTTAAATTATTTGACTCAATCCTGACTTGTTGACCCGTACGGGCCATGTCTTTCACTCTAAACCTAACTCAAATATATTTTTGGTTAGCCCAAGCCGATCCAAAAACACCGAATTAATATAGATTTGGATCGAATCGGGTAATTTTGCCAGCCCTAAGACGTCTAATTCATTCTGTTAGAGAATCTCTAGTAGCATGTTCAATTAGAAATTCTTCATGGCCATGTCAGCACCGTGGACAAAGTTTAAAAAAATAGCGCTCCAATGGTCTAGTCTGTTTTGGAGTCCAACTTACGTGGCAATTTAATTGTAGACACTGTCAATCAAACTTTCTAATTTAGACATTCAAATAGACATGCTGACTCATTTGTTCATGGTATTACATATTCTTTTTCTCTGTAACGTCTGTAATTAGGGTCTAGAAATTTTTCGTGTTTTCCGGTGAATTTTGACTTTTCGATCAAAATTCGGGCTAAAGGGTAAAATGGTAATTTAGGAAGTCAAGCCGAAGTATAGAGTCAAATATATCAAATTGATCATCTTTAAAAGAATTTTAAGAATTTAAGAATTTAAAATGAAAATCAAGTTTTACATGAGCGGAAAATATTTAGAAATCGTTAAACCATTTTTAAGATGTTTTACAATTATTTTATAAAAAGGCCCACAACCCATTTTTAAAGTAAAGCTCATATTGAAAAACCCCTAAGTCAATTGATTTCTTTCATTAGTTTTATTTCTCCCCAAAACACAAAATACGTTGTTTAGAGTTTCTCTCAAGTTTTCTTCTCTACGAACATTGGTAAGTCTGTCTAAAACCCTAACTTTTAATTTCATGTTTTGTAAATTGATTTGCTAAAAATACCATGATTTAGTACTAGTAAATTAGTTCTTGAAATTTGATTTGTCTATTAAAGTTCTTTCAAATTGATATGTAGTAAACCCTAGAAAATTGGATTTGATTTAATTGTATTGGAAAATGTGATTTTCTAGATTCATAGACTAGGTAAAATAGTGATAGTGACTCTATAGTTTCCGATTGATGGGTTAATTAAGGGCTGAAAATTAGGTTTGTATTGTTTGGTTCTTGGTGTAGACCAAGTGTTTGATAAAATGCTTGTATGAATTGTATTGTTTAGGCGACTTGGGTGACGGTGGAAATCCAACCGACGTCACTCAGCTAATCGACGGAGGACAAGTTAGCAATTCTATTTTAAGCTCTACATATTATATGTTGTGTGTTTAATTGTTTGTGCATTAAACCAGTTAATTAGATTTAATCATATTGAATGGAATTGAGATTGGAATTTAATATTGAATATTTTGAATAAATACCTAGTTAAATATGTACCTTGCTTTTAATGTATGGATAAACGTGTACATGGTTTATGTGTGGTTGAATTGATGATTGGCATATGAATTGTGATGTGTAGTGGAATATTGGTGTAGTTATGTTACATAGGCACCATTAATAACATATATGTAATAATATGTATTTAATGACATGCATTTATTATATGTGTATTTATTATGTTATAAATGCATGTATTATAATTAATAGCATTTATTATATGTAAGAGTTTAAATATGGATATTGGAACCCTAAGACCATCTCCCACAGTTAAAATTTATTGTCTCAGGCCCATGTTAAATCCTAGTACCCACACCATTGTACAAACGACAAGGACCGTGGGACGGTCCCTGCAGAGGGACGTCCTATGCTTTAATTTTCTATTTTTTTTAAAAAAAATATTTTGTATGTTATATAAAAGTTATATATTTTATTCTATTTTAAATTTAACAACTAATTTGTTAATTTATTTAATTAAATTTTATTAATTTAAAAAAAAATTAAATATTTATATAATATTAAAATTAAAATTTTCCAATTATATCCATTTAGGTATATTATTATAAATATTTAATTCTAAATTATTTATTTTAAAATTTTATTAAAATATTTTTAAAAAAGTATATGAATTCGTCATATATTTTTAAATATAAATATATATGAATTTTATAAAATTATTATTGTATATATTTATTATTAAAATAATAAACTTGGGACTACGGATGGGATCGACCATTGGAGATCTATGGTCCCAGTCCCAAATTTTATGATGTGGCATTAAGTGGGGTCTCACTTGGGATTTAGAAGCCCACCATCACTAGAGATGCCCTAAGGTAACATGGTAGTGTTAATTATTATATGGTTCACATGAATGCTAGTATGATTTTTAACACCTTTAATAGGTTATTAAATTGATAAATAATTAAGATAATGGAAATGTGTATTTAATTACTTAATAATTGATTGCCCTTGGTCATAGATTGATATAGAGATGGAGTGGCATGTCATTAGGGAAAAATTAGAGATCTCAGCTTATTGAAATGTAGGTAATTTGTGGTTTAGCTATCCACCAATGGAAACTGGAGTGACAACTTCTATTGGGTGTAACGGCACCACCGCCTGCGGGCTATTGATATTGTTGATCTTCGGATCTATTGTTGGAATCCATAGGTAGATGACCATCCTAAGGGGGGATAAAATGGCACTACGGATTTCGGTCTTCGGACCTATTGTCAGGCTTCAGCCTCATTGTTTCCCGTTTCGATATAACGTTTAGATTAGGAGCAGTGAAAAATCTGTAAATGTTATATTGTTATAGTTTAGTATATTGATTATTGATTAATAAGAATTGGTGTGTTGAAGTTTGAATAACATATTTTGTTTGTTTATTTCACTGTTGCTTCATTTAAGATTTTTTTTAACATTTATTGGCCTTAAATGTTAAGAAACATGTTTGTTTGTTGTATTAGTAACATGAGAAATGTTATAGACTAGGGAACCTAAAGACTCTAGTCATAAATCGATGGGTGGGGAAAACTAAGTGGAATAATTAACCAAGCCTTATAAAACGGCCTCGAACACGGTCTGTCCGTGTGCTCTTACACGAACTGTCTGTGTGCTCTTACACGAACCGTGTTTGAAAAACCCATTTGGAGACAATTTGACAGCTGCTTACACGGACTGGTCGTGTTACACCACACGGTCCGTGTTTGTCCTTGCCCAAGACAAACTTGACCAGCATGTTACACGGTCTGCTCGTGTTAAATCACACGGACCGTGTAAACTCTCTCACACGGACCGTGTAAACTCTCTCACACGGACACAGTTTCCCACAGAGTCTAACACGGTCTGACCGTGTGAAATCACACGGACTATGTCCTAATTGTAGTTAATTATTAAATGTTCTTTTCATTAAATGTGTGATGTATTAAATGTACAATAAATGTGTGATATATTAAATGTACATTAAATGTGTGATGTATTAAATGACATTAATTAATGTATCGATTTAAGTACATTGTGTGGGATATATTAAATGTTTAATGATGGTAATGGTTAAAGTGCATTTGTGTGCAAATATCATGATTGTTTGTTAATAAAGACGCATATGCTTGTATTTGTTGAGCATGGAATTATTAACCAGGCATCAATAGTCTGATGCTTTCCTATTTTGCTTTTTGTCTCTTCTATGTGAAAACTAACAGGTTGATCGAGTTAGTACGGGTCGTTTGCATCCGCATTGGTCATCAAAGCAACACACCATTCTATTTTGTTCTCTTTTTATTTCTATGGAACCATTTTGGAATTTCAATGTAAAACATTTACTTTACATTTCTTTTGCTGGATTTGAATTTCATGTTATGATATCATCAGAACTACTCTTTATTGTTGAACAACATATTTTATCGAATTTTATAAACATTGAAGTACTTTGAAATATTGGTTCTATTGATTGTAAATATCATTATATTGAATTGTATTGAATGCATTGTGTTAATGTGGCGCACCGGCCAGTGTTCTCCATCTCCGCTGTGGGCGGGGGTTAGGCGTTACATTCTCGCTGAATACTTTTTCTCTTGCTTAATTTTTTTTCTTTCCCGATGAATCTTCAAATTCTCTCTCTGACACTTTTTTTCCATTGCCATTCATGTATCTCATCAATCTGTTCAGCACAAATTTATTGCTAATCCTCTGAAATCCTTCTTGGCTCTATCTTAAAAAAATTTCTAGACGTGAATTCCTTTAGTAAGTTTTCTGATAAAAACTTTAAGAAAAAAAAAAGTTTTGTAAAATATGTTATGTGGTCTCTCTTGTTATGTAGAATTAGATTAGTTAGAGTTTTTTTTTTTTAACGTTCAAAAATCCGGCCTAATTTTTTTCGCAATTTTTAATAGTGGTTTAATTGCAATTTTTATGATTTATTGATTTATTGATTTATTTATTTATTTTTATTTATGAAGTATTACTTTCAATAATCCATATAGGAAAATTCGAAAGTGATTATATTAGGCAGTAACATGATTGATAGTGAATTTAGACTATTCGGAAATCAAGTAAAAGGAAATTCGATGGATAGAGGGTATAATCGTAATTTTTTTATTTTTGTCAAAACGCTCTAAAATGGATTTTCGGTCTAGAATAAATTATTTTGACCATATTCGAATTTTTTAATGTTCAAGTTTTAAATATCGTTATTTTCAATTATTCATATAGGTATCGAATTCTGAATAAATTTTCAAATTAAATGCTCATTTAGGCTTGTAATTGGAATTGGGCTTAAAAAGCCCAAAACCAATTAAACCCCACCAGCCTAGACCTCTTGAGTGACTAATATACGCACACTAGGGCACAATTTTGATTTCTTCTCTTCACTCACATCTCACTCTACACAAAAATCCTCTCAACCAAAACACATGCAAATTTGAAGACTAGCCAAATCGGCACCACCGTTACCCATCTGAACCATACCGTTGTCATCTAAAATTGATTCTAGTGTTTCTAAGGAGTTCCAGCAGCTTTGAACCTCTAAATTGGTAAGTTCATTCAACAAATTCTCTCTAAATTTGATAGGTGGTGCTGGAAAATTGTTAACCATATGTCCAATTTGACAATTGAGTGTTGTTTTCATTGTTTTTCATGTGTCTCGGCTGTGCCCAACAGAGGTGATAGTTGGGTGGTCTTCGAATTGAATCCTAACCCTGCTGGTTGGTGTTTAATTGCTGAAATTGGTGAGTATTTTTGATGGTTTAATTGTATTTAGTTCCTAAGTTAGTGTATAAGTGTATATAGGTAATATTGGAGATTTCCGAATAGGCCAAATTGATTAATATAGCTGCTGCCCTGTTTTTATTATTGCTGGAAAATGATTTTTAAAAGTGTTTAAATATGTGTGAATTATTGTAGTTGGATAGCAATAATCAATTGATTAAATGGGTAGTTAATATTAGTGTGAATATATTAAATTCTACTAATATTAGCGGCTGAATATTTTTAAAATGGAATATAGTTGCTATAAAATTATATTGAATATTATTTTTGAGTCAATTTTTAAGTCTAGTGAATAATTAGTATTTTTGGTGTAATCTATTCAATAGGCGAATCTGCTGCGGGGGCAGCAAACTAGCGTCCTAGCAGTGAATTTTTGGATTAGCGAGCAAGGTTGGTACATCCGTGTTTTTGCCCATTACATTATGTATGTATATTTGATTGGTTTACACTAGAGGATAGTGTTTTAGTTGTTGATGAATTGGATAGGATGCATTAGTATTGTGACAATGTTGTTTGAAGACTTAAATTTGATGTCTTGGCACTAAGGAATAGATGTGAATATGTGAATGATATTGGTTAGTATTAATTTGGATATAGATGTGATATATATACATATATATATATTGTGGATATACATATATGCTGCCAATAAGGTGTGTAATGATAGAATTGTACTAAGTTGTTGTTCATAATTGATGTTTAATATCAAGTGGAACATTATTAATGCCCTTATTAGTTGAATTGAGAGTTGATATATAGGCGCCTATAAGGGAAAAGAAGTACTTCGAACCACATTTTAGTGGTAAATGTTGGCTTAGAAAGCCTAGGCGAAATGCCTTTATAGTTGGGATTTCGATCCGTAAAGTTGATAGTCGGGACTTCGGTCCAATAGTTGATAGTTGGGGCTTCGGTCCATAGTTGTCCCGTTTCAACCGAAATAGACTAATTTGGGCAAATATTTGTATAAATGGTGTTAATGAATATTAATGCATAACAAATATGATTGTTGGCAAAGTATGCCTTATATGATAATAGTTGGTGTGATTAATTTGGACCATTGTGGTGCCAATTATTATTATGAATAATAGTTGTTTAATAGTTATTGTGGTAGATTGATACTTGGAAATAAGTAACTATTGTGAATTGGGGTCAAATAGACAATATTTCAAAGTTGTGTAATTTGGCTATAAAAATGGAATGGTTGTGTTTTAACAAATTGAGGTGTTCATGGTTGCTTGGTATCCAAGAAACTAGAATAATATGATAGTTCATAATAGTGTGTATTGTGTTAGTAAATGTATACCATATACCATATGAACCAAATTATGGTCATATTGTGTATTAATAAGTTACATGTTGGTAAACTAGAGTTATTTTAGTGGAATTTTAGTAAGAAATAAAAATTGATAAAGTTGTAATTTTATTGTAGAATTATTTTATAATCAACCTTAGTAGTATAAAAATTGGAGTATAACTGATTTTAACTTGAAAAGCCGGACTAAAAAGTTGTTTTAAAAATATATTTTCTTTGAATTATTTTCATTCCATTGGTCTTTTAAGGTTGGGGTAGTGACTATTTTACCCTTAATTGAGTAATATTAAGCCTTTCCAAGTATCATCTACTATTCACCCGATTTACGGGAAAAAAATTGAATGCAGTTACTTGCGGAACAAGTAACCTTTATATATGCATCCCCACTTGCACTAATGGTATATAAACTATTAATTGGACTTCATAGCATATATAGTTGATCTATATAAGGGATGTATGAATAGGTGTGATTGATTGTATGACTTGATTGAATTAGGAGGTGTTAGGACACTTCAAGTGTGCATTTGCGTGCAACATGCCTAATAGACTATTAGATACATTGTGTGTGATTGTTTGGGATAAGGATAACCAACTAAGCTTTGTAGCTTAACCTATTTTATTTTCTATTTTCTTTCCTACAAACCAAATGTGACCGGTGATCGAGCAGGGATAGATGATTATATCATGAAGCATCAACCGCATTTTGGATCACATTTCCATCATCATGTATTTTGTTCATATACACATTTTTGTACATGGTTTTAAAAATCTGTATATGGATTTTATTTTGTTTTGATGTAAATATATAGGGGATTCATGTATCCCCTTATTTTTATAATAATTAAACCAACTTTTGTAAATCCCTCTAGTGAACTGCTTATATTACCTTTACTTATGTATCTTATTTTAATGAATGTTAAATAATATTGAAGTAGTTTATTATTATTTGAATTATTTTGTAAGGTAAATTTTTTTATATGAATGATTAGTGTTTGTGAATAGTTGTTAGTTGTGTGGTGGTCGACTTCCGGTTCGGATATCTACCGGGTCGGGGGTTGAACGTCACATTTTTTTTCTCTCAATGAAGTAATTAATTTTTCATGTCAATATAGGTTGTCACTTGCTGGATCGTTAATCAAATTTATGTTTTCACTTTCTTCGTACTGTAATTTGAATTAATAAAGAGATATTATTTCATACACCTCCAGTAGGTATAATACATATATGTTTTATTGTGAAATTTATTTTAACTATGATAATAAATTTAGAGCTTTGCTATTAGTATAGTAAGTTGTATATTTTGGACTTTTTTCTTTAATTAATGGTTTATAAAAAAATATTTAAATTATCTGTGTTATTGATAATGAAAGGAATGTTTTTGTATATAGATTCTCTAACTCGTTCGTGGTTTTGGATTATAATGTTGTATGCTTAAAATTCATATATATGTTCTGGATGCTAAGTAGTTTTTTTTTTCAATTTCTATTTAACTTTAATTTTGAGAATGAATATACTTACAACTTGTTTACTTTGTTAGTATATTTATTATGATTTTTTAACACAGGTTTTTCCTTTTTCTATGGATTCACAACAATCTAATAAATTTCCACTTTCTCAACAACTCTCTGCTGATAATAAGCTCCATCAAGCTTATGTTAGAGTACAACCTTCAATTCCAACTCATTTTCCAAACCACCTACCCTATAAACCTAGTTATCCCTTTAGTCGAACAATGTCATTATAAAGTTCCTCTATTGATAGTCAAAATGAGCCCCGATTCTATTTTCAAGATTTGTTGAATTCTTCTAACATGTCATATGAAACGGAAAACTTAAATGTACCCAAGGAGTTTAGAAGTAAGCCAAGCCCAAAAAAAAGTCTAATAGTTCTCAAAATTCTCATTCTACTAAAACTTAGGGGAGAAATGAAGATGTTGCTTTGACAAAGGCATGGTTATTCATCTTTGTGGATTCTGTTGTTGGAAATAATTAAAAAAAATACAACGATGTGGGGTCATATTTATCATGCTTGGAAGGATATATGGGGTGAAATTTAACTTAGGGCGAAACACTAATAACTTACAATGTTGTTAGGGAAAAATACAGTGCGCGGTTAATAAATTTCAAGGAGTATATTAAAGATTAGAAAGAAGTCCAAAAGGCAGAACAACCCCAGAAGATATGGTAAATCTTCTAAAATATTTCATAGTATTTTTTTTAGTATATTATCATAATAAAATCTTGTCATATCTAATTATGATTCTAACAATTATAATTGGTTTATTGATTTTTTTTTTTAGAAAAGGGAAGCTCTTCGTATATTTGAGTACAATTATAAAGAGCCATTCAAATTTGAACATTGCTGGGGAAATTATGAGGAAAAATCCAAAATGGTGCACCAAGGAACTTACCCGAACTAATGAATCAAAGAAATATAAATAAACTACTGATTTGGAAAATCAACCTTCTATAAAGGTTAATTGTAACTCTGATGAAGATGTTGTTGATATAGGTTCTAATGCGGTTGAAGATGATAATTATGACAGAGTTATGCGCCCACAAGGACAAAAAGGTTGTAAAGAGAATAAAATGAGGTTGAATGAAGAAAAAAGCGTGGTTGATTTTTTAAACACATTACAAAGCACGTTAGAGAAAGACAGGAAAGAACTTGAATTGCGAGACCAAATCATGAAGAAAGAAATTTAAAAAAAAAAAAAGAATGCTCAAGAATTGGAAAAGACATCTATGAGAATGAAGGAGATAGCCCAAAAGAGAGAACAACATCTTATTTTGAATCAAGATCTTAGCAAGCTTTCACCAATGGTGAGGGAGAACTTTAATTTTTTTTCAATCACAAATATTGAAAGAATGAGAAGATGAGGGCATATTGGGAAAACAATAGAAGGTTTTGGACAAGTTTAGAAACGGAGAACAAAAAATTTGAAGGCTAAGGTAGTGGCAATTTTTGAGAATGATTTGAAGAACAATCAATTTTAAATATATAAATTTGATTTTTTTCTTTTACTACTTTATTTTTTTATAATTATTTTTTTAAGTTTGAGTCATTTGATTGATAAAGTTATGATTTTTGGAATGTGAATTTTTTTATTATATTTATATAATAAATGTTTGAAATATTTTTTATTGGTAATAAATGTTGTTTACATGGCTATTAAATATGTATTATTTTTCATGTTTAGCTCCATAATTGGTTAAAAGATGATGAATTGAGAAATGTTGTAGATGGTTTAATTTGTAAGCAGATTAATGTATTGAAGGTTAGTCAGTTTGTGTATTACTTATGCGCACCATCAATTTATAGTAATGTTGCATAGAATAAAAAAGTTCTACTATAGAATTGCACCCGATTTAGTTAAGATAGATTTTTACAATTTAGATTTGAAACCAGGTTTAATTATCAATGGACGTTGAACACAATTCTTGTATCCAATAATATTGGTGCTAACATTGGTATTCTTGCTGGTCTACTTTACTCATTTGTGGCGCCTATTCATTATAGTGGCCGGTATTTGGGCATTGGGTGGTGCACTTAACTAGTGTTGTTCTTTACTTTGTTGGGTACTTTTTGACCTGGGCATTGTTATGGGGTTGATTGAGAAACCTCCTATGGCTTTAACGTGTTTGTTCATATTTGCTGCTCATGCTCAATCTTTCTTCAATACTACTACTGTGGTTAGTGGTGTTAGAAATTTTATTGACTATAGTGGCACATTGTGGGGATTTAAAGGTTTTATCTTTTACTTTATTATTTTTGTACTGTGATTGGTGTTGTTTGGTGATTAATTGGACATTATTGTTGACAAGGGTTTATTGGTTTAGGTTGAGCCATATTGTTTCAAGTTGATCACACCATGTTTGTAGGAAATCTGACTTCCTTTCTGTTCATTGCTTTCTTACCAACAATTGTCTCATTTTCTCTCATGTTTGTGGTAAGAATCTATGACAAAACCTCAGTTTATGATAAGAAGCACTTGAATAGTTTCTCTGGTAATATTCTGATTATGGCTACTTATCTAATTATTGCCTTAATTTTTTATAACAATTTCACTGTAGCCTCATGAGCACATATCACCACATTCATATTTATTCTACTACTAGTAGTCTCACCTCTAGGAATTATATACAAGGCAGTCAAAGAGGATGATTTTCTTAATACATCATTATCACAGCCATTAGTGCATGTGGAAAAGGTTCACTTGAATTGTAGTGATATAGAGCCACAACAATATATGAACCTTAAACAGGCAATATGCACAGCAAACTTTTGGTTGGTGTTCCTTGCAATTATCTATGGCATGGGTTCAGACACTTCTACTATAAACAACATTAGTCAAGTGGAGAATCACTTGGCTATTCAAACATTAAGATAAGCTCTCTAGTCTTGTTGATGTGTATATAGAAATTTCTTGGTTGATTTGGGGCAGGTTATCTATTAGACACATTTATGCACAATAAAGGCTTGCCTAGACCATTTTTTGTAGTTATCACTCAAGGAACTATGCAGTGGACATAACTTTGTTGCTTCAGGTTTTTCTAAGAACTTATATCTGGGTTAGATTTTAGTAGGTGTTTGTTATGGATCTCAAGTGTTATTAGTCCCTGGATTTAGTTCTGAGATAATTAGGGTTTCACATATGGGGACTATATTCAACACTACAAATGTAGCTAGTTCTATCGGTTGTTACATCTGCTCTGTTAGAATCAATGGGTACATTTACGACAAGGCAGTAACAGGTGACCGATTTTTTTATATTTTGTGTTGGTTATTATGACTAGATCAATAAAAGTAACTTTAGTTTGTTAATGATTAGAAGTCATACATTTGGTTGAAGAAAGATTGTTTATTTCTTTGATTGAGCTGATGATTTTGGTTTCGTTTGATACTGGATTATCTATCATCAAAATATAGTAGATTAATTCTATTATTGTGTCTCTACCAAGGCTCGATTACAAAAATGTTGTTTCTACGGTGAATATGACATAGCTTTGTTCTATTGAATTGGATTATAATATTCTAATTGAATGACTCAGTTACAGGTTAAAGTATAGGATTTTTTCTTATACATAAGTTTTCATCATGGGATGGCTGAACAAAATTTTCAAAGGTTCTAACTATATAGATCATTATCATAGTAGACATAGAGGTGATAGAGATCATGAAGAGCCTTGACATTTGGTAATTGTCTATCTTTGTTTGTATTTGTAGTTAGTTAACATGAGTGTATGCTTTACATGGACTATTCCTGCATATGTTGTGTTTGTTATGGTTCTCAAATACTAACTCTAGTTGAAGAATTTGATGCAGAATGCTTCATTAGGTTACATCAAAGAAGATGTTGATTGTGTTATTGCTCTCTCCCTTTGAGAAGAAGATCTAAAGGGGAAAAAGGTGATTGGTAAGGTTGCATACTATAAACCACAATGGGTTTATCATTTATTAGATGTAAAAAAGGATTCAATTTCCAGTTAATTGCAGATTAATATAGATACGTTGAGATAGAAGTAAATTAAAGTAGTGTCTGGTTTTGTGTAATCTATATTTGTATTGAGTCACAATATTTCTGTATAAGTAATCAGTTACTGAAAATGAGCAAGAGGAGGAAGACGTACAATGTTTTAAATCAGACTCAGACTTAGATGATGAGCTAGTTGTTGAACCATATGTGGAATCTCAAGTTGATAATTATGAAAGACATGTTGTAGCTAAACCAGATGTGGAATCTTAACTTGATGAAGATGAAAAACGTGTTATAACGCAGCTAGAGGAAGAAGAAAGACAGATATATGCAAAAATACAATTGGAGGAAGATGAACAACTTGCTAAGGTTATTCAAGAAAGTTTAATAATTGAGTCTCCTCCTCGATATGATAGTGGAAATATATTCCAGCCTTTTCCATTCTTATTTCCATCAACTTACAGATAAAAATGGTTAACTTAATCTCAATTCAATTGTCAGATGTATTTGTTTTGCTCATTTTTCAGTTTTAGCAATGAAGAATTGGTGCCTTAGAAAATGAATTTCAATTTTTAATTGATTGTTATTCATGTAAGCATCCGTTAGTTAAGCCTTTGAGGCTAATTATAGTTGTGTCACTTAATGGAGTTAGTGCTACTCGATTCTATAGTCTCATCCTGTTCTTTTCAGGTGTTTAATAACGTTGCTCTTTTGATTACTAAATACCTATATAGTATGGTAATAGGCGTACAAATTTAGCTTTATAGGAAAGAAAACCAACTGTTCATTTAAATTAGTGCACCATAGAGCTTAAATAAGTGATGAGAATGTGTTATTTTATGTGCATATAGTAGTTGTATTTTGTTTCAAACTTCTGTACTGACAACATAATAGGAGGCACAGTTTGTCGATGAGATTGATGAGTTTTTGAGGGAAATGATTCCTGATGAGAGGATAAAGAATGTTATGTATGGTGAGATGGTATCAATGATGAAGATGGAGAGGAGGTTGACCATGATGGAGATGGAACTATGGAAAGTGTTCAGTTAAAATCATGGTTGGATCCAAAATCTTTGGCAAATGCACTGAATGAATGAGGTCCTGAGGTGATATTTGAGTAGGAGGATGCTAAATTTGTGTGGACTAATAGGTTGGTTTGCAAGTTCCTTAGGAATTTCAGTTCAGTAGAATTAGCCTAAAAGTTCTTTAGCTGGGTGGCTTATCAGCCAGGTTATGTTCATGAAATTTATTTGATAGAAATGATGATGGCCATTTTGGCATGCCATGGACATATTGATCTAGTTGACAGGCTGATATTGAAAGTAAGAAAGAAGGGTATGAAATTGCCTTTTGGCACAATTAGATTGATTATTATTTTTATGGAATATAAAAAAAACTAATGCTGTTGTGAAGGTCGTCCATGAAGACAGAACGCTATACGATCTTATCTCAAAATTCAATATGATGATTTTTTATTCCTCTCTCTTGCAAACTTTGACCAAGTGTATCAAGAACTCGGATGCAATAAATGTGCTCCAAGAGATGGTTACCGGTGGAATTTTCCCATACATTTAAACATTTTCAGGGTTGATGTATCAAATATCAAAACTGTGTAGAAATTATTTACAATGGTTAGGCAGACAGATGTATAGGCGGATGCTTAAATGTTAAAGGTACTTATTCAAGCTTACTACAAATGTGAGAGATCTGCTCTTGCATATGGGGTTTTTATAGATATGGCTAATTAGATTAAGACTCAACATACCAGACCTTGATGAAGAAATACGAAAGCTTATTTTTTTTTAGAACAATTGATAAAACTATCAGTGTGCCAAAATAACTGCACGAGATGAGAATTTATTTATAGCATTTATGATTAAATGAAAGTTCAAAATAAATAATCTATAAAAGAGGTAGGAAATAATGTATCAAAAAAATTGTTGTACACAAAAATTAATGATTTCCTAAAATTATTTAAAATCATAGCGGAAACTCTCAGAAAGCATCATTAAAAGATTATTTTTTTTTGTTGATTATTGACCACCATATAAATTCCATAAATGATTGATGAGATGAACCTTCAAATCTGTATGTATTTTTTTTTGTCTTAAATTCTTTGCATTCGAGTGATCATTCTTGATACAAGGAAAGAATAGTCGTCCTCAATATCCACGTTTTCAACTCTTTCATCTCCATAAGGCTGCCAACCTTTATGATCAATGCCTTGATGATGTTCACTCTCTATGATCATGTTTTGCAAAATAATATGGGTTTTCATTATTTTTCCGAGATTCCTAGCATTCCAAAAACGTATTGGACCTTTCATAATACGCCACCTACTTTATAATACTTCAAATGCTCATTCTACATCCTTTCTATAACGTACGGTCCCCGCCCTCGGATGAACCCGAGGCGCAGTGGCAGGGCGCCATGTCATTATTTGACCAGTCTTAAGGCTAACCACTAGCCCCACAGACCACCATTACGCTTTCCAGCATACTCTGTCCTCACTTGCATGCTTTCCGGAAAAACTTTTCGGAAGGTCACCCATCCCAAGATTGCTCTAAGCCAAACATGTTTAACTTTGGAGTTCTCAAGTTCTCGACTCCCAAAAAATAATATACACATTGGTGATATAGGTAGCAATTCAATTCCTTTTAACCTTGTGTCAATATGGGGTGTTACAATCCACCCCCTTTAAGACACAACGTCCACATTGTGGTTGGCCCATATAATTCCCTGAATCTTTACCCTCGCTAGGCGAATGCCCAGGACTCTTATGACCACAGGTGCACTCGTGGTCGTAGGGTTGCTTTGATACCATTTGTAATGTCTGGCCCCCGCCCCCGGATGAAACCTAGGTGCAGTGGCAGGGCGCCACGTCATTACTTAACCGGTCTTAAGGCTGACCACTAGCCCCACAGACTACCATTACACTTTTCAACATGCTTTGTCCTCACTCGCATGCTTTCCGGGAAAATTTTCCAGAAGGTTACCCATCCCAAGATTGCTCCAAGCCAAGTACGCTTAACTTTGGAGTTCTCAAGTTTTGGGCTCTCGAAAAACAATGTGCACATTGGTGATATGGGTAGCAATTAAATTTCTTTTAACCTTGTGTCAATATGGGGCAGTAGTCAAAAACTCGCTGGTAATCGCTAGGAGTGATACCGAGTAGCGAGTACTCGGCTAATCGGGGAGTACTCAGAAAGTACTCGGTGGTCAACGGTCAAACCTTTTATGTTATAAAATAAAGATAAATATAATTAATTAAGTAAAAAAAAATATTACTCACACATTTAAAAGTATTTCATGTTCTTTCATTCATCAATCCAAATAAAAAAAATCACATAATAATACAAAAATATTCATGCATTTTAAGAAACAATCCAAAGAAAGGAAGTCAAATAACTTAATTCAAAAGTAATCAATTGAAAGAAGCATCATCATTAAAAGATCAACCATTATCTTCATTATAGTTGTTTTATCTAAGTTATTCATCCATGTACTCAAAATTAATATTTGGATCCTCAACAATTATATCTTCATCATCCGACTCAAAATTAACATCATAAAGTTGTCTCACATCCTCCGGCTCTGGATCTTCATCAATTTCATCATTAAAACCATTAACAAGCCATCCTTAAGTATTTGATGCATCAAGATTAGGTGTCAATAAAACATCCACATCATCATCCTTTTGTTTTTCTCTTTGAGTCAATAACTTCATGTTATGTTGGACAAAAACTAGATCACTTAATGTGTTTGAATCTAGTTTATTCCTTTTCTTTGTATGCACCTATAATTCAATATTGCCAATTGAAAAACAAACTAACAATTAAAAAATTAAAATAAAATATGTACATTTGAACTAATTACTTACCCCTTCAAAAGCACTCCATGTTCTTTCACAATCGGATGAGCTCGTTGTCAATGAAAGAATTCTTTTTACCATCCTTTGCAAAAGAGGAGTATGACCTCCAAAACTACTCCACCAACCAACTATATTTAAAGTCAAATAAACTATAAGTAGACTTATAAGACAATAATACATAAAAAGTGTATCAACTAATATATTTAAATTTCATACCTGGATCTCTCCTTTCACTATCACATCCTCGAATTGCTAAAACTTTTCCAAAATCACCTTCTTTTTTCCTATAGATATGTCATTCCAATAAAGCTTGATCTTGTGCATCAATATCATTGTAATAAAATGTTTCTACACAAGCATTTACACCATCCACCAATTCAATCTCTTCACTAAGACTTGAATCCTTATAATGATAATATGGGTTCAAAACAAATACCGCTTTATGTAATTGAGAATCTAGACGGCCATGGATTCTCGAATCTATAATTTCAATGATGCACCGAAAGTTGTTTTCAACATTACGAAAGTCATCTTTAATTTGTTGTTTAGCCCTTCTTAATTCTCCATATAACCAAGGCATTGATGGCCTTCGATCCCCATCTATAATCCTTAATACTCTTGCCAATGGGGCAAATACCTTCAAACATACTTGCCACTCTAGTCCAAAATGTGAAGCTCATCACAGTGTTGAAAGATGAAATCCCTTTAGCTGTCTTTGAAATTTTAGTTTTTTAATACTCAGTGCTGCTGAACATCTTTCTAATTTTACCCCTTTTCTCATATAAAATTTGCAAAGAAAGAAAAGTAGATGCAAACCTGGTTTTACCCGGCCTTACTAAGTCTCTCTTTTGGTGTATGATCTTAATGTTGCCAATGTCCAGTGATGAGCATAAACAAATATAGTCAAAGACTTGGCAGCTTCAATTGTTCATTTGAAATATGAAAGCTTGCCAATACTTTCAAGCATAAGGTTAATCGTGTGTGTAGCACATGAAGTCCAAAATATAGTCGATCTCTTCTCCTTCAATTTCTTAGCAGCGGCCATATTGTTGGTGGCATTATCAGTCACCACTTGAACAACCTTATCCGGTCTGACCCGTTCAATGCATTCATCAACATATTTGAATATGTAATCACTAGTGTGGGTAACATCAGAACACTCATTTGTAGAAAGAAAAGTCAATCTAAACCTTGAATGCACACACAAGTTCATAACACTTCTTCTTTTTCTATCTGTCCATGCATCAGGCATAATTGTGCATCTAGTTCGCTCCCATTCTTCTTCATGACTTTTCAAAAGTTCCTTTATCTTTTGAACATGTTTGCACAAATATATTTTCTTGATATGATAAGGAGTGGGAAACCTATAACCTGGTCCGAATTGGCCAACTGCTTCATTATATCGGATGAAACTTCGATGGTGACTCACATTCCGTGGAATTCCACATGCAAATATAAACTCAGTCCCAATATCACTAACCCTATCAATTCTTTGTTTAAAAAGAGCTTCACTAATATTTTGTTGTCGCTTTCTTATACTTGAAGCACCTAGTGAAGCATAAGGGTCAATTTCCTTCACATATTTATCAATAAGACCAAGTTGATAAGGTTTCTTCCTCCTTGCATCTTCTATCTCCACATCTTCCACTTCCACATCATTTTCATCTCCAATATTTACATCTACTCTAATTAATCTTTCCTCGTCAATCTTTTTTCTTTTTCTTTTTTTTGCCTCAAAAATTACTCTTTTACACTTTTCCAAATCTTCTAGAGTAGCCTTTGGACACTTGGACACATTTCCTGTTACATGTCCCACATGTTACTTCAATCTATGGATCCCACCGGACATCACCTTTCCACACAAAATGTATTTTACCCGTTGCAAACTATTTGGATCAACCAACGTCCTATAATCCCATCCAATATCTGATGAATTTTGTTTGAGGGATGTGCTTGTGTTACTAGAACCTTTTGATGATTCTTGAGTTGTACTTTTATCCGTCATGTTGATCAAGTCCTAGTAGAAGAAAAACAAAGTATAAATTTTATAAAGTAGAAAATAATAAAATCAATACAAAATTAATTTTTAATTATAATAAAAATAATGATAATAAAAACAATTACAGATATTTGGTTAGGAGCATCATTGGGTTATAAGAATTAAAATAGCCTATAAAGTTTGTGATATCCTAAATATAATCACGTTGGCCATAATGGTGTTAGTTGTTTAATTAGGCCAAAAAGTGCACACAACAAACAACAAGTGATTATGTCTTGCCTAACCCCATTAGAGAACAATTAATATAGTTAGTACTAGATTGATTAATTAATTAAAAGGAAAAGCACAGGAGTTAGTTTGCTAATTAGTAAGAAATGGCATGCCTATAGGGTTATGTAATAGGTGGACAGGGCTATTTTAAGTATATATGAAGCTAGTAGTTTATTGAGTACAAACTTTATGGATATAGTATTAGTGGACAGAGTTACTGATATTTAGTTTGATATTTGAAACTAGAAAACACGAGAATTAAAAGAAGAATGATATTTGGCTATGGTCTGATGTAAAATCTAAATATGATGCAAAGATTTATATCAAGAGGGAAGCTAGTGTGGTCACTGAGAACAATTTAGCGGTGTTTTAGACCATTTTAATACAAACAATGTTAAAAATTGACCAAAAGAGTGGTGTAATAATGTCATCCAAGAAAAACAGGTAGGAGGCCTGAGACATTTTTTTAAAATTACAAAATATGAAATAAGTAATGTATTACTAATCCTCCATGTTTGATTATGGGAAAATGAGTGATGCTAAAGATCTAAATTCATTATCAGGAATGTCAACACTATTTTCAATAACAAATTCTTTCTATTAGTAAAGTAAGTCCACAAGTGCAAACTAGATTTTCAAATTTGAATGCTCATCTGATTATCTTTTATTCCATGATAATGTAGAACAGAGTACAAATTAAATTAATGAGTAAATAAGTTACAGTTAAAACTTGCTTGAAACATTTGATAAAGGCAATGATTTATTTCTACATATGAAAGACCAGAAATCAATATAGCAAAAACTGCATTCATTTCAGTATATTGTCAAAATAATAGAAAATGGAACCATCAACTTTGAACTGTAATCGCATAGTAGACAACAACTTCACACTACATATTCATTACAACTATTATACACATGCACAAAACAAAACACACCACTCTTTGGATCAAATGAAAAAACACAATTAGAGCACAGAACAAAGCATAGCAGTAGACATGTGATTAAATCAAGAACACATACCATTAAATCAAGAACACATACCATAATACACTTGATCAGAGTCTTTCTTCTCACAGAAACAAGATGCAAAACCTACAATATAGCCAGATGAAAATACAAAATACATTAATCCAACTCTGTGTTTACGTCAGGAAACTGATTAACCTCAGTGATAGAAGTCAAACCTACTAGAAAAGCGATCCAGAAGATTCAAATAGAGATATGGGACGATGAGTGGAGATGTCTACGTCGGTGGTAGGGGTGGTGAGCGGACAAGTGGTCGGTGAAATTGACTGGCAGATCGTTGTAGAGGTTGTCGAGAGTCAGATACGAAGAAACAAGATTCAGATGATAGGAGCCCTAGATACAGTTACATTGATTCAATCATTGATAGATTTAGGATTTTCTTTAAAAGCGAGAACTCGAATTCGGCGAGTTATGTCGAGAACTCGGAGAATTGAGCCGAGTACTTGCTTCACCGAGAACTGCTGTCGATTTTGGCGATCTCGTATTGCGATGGTGTTGAGTAGCAATTACTCGCTGAGTACTCCGTCTACACGACCGAGTTTTTGATCATTGATATGAAGTGTTACACTTTCGACCCGCTTCTTGATGCTGGGCAAACAATTATTCTTTCATAGAAGTTGGTTAAGAAATTGTTTGAATTAATGTAGCATATTGTGGATATATTCCATCAGCCAAGTAATAGCCCATGCTAGAATGATGACCTTGAACCATAAAATTATAAGGTGAAGCAATATTATTGATAAGATCATCAAATAATGGAGACCTATCTAATATAGTGATATCATTACTAGTACCAGCCATACTGAAAAATGCATGCCAAATCCATAAATTTTGTGATGCTACAATCTCTCAAATAAATGTAGGAACTTTTTAAAATCCATTAGTATGTGTGTCATGCCAAGTTGTGGGGCAATTTTTCCAATGCCAATGCATACAATCTAAACTCCCGAGCATACCTGGAAAACCTTGATCCTCATCTTCCTTTAGCAACATTGCCACGTCATCTCTATTTGGTTTTCTTAAATATTATACTTCAAAAAATCCTATTACAGTATCACAAAACCGCTTTAAACTCTCAATAGCTGTGGTTTCCCCAATTTGGACATACACATCAGACACGTTGGCTGAACATCTGTATGCAAGCATTCGTATTGCTTTTACCATTTTTTGTAGCGGACTCAATCCAATCTTTTTAGCTGCATCCATTTTTTGTGTGAAATATTCACCATAAGATTGAATAGCTTCCAGTATACATTCGAATAATGTAACATCCATTCAAAATCGACGTCTGAAATGTTCTAGTGTGTACTTTGAATTCACACCTTTGAAGCAATCACTTACAATCAAATCATGATGCTTTTCTATCACAATGTATATAACGTCTGCCAGATGTAATTCCATAATAAAATGCTTTTTTACTTATTAAATTTGTTGAAAGAATAATAGGGACCTGAATTCCAATGATTTGAACAACATCATCGAACAGAATATTTTATGAGTCTTTTTCTGATTCTTCATCAAATAATTTGTTGGTTATTGAAAGTGTAGAATTGCTTGATGATGAACTATCATCTTCAAAATCCATATTTAATGAGGATATTATATTGAACCCTAGAAAAGAGATATAAAAGTAACTATAAAAAAAACCCTGTGAACAACTAAATAAATTAATAGAACTACAGATAAAAAAAATCTTGCATAACAAAAATTTATCATCTTAAATCAATAAAATTGAATAATGATCTCGCACACTAAATTCATGGTTTTATAACATCTATATAGCAACATAAACATAAAGATATAGTACAAGATTGCAATTATAAAATAGAAAAATCATCTATCAAATTAGTTATCAGATTTACTTTATGATTTTATAATATATTAGACCCACTCATACGAGAAAATATAGTGTTTGATTGAAAATTTAAAATAGAAAAAATTATTTTTCAATTAATTTTCAAACTTACTTCAAAATCATTAAGAATAATGTTGAGCTAACTGAAAGAAGATGAAGCCAGATGGTGTACTACGTGCGACGGAACTAAATTTGCATTTTTTAGGATTCTGTGGCGGTTTATAGAAAATAACGGTTCAATAAAAAAATATATGATAGAGAATTTTTTTCCTTTCTCATTTATATAATTATTATATGATATGAAACTGATATTTAAAATTAAATTTATTTTTAAGTTTGATTTTTTTTTTTAAAAAGTTAGTTATACTTTTAATATATTTCAATTTAATTTATTTTATTTTAATATAGTGAAAATTCTAAGAAATGAGCTTTTTAAAGTTCAGAATACAATTATAGGTCTGTTTTGAAAAACATAAAAAACAGGCTTTTAAAAGTTTAATTTTCACTCCATAGGCCAAGTTTTCCAAAATACCCCTGAAAACTTTACAATTTACAGTCTGTGAATTACGGTCACAGTCTTTAAGTGACCTATAGAGTGAAAATCAAACTTTAATTTTGCAAATTTTTCAAAAGTGGCCTATAATTGTATAGTAAACTTTTTATGGCCTATAAAAAAAATTTTCTCTTTAATATAATTGTTAATTTAGTGGTTGTTTAATTTAATTAAAAATTAATTTAAATTTAATTTAAAAAACCTATAAACGAAAATTGTAGAATTCTGACCATAAAATTTATGTCATATTATTATTCACGATTTTTATTTTTCACGGTATAGCTATTTGATTTCGCAGAAAATTATTTAACAAAGAAAAATTATTTAAGAAGGACTAGATGAGAATGTTTTACAATTCAGCAAATAATATATAAATTTAGAGGCATTTTGGAAATCAGTCCACACACATTTGAGACAATAGGAGCCAAAAATTTCCAATAAATCTTTGGCGCCTTTTCGACCTCATCGGCTTCGGCGATCGTATCCCGTACTTGCAGAACACCGAAGTGGAATTGCTCAGAACCCAAAAATGGTGTTCCTCAAAAAGCAAAAGCCATCGTCACTGAAGAAGAGAGATCCACCTTCTATCTCCGAACCTCCTGCATCCAAAATCCCCAAATCAGCATCCACCAATTCTTCACAAATCGATACAATGACATCAATACTAGCACAAGCAAATTGCACCTTCCTCAACTCCTCAGCTCCACCTTCTTTCTCCTCCGACCTCCACCGCCGCCTCAGCCGCCTCTTTTCGCAGGACTCTTCTCTCCCGCCGATTTTCCTCTCAGCTTTCGCTTACTTCATTCAATCGTCCGCTAATTTCACCAGGTTAGTTTCTCTTCTATTTCTTCGTTTCTGTTTTAGGCATTGAAAGCATTAGTGTATTGATTTTCCATTTTTGTTTTGGTATTTTTATCAGGGTTTTGATCTCTTCGAGGCCGACTAGAAACGATAGCTTGGTTCGCCAACTCTTGCTTGTTCCTTGTATTCAATTGGAGCTTGTTGACATACTACTAGAAAAAATTCCCGAATATTTTCATGTAGGTTTTGAAGCGTTATCTCTTGAAGATGATGTTGCTAGACTTGTTATTAACCAGTTCCGATTTCTTGATTTTCTTGTGGATTCTCAACTATTTACTCAGAAACTGATGCAACTTGTTTCGATTACTCCTCTAAATTTGAAGAAAGAGATAATCGGGTCATTGCCTGAGATCATTGGTGATCAGGCCAATAACACTGCTGTTATTGAATCTCTCCAAGAGTTGCTTAAAGAGGATTCAGCTGTTATTGTGCCTGTGCTTGACTGTTTTAGTAACCTTAATCTGAATGAAGAATTGGAAGATCAGGTTATTACTATTGCATTGTCGTGTATCAAATCAATTGACACAGAACATATGCCATACCTGCTTAGGTTTTTGCTGCTTTCTGCTACACCAGTGAATGCGCGGAGAATAATTTCACATATTCGCATGAATTTGAAATTTATTGGTGTGTCCATTTCGCGAGCTAGCCAGCAAAATAAAGTGAAAGGGAAGTCTCTTGTGGACAATTCGGAGGCGTCTGTTCTTGATGCTCTCAGATCTAGTCTGCGGTTTAAGAATGTAAGCATGTGTTACATAAATACGTAGATACATATGTATAATGTAAGAACTGAGTTGACTTGGAGCCTGTTGTGCTTTTTGTGTGTCTAGATGCTTTGTCAAGAAATTTTGAAAGAATTAAATAGCCTTCAGAAACCAAGGGATCACAAAGTTATAGATATTTGGCTTCGTGTACTCATGTATGTGAATGGGGATTCGCTGCAAAAAAGCATTTTAAAGACTTTTAAGAAGAAAATTGTTGAAGGTTGTATTCAGGATGTTATGCTTGATCAATGCATCTGTGGACACAAGGATTTAGTACAGGTACTGGCTGCAATCAGTGCTTCTATGATTTCTACTACTCTAACTAATATACTTTATTAACTCTCAAGAGTTTTTTTTTGGGGTTAGGATTATTTTGCATCTTTTCTTTCATTGTCCGAGTACCTATTAGCATGCAAAGAACAGAAGGCCAGGGAGTTTGGTATTCACTTGTATGCTAGACTGTTTGAAGAGTTTAATGATACTTATTCAAGACATGAAGTAAGTAGCCTTGTTAGGTGTTTCACATCTCTAATGATAAAAACTTTGGTGATGCTTCTGATTTGTGATTTATGTAGGTCCTTGGTGCATTGATTACTCATGTGGGATCTGGAGTTAGTTTTGAAGTTTCTTCTGCTTTGAAGACCATGACACTGTTAGCCTCAAAATACACGCGAGAACTGATTCCTCTTTCTTGCCATATTAGTGGTACTTAGTGTGTGTGTATATATCTATATATTCATTTTTTTTTTTATTATTATATTTTATGTCTAGCTTGTAGCCTATTTTTGGCAAGATGTAAGTTCTGAAATCTACAATTTAGGTATCTTGGATTACTTGGAGGGATTTAGTGTTGAAAATTTGCACAAGGTAAGCTGTTACTCTATAATTTATTTATTTAGGTGCTGAATTCTATCTTTGTCTTCATCTCCTCTTATGCTTGAAACACAGGTCTATGAGGTTTTCAGCAGACTAGTACTGTTGGCTCGATCAAGTGAAGATTGCTTTGGATCTTCCATTTCAAATGAACTTATGATGGTAGTACAGAAGCAGGTATGCTATAGATGCTCATCAGTTTTATGATGTTCTGCAGTATTAGCCTTGTACTTATTTCAAGTACCAGTCATTGCTCATGTGAAGAGAGTTACGCAACTACAATTTTACTGACTTCAGAACTATATTGACTTGTTAGGTTAGTCATCCAGAAATTAAGTACAAAAGAATGGGCTGGTTGGAACACTGAAGATAGTTTCATTTCTTGGTGATGCAAGTAATGCTACCAGAAAATCTCCATCCCAGGTATATATATAGGTGCTGTAATGTCTTCTCTATTGCAGAACCTTCTAATTCTGAAGACAGTATAATTTGTTATTTAATATATCTGTCTTGTATTGCCTTTTGGATCTGAAATTGATGTACAGATATTTTCTAAAATCTTGTCTATCTCTGAAGGACTATTGATATGCATTAACTGACCTATATATGTTTACAGATGCCTTACATTTGAAGATGTTTTAACTTACTAATGCCTTCTTATGGCAAGGGAGAAATTATTTTACACTCTATTTGTCATGAAATTTATTGTACTTAGGATCTAAATTTATTCAAAATCTCTTCTTAATTTTAGTCACCTTATTCTAAAGGTTTTGTTAAATTCAATGAACTTCTTAGAATTAGAGTAATTAGACGAATAACAGTAGTAGCCATATGTCTGCTTTGATTCTGAAACTTAGGAATTACAAATGGTTGGGAGAATTTAGAGACTCTCTGTCCCTAGCCTTAAATTCCATAACAATCTCTCAGACATTAGCTAGTTGCACATTCTTTAGCTCATTTATACTCACAATAACTATTTCTAACCTCACAGAAAATATTCCTCCACATGCTTGGTTATAAACCGGCCACGAGTGTTAACTGACAACCTAAGCATATTAATCTTTACTCTTTTAGGATAGACTTCGATGGTTGTGAGACTAATAGAACAAGTTATTTAAAATTTAGTTAATAATGTTTATTGACTTGTGTTAACTCTAAAAATACAATTGTTTGATCTTGTACTTTCTATTCTAAAATAAAATAAATAAGCAATTCCTATGGAGATAAAAGGAAAAAATAAATTTTTTTTACCATAGTTAAAGATCTTAAGTTAGAAAAGAATAAATATTAAAACTAAAAAACTCCTAAGACGAGAGGAAACTAAATAACTATAAAAAGAATTTTGAAACTGGATTTACTGCCTGCATGATGGGGGGAACTTTGTATTACTATTGACGTAAAATTTTTACTCTTTAAATTTTGTATGTATTTTTCTCAAGTAAATCAATTTTATTTATTTATTTCTGGAAATACTATTAAACGACATTCTTTGATGAAGGTTAGTAATTGTGACAACTTAAAGTGGGGTATAGGAGAGCCATTATCTTTTATATTGCAATAATACCTTTTATAGTACTAAGCTATTAAGGTTATGTTTGGAATTGCGTTTACTTTTGGGGCTTATGGCGGCAGAAGTAGTAGTAGAAACCTTATCTATCCAAAAACTCTAGTTATTAGAACCTCTAATATAACAGCTTTCCTAAGCTAGAAGCCAAAAGCACCTCTTTTCATACAAGCTCTAACTCTCGATATTATTGCAACTATTTACTGAAACCGAGTCTAAAACTATTTACTGAAATCAATTCTAACTTCAGGTTCTTTGGATTTCCCCTTTTCCCAGAAATCAAATGCTGAAGAGGCTTTAGAACTCTTAAAGACATCTCTAAACTCTTGCAAACAATTGTACTTCCCTCTTATTCTTTTCTACGATGAGTTGACTGCAATTTTAAAGGAAAAAACACTTCAGCCAGAAATTATAGAATGGTAATCCTCAGAAAAATGTTATAATTACACTTCTTGGTAACCACAAGTAAATTGGCGGGATATGTTTTATAAATTAAGAACCTTGTAAGTGTTTTGTAGGATTGGGAGGCATGTTGGAGAATTTGAGTCAATGTTTCTATCTGATCTTGATGGTGGTCAACTATCTAACCAAAATTCTTATTGCGGTTTGGAAGGTGATTTATCATTTACCAGTCAGAAATTGCTGCATCCGACGTTGTATGAGAAATAAATTTGAGTAACTTTTTACCTTTTATCTTTTATTTTTAGGTGAACTTTGGATGAACTTAGATGGAATCATATCTCCTATATGTTTGAATATTCTGGCATTGGCCTCCTCTTCCATTCAGTAAGTTTTTCTGAACTTCCTTTGTTTAGAAACTAGATTTGACATCCTGAAATCCTTAACATGTGACATCCTTCCATGCAGATCTTCCACATCTCTACAAATCCTTCCAGCTTATTTTGCTTTACTGTCAGCTGTAAGAGCATGATTGTTTTGGAATTAGACCCAGGTAACTCATGATTATAGGTTTTCTTATAACTTTTCAGGTTGAGAGGTTGACAAATCAGGGATCACTTGGAGGAATTGATGCACTACTTGGCTGCCCTTTGGATCTTCCTTCTTCAAAGGTTACACCGAGGAAAACCCACTTTTAACTATTAATTTACAGTCCCATCTACAGATCATGACGTGGACCACTTTTACAGAAATGATTTGATAGATAGGATTTGATGTGAAACACTAGTTTTTAATTATATAAAATTGGAATATTTTAATTATTGTATTAGGTACATTTGAAATATGTTTGGTGTAGTATAGGATTGAATAAGCTGCTCTGACGTTTTTGATATGAAATTTGATTGGATAAATTAATTGTAATCTAACTAATTTAGAAAAAAATTAAACATTTTGGAAATCAAAAATAAAGATTACATTTTATATTTAAGACATATTTTGTTGAACTTTGAATAATAATATAAAATTTAAATTACTAGTCTGCAAAGTTATAAACAACTACTTATCTATTAAGTTCTTCCAAAAAAATAAATAAATTATCAAATAATTATTAATTTAAAACAATAAATTTAAAATACTAGATACCTATTGCTCTACATTAAAATAATAATAATAATAGTAATAGTAATAGTTTAACATATTGTTCTTGTCAGTCTGGTGTAGTTGTCTTCATTTACTTTCTGATTGGCTTGACTTGATCATATATGGTCATTGATTTGATTTGTGCAATGGTCAGTGCTTCTCTGTAGCTGGTTGGCAGTCTCTTACAGAAAAGCAGAAACAACTTGTGACATTTTCTCTTTATTATGCTGCAAACTGGATAAGGGAACTGGTAATCACTACAGTTTGGTTTTGTTTGCTTTGAGATTTGTAGTGATATCATTGATTTTTATAGCTTTTGTTGCATCTCATAGCTCAACGCATTCTGTACACAAGTGGGTGGAAGGTTGGAATGCACAAGTCAGCCTGCAAAAGAGGATATAATTGCCAAGCTATTAAAGCGACTGAGGAGCCTTGTGTATGTGTGCACTCATTTTTTTCCCCTCTCGTTCATATGCACACATGAATATAGTGAAAAATGCATCTATTACACTTGGGCAGTCACTGAATTAGAGCCTTTTCATTAATGTTTCCCCATTGGAATACACTTGGTAGATTAATGTTAAGATGTGCAGATTTGGTTTTTTCTTCTATTTTTAAAAAGCATATCGTAATGGACAATTTAATCTAGAAATTGAGTTTACGACTAGTATTTGACAAGTTCAGATAATTGGTATTTGATTGCGATCAGTTTGGCCTTTTGATAACCACCATTGGGGTTTGGCAAAACTAGGTCCAGTACTGCACTTTCATCCGCATCTGATAATTTTAGGTGTTTTAGGATTCTATAGGATATGACTCTAGTGCCTTATAGCAATGGATAAACTAGTTCAAACTTTCTCCCTTTCACCCTAATCTTCAGAAGAAAAAGGATGCGGGATGACATTATGTATGATACTCAGCACTCTACTTATCCAACACTAAAATTATCTTTGTAGATTCTGCTAAATAAGGATCACCTTTTTCTGATTGAAGTCAAGTAACAGACTATCTGATCAGTAAACAATTGAATTATAGACAAGAACTACAAAATTGATCTAACCATAGACGGATACTTTTCTTTATTTCTAAGAAAGGTACGGGGATGTGCCAAGCACAAAGATTTCATATATTTTATTCGTGATATGATTTGGTTGTATACTATATTGAACTATTTGCTTTCAACTTAAAAATTGGGTATGAGTTTTTCGAAGTTTAAATAAAGTAAAGAGGTTAGCACTATTTGCTGACTAATTTTTTTTAGCTCTGGAATCTCCTATTCCGAAGTGCGTGCGATGGTGAAATGCATATCTGCTTATTTGTTTCCTTCCTAAACGTAGTCACCTTTGTAACTGAATTAAAAGGTCTGAGAATGCTGCAAATGAAGCAATAAACCTTTTAATAACCATATAACTATGTTATTAAATTCAAATGGTCACTAATTTGCTTTAGTATATATTGTTAGTTTGTCCAAATTAGTTTGTTACCATCCTAAAGTATTTTATGTTCTTATCCATCCTCATGAACAGAAGAATCTTATCATGCAGGTTTATTGAGAGCTTATTAAGTTATTTCATCAAATGCTGTCCCCAATCTCTTCCTCGACCTGTACTTCCATGCGGGACAAGGATCTTCAAACATTAACCAACCTAACAACTTGGGCAATGTAGAAAAGGACAAAAATAAGACAAAAAATGACAATGTCTCTCCTAGCAACAAAAGAAAACATAGAAAGAATTCGAAAAAATCAAATCTATTTGACCCAAATGATAGATTGCGACAACCTACCATAATTGATGTTCTCAGGAAGACAGGCCACTTAACAACCCCAGATATGCAAAATGAGGAGTCTACTAGCACAATTCTAGACGGTAGAACATCTGAATCAACAGATCATAGTTCTTCTGACTTTAATGGGCCAGCAAGTATAGAAGTTTCTGCAGTTGCCAAGCCTTTGGAAACACAGAGATTTAAGTTCAGGCCTCTTCAGTTCGAATGCCTTTCCCTTTTGACATTTTCAAAGGTTTGTGGTCGCAATTTAGATGCTTTTAGTTCTCAGAAGCTTTCGCAATGTGTGTGTTCCTTTAATTTGCAATATTTTGTTGAAGGAAAGCAACAATAATTGTGAACATCTTTTGCAACACATTTCACCTGATGATGCCCTTATTTTCTTCTTCATTTCAGTATTATCATCAGTTTTCCTCAATATAATAGGCAGAATTTTTATTATTCTTTAGGTTATTCACATATTCATGCAATAAGCAAACTCAATTGTCTTTAATTGGCAATATTCTGAAAACTTAGAAAGTACTCATGTTGTTCTGCAGGTATATTGTTTTTGTTCTAAGTAAGATTTCATGATAAATTGTTATCATGTTTTGAGAGTATTGTTTGGCATGCCTCTGAAATATCTGTTTTACCCCCTTTGATGTAGACTTATGTTTGTCTTCTTGCATTATGCGTTCCTAATACTATTCTCTTATTCTTTCTCTGAACATTTTAGTCTGATCTTGGTATTCCAATTTGGATCCCATGTGAGACATGGGAATTGTATATTAAATTCTCAAGGATGCCATTCTATAAGACTAACTGCTGATCTTAGCTTTTCTTGTATATTTCATCTAATAATGAATTGTCGCACCAGGGTTGGCTGAAAATGTAAACAAATCTTCCATTAATAAGTTGAACTGATGATTTCGAAATTATATTTAGCCTGTGATTGGTATTGCTGAGAAGGGTGCCAAGCTATAGCCTATAAGAATGAGTGTAGAATTATAAAGTCTTGCTTTCCTCCATTTTTTATGATGTTTCTTCATCAGAAATATTGTTTAGTGAGGTGGTGCTAGTAGCAGTGATGAATCTAATTGAGAATTTCCTCAGATTGCATGTATTAAATGGATGTTGTTTGATTATCTTTTTATATGCAGAAGCAAGACTCTTGTTGCTCTGATCCAGCAGCTGAGGTACAATGTCATTGCTCCTCCCATTCCATGAATGAGCACTTTCACTTGATGAATGAAGTTATGATGACCACTAATCCCTTAACCTTGTATGTAGTTACCCTTGAATCTGTACCTTTTGCGTGACCTTCACAACAAGCTGGATTATTTCATCCATCCTACTAAACATGTGACTCCCAGATGCTTGAGTTTTCCAATTGATTCTGCTAAGATGACCTTGGTTGAATTCTGGAATAGAATCAAGCTTGTATTTCCAAGTCTTAGGAAGCACTTTGATTGTGCAGTTTCTGTCCTTCAGGAAGGTAACATAATTGCACTAAATGGTCTCTTAACAATATCAGCAGTGTTTCTGTGATCCTCTAATTCTCTTATAATTATGCTGAAGGTGATGAAACATGTAAAGATCATTGGAAAGTGCAATCTGCTGCTGCCGGCAATCCTGATATTCCAGATGTTACATTCTCAAAAGTTTCTGTTTCCACTTTAGTTATTAAAGAAGTGCTTAGTATTTTTAGTAAGGTAAAGTATTTAGCTATTCTGTCATCTTAGGTTCACAACACCTATCTCCAGTACTCAAAAGTTGCTGACTAATAGGAATTTCATCTATATCATTTTACATTATTCCACTTTCTACTTGCAATTTTAGCCCTTATATTGGTCCAATGCAGATGCTTAACCTTCCCGACATTCAGATTCACAAAACAATTTTATCAGATCTGCTTCAATCCTTCCAACCTATTAATATAACGGATTCTATATTTTCGAGCATACAACCTGTCCCTCTACCTGGGACAGTAGAATACTTCTATCTTGGTGTCTTCTCTTTTCTGGACGGAGTGTTGATTGTTGGTACATTCTTCGTTCCTATTACCCTCACCTTATTTATTTAATTTAATTTATTTATGTTTTCGATCTGTAATTGTTTATCCATCCACATTCTTTCTAGTTTTATCTGTTTCTTGCAGCGTGTGCCTTCTCCTTTATGCTGGCTTCAGAATGTCTTCTTTCTCTAGAATCTGTAGTGATCTCACTCCAGATATTTCTTGGCAAGTTGGAGGGGAGCAATTTAAATACAAATAAAGAGCATGTGCAGGAAATCATCAATGTCTTGCGCAGCAGACTAGCAATTTCCTCTCAGAAATTATTGAAACATGACTGGAATAGTGAAAGTCTTGAGGATGGTTGGAAGAGCAAAGTAAGAAAATATACCATAGTTTGTAGTTATTTCTGTTTTTAAACGTAATAATAGTAATTGCATTCACTATGTATGCATTTAATCAGGGAGAAGTTGTTCAAAAGATACTACGGATTTATTTGGAATACAGTCTGTCCACTACTGATCTGCTCAATGAGCTTGCCTGCTCTATCTTGCCTCAGGTGCATGCTTTAAACAATTGTGAACTTGAACACTTTTAACTTTTAATTGAATGTGAGGCTGCTATTTGTCTTTTATTATTCATATTATTATTATTATTATTATTTTCTATTTTTTAATAAATTATTTTTTATTTTTTATTTTTTTATTTTCTCAATATCACTTGATACTTGGAAATAGGAATTCTTAAAATTACTTCTCCCAACATAGTTAAGAAGATAGCAGTACCTGTAGCTATTCTTGTGATAAGGGAAGATTATGGAGTCAGCATATTTTATTATGGGGATCTAAAACAAAAACAGTTTATTGCATCATGTCTGGATACTTAACATAAAGTCTTTTTGGCTGTAATGTTCAGTAGTTTTCTTTCTTTTCTACACTGGATTTGAAAGGAGCCTTATTTTTCTGCTAGGTTACCTTATACAATACAGCAGGTGAAGTTGATCATGGTTACCCAACTCTATGTCCTTCAACATTTGTTGTATGGTACCGTGTTCTGGTGAGCAAACTTTTTGAATGTCTTTCAATTGCACTTCCATTTTGTTGTGTTTCTATCAGTGGAGAGGCTTTATTGACCACTTGATCTGCAGCATGAGGTGAACCTTTCCGTTCTTTACAAACTGGTAAGCCATATATTTTATTATTCAGCACTTTTGTGACTAGCTAATTTAATCATCTTTCTCCAAGAACTTTTTTTTTTTTTTTTTTAAATTTTTAAAATCAATTAATTTATTGTTATTATTTTTAGAATTGGTTTCCCTTCTCTTTTCCTTTAATTAGGTCAAGGAAGCTGTTCAACTAGAGAAACGCAAGGCTAGTGTCCAACCTGCAACTGTTCAATCACTTTTAATTAAGTTATCTAAGTGTGTGAATGTTGTGGTATCATTAGTTAATATTTGCAGGACTCATGACAAGGTAATGAATAAGACTTGCTCTCAATATCATTTTCCTGTTTTATCTTCTTTGGTCAATAGAAATAGGTATGCAAGTGGGAGATTTGACACATTTAAATGGTGCAACAGGTTAACCTTCGTGTCATGGCAGTTAAGTTTGGGGGGAAATTTATTGAGCTCTTCTTAAAAGGTAACTTACCTGACTCTTTAGTACTTTCTATGATTTAAATTTTTTTTGGTTGGATATAAAATTCTGTTCCGTTCTTCTGCAGCATTTAACTTTTTGCAGATCCACTTCCAATCACAACATGAAATTATAATTCAGATGGTATGACTACATGGAGTTTTCTTCTTGAATATTGCCATGCATCTTCACATGTTCACGTCTTAAAAGATTGAAGATAAGTCCTACTAACTCTTAATGCATCAGATGAAAGACCTTCAAAAGGCCACAAGAACGATACAGATTCTATGTTCTGAAGCAAAGGTTTTCTTTCTGATGGTTATATCTATTTAGAGATCAAGTTCATCCTTGTAATGTGGTGCTTTTATTCTAATTTTTGGTTTTCTCTCTTGTTTATTTTATTATTGTTGCTTGAAGGGTCTAAAACAAACAGCTGTCATTAGCAGAATTCCTGCTACAAAAAGGTCCATGGAACGCTTTTTGTTCCGTGTGAAGGCTCTTCTCCACACAACATCAATTGGATGCAGTTTTTGGATGGGTATGTGATACAAGAACATTTTAGGCGTGACAATTTCTGTTTCTGGGCTGGGCAAAGATTTCAGTAGGTGTTCTGCATGAACTAGTTAGCAAGCATCATTGAGCACTCTTGCCAATTCTTAGGTTTCAACCAAATGCTGACCAACCCAACACACGGTTTCTCTGAATTTCTGACCCCTAGCTAATTTACTCAACTTCTAATTTGAAATGGATAGAACATATGTTTTTGTGCATTAGTTTGGCATTATTTAATGCATTATTTAGGTTACATTCGGTGCAAAGTAACTAATTTCTTTATTTTGTATGATAGATTGCTGAATTACTAGTCTGTAGCCCTAAAAGTAAGTAAATCATTTGGATTTGGTTGGATACAAATTACAATTACTAATTTGTATTTTTAAGAATCCACCCTTGAATTATAGAATTCCTTAATAAATTTGGCTTCTTTTTTGCCTGGGTATATAGACCATTAAGTAAAATAGTCTATAGTCAATTTCACATGGGCAGATCTTTCTTTCTAAGTACCTTTTAATACACTTTCAGTGCAATCTCATGTTCTTACCTATTAGAATCCAGACGGAACTATCTTGGGATAGCCTCTCTTCTGTTTATCATTTGATGGGCTATGTATTGCTTTAAAATCTTCTTCCATAACTGTTAGCCATTAACAATCATTATACAAATGTGTCAATCTTGAACTCTTCAAGACTTCGTAACGACTCTGTTTATGTGTAATATTAACAGGCAATCTAAAACATAAAGATCTGATGGGTCAGGTGGTAAGCTCTCAGGTATACATAGATCAAACTGACGATATCAATGAAGATACAGCAGGAGTTACAGACGAGGATCAACCTGTTAGTCCTGCAAGCGAGGAGGGACGACCAGGATAATACCAAGCAGTGACAGTTGCATTTCCTGAAAGAAGACGGGTTAACTTAGAGCTAGTGTTCCCTAGAATTTTTAAAATCCCTGGAAGTTGATTAAACTCCTTCTTATGTGGTGAACTTGGTCCGTGTTTCCAGTCACAGGTGCTGCTATGTTCTTGATGACTACACCTCCAGCAATCTCTTTTGCTTGGCGGTGGCTCGGTTGGTTAACTAGTCTCTCTTTTCGGCTCGGTTAGTCTGTACCATCACATCAAATAATGTAAGAAATGAACTACTGAGGTTGGCTTCATTTGCATCTTCGGGGTTTTTAAACTTTTGGATATTCTTTTGGAGTCTTAGATATGGATATCATGTAGCAATAGCTCTTGTACGTAACTAGAAAGAATAATCTTATGATATCTATAGCTTCGTACTATAGGGGTTTGTTTTGTTCGGTATTGGTTTTGTATTAATTTTGTTATATTACGATCTTGGAAGTCAACAACCAATTATACTATATATATATATAATTGTGAAATGAAATGGTTAGTAATTAACATTAGAATTATTTTTCTTATTACTATTACATATCACATCATACAATTTGTTTTTTAAAAAGAGTTTTTATTGTGAAGAAATTAAAAAAGCGTATTTCAGAAACTACAGTTGATCCGGACTGACGGGACCGGATGGTTCTGAGTTAATGGACCGGATGGTTCTGAGTTAATGGTTATGAGTTAAATAGAGAGCGATTTCAGGTGTTAAGGGATCCTGCAAAAGAACAAATAAACGTCGGAGTGGACCGGGGACACACCGGTGTGGTGTTTGTCATAGACACTCCAACGCTCAAGTCAGTTCTAAAATAAAATAATATAACTAAAGAAAGAATAACTTCCTGATAGAATTTTTCCTTATCGGAATGATGTTGCTCGGAAGCAAAACGACAGACACTTGATGAGGCTCTAGGCTTGCTTGATTATGATAAACTAAGTGGCCGGAGTAAGGAGTGGTTCACCGGAATATGATCGGAGTTAATTGAATGTGATTAAAGGAGGTGACACGATGAGGTTTAATTTTGGCAACGTTTCAGTAAGTAAGAGCATGATCCAAATGAGATGGTTGAACCTTCTATTTATAGAGGGCTCAAGAATCGTTGGTCAGATCCTGCCGAGATCCTTACGGGAGAATCCACAAAATTCGGAATTTGACCAACTGATAACCTGATCAGTTAACTAGCCTCGGAAGGTTATGAGCTTAGAAAGCCTCTCGAAAAACTCTAGACTTGACCTTTCAGAACAACTGGATCTGGATCTCTCGGATCATTGGATTTGGGCTTGGGCTCCAGCCTGCTAGCCATTTTGGGCTTGGGCCTTAGTTCAGAGTTGGGCTAAGATGATTTGGACCTCTACAATCACCTTGTTTTCAATGTAAGAAAACTAACTGCAACAAAAACTAATTTTTGGAGATTTGATGTTCAGATTTGTCATGCTGAACAATAAATATTTGGATAGAAGATTTTGTAAAGAAAAATAACAAGAAAAATATATGTGATAAATGGCTCTTACAACAAGAAGTGTGGGATGGTGATGTAAAACGTATTTTAATATTTGATGATATTAAAATATTATCATAACAAATGTTATAGCAAATCCTTTTATTGTTTTAGATTTTTAAAATTTTTGTATGGATTATTAATTTATTATTTTTAATTTCAATAACAATTTAAGTTATAATTCTAATTGATTTTTTTTCAAAGTTACCGTTCAATTATATTTTTAATGAACAGTAGTATATATATATATATATATATATAAATAAAATTAATTAATAGTATTAAGTGATTTTGGAAGGTAGATTAATATTTAGGCAAAGTCTTGGGTGTTTCTGAAACACAATAAATTATTGTGTTTCAGAAACACACACGTGCGAATTGCAGATCCTCCTTTTAGATATACTTTCACTTTCCCTCTCAGCAAATAACACGTCTCCTCTGCGTCGAACTTCAGTTGATATTTTCCCGGTGAGCATCCCCATCTGTACACACAACTATATTAGTCTTTCTTTGTTATAAAATACTATTCACAGACACAGAGAGACTCGAAGATGATTTACTTGGGCTAGCACTTGATGTTCAATTCGGAGAGACGAGACTGAGATGGGTTTCTTTCCACGGTGATTGAAAGGCTGTTGTTGTTGTGGTCGGACATTGGATTAGATAGGGGGAGAGAGGTTTGGTTTGGTTTGGTTGTAGTTGTGTTAATGTGAGATGTGTTGTACTGGATGGTATGTTGTTGACTTGTAGATAAAGAATGCACAAAAATAACCACACAGGTACATATAGCATCGCAACAGATACATATAAAAATTGCACAGACACAGATACATGAAACATATGCACAGATAATAACCTCGCATGCACAAAAATAACCACACAGGTACATATAGCATCTCAACAGATACATATAAGAATTATACAGACACAAATATATAAAACACAGGCACAGATAATAACCTTGCAGGCACTTATCTAGTCAGACACAATAAACAGAATCACAGGCACTGAAGAAGTTAGTTCGCATAAATATCAGCATTATCATTACTTATAGAAATATGAATTATAAAGACTACAATCCAGACATCATATGGCCATAAACACCAGGCACACCAACAAACATCTAAATCTAGTAACCAAAGATAAGAGACTAGGAAACAACCATGATAAGGAGCTTCTCATCTTTAAATCTCACTCAGAAAATGAACATAATGTGACAAAAGAGGAAGACAAATATAATTTCAAACAGAAGCATGAAAACATTATTACCTGATCCAAGAACTCTGACAATACAACTAGATGATTCTTGAATAGCTTTAACAGTTCCTCCTTGTTTACCAATCAGGCTCCCTGCTTGTGAAGCTGGAACCAACAGCCTTGTTGAAACCTTACCTCCACCACCAGATCCAGACTGAGAAGAGTCCCCATCCAAACCATCAACAATGCGTTTGTGTACCCTCAAAAGACCATCCATAGTAGGGGGAACTGAAGCATCAGGTTCCTCCTTGGCAGATATCATGACCTACACAGGCAACAAAGTAATATCAGTAGCCGAAAAAATATCCTAAACATTAAGCTTGCTCATGATGTAAACCAAGAAAAGCACCACGGAAACAACGATCCTCAGTCAGAAACTATCCACCCAGCTTGCTATCACAAATTACAAATATCAGACAGGTTTGAAGACCAAATTAAACCAAAAACCTGATCGTCCTCATTTTCCAGAAAGACCAGCTTTTCCCTTGGTGGTTAACTACTGTATAATTGCAAACTATAGCCAAGATTTAGCAAATGAAACCGTATCCAAACCTGTCTGATAAGAATTGCCAGACACAGATACATGAAACACAGGCACAGATAATAACCTCGCAGACACAAAAAACAACCAAGCAGGTAAATATAGCATCTCAACAGATACACAAGTACCTATAATAAAAAGATAGGCAAACCAGTTTCTCACCAGAAATGATTTCACACGTGTGAAACTTGTAACACAATAAAATAGTGTGTTACATGTAACACCCAAGACCTTCTCTAATATTAAATGTCAAACATATCGAAGTATTATAAACAAATATAATCCAACACAACTTTTTTTCATATAAGAGAGAGTGTTAAATACATAACTTCTTCTCTCCCCCTCCCCCTCCTTTAACCGTACACAATTAGTCTTCTTTAACCGAGTACCAAACTATTTCATTGTAGCAAAATTCACATATTAAAATTATATAACCAAGCATTCAAAAAATTAGAAAAATAAGAATAAAGAACTCTTAGCACAGTGATTTCTCTTCTCTTCATATTATTGGAGTATAGTACAGTGACAAGTTCCAAAAGATACTTGATGAGTAAATCCAAACATATGTGGATCTTCCTTATTTATAAGAGTTGAACGAGAAATTCAACATCATATTTTAATGTTACAGTCTAAAGAATCTTATAGAGATATCAAACCAAACCAGAATTTATATTTAATTTTATTGATTTAAACCTATCATATATTAAAAAAAGTAGTTTATCTAAAAAAAAACAAATTGAACATTTACATATGTAATTGATATAATGATCACCAAAACTCCTAAGCTTGGCAAACCTTTTTAATTTGATCCTCCAACTATGCGAGATTTTATTTTAGCCCTTCAACTATCCCATATGGGGTTAATTTGCCCCTTTTCACCTATGTGGCAGATGATGTGGCAGATGATGTGGCAAAATTGTTGCATATATTTGACTCTGAATTACCTATAACATCATCTGCTACATAAGTGAAAATAGTTAAATTAATCTGATATTAGATAGTTGAGGGGTTAAATTGAAATGTCACATAATTTGAAGGCCAAATTGAAAAGGTTAGCCAAAATTAGGGGCTTCGATGATCATTATACATATTTAATTAAATATATATTTTCTTTTCAATTTTCTCAAGTAGGACATACAGAGCACACTATAAAATATTGAGGAAAAAAAAATCCATGATTAACTGATGCGGCATTTGAAAGTGAAAAGAGTAAAAAACTAATATATCTATTCATTGATAGCTATACATATAGACAAAGTTGAACATTTATAGGAATGAACCTCATCCATCTTATGTTCTATTATTTGGTAGATAAGACCATAATAACTTCATTAATTTCAACAGATCCGAAGAATGTAATGATTAACCACACTCAAGTCTCGAATCGTGCAAAAATAATAGCTTGTGAATAATGTGATATATATCATAACAGTGATCCGAAGAATGTAATGATTAACCACACTCAAGTCTCGAATCGTGCAAAAATAATAGCTTGTGAATAATGTGATATATATCATAACAGGAGGAGATATATATTAAAAACTATAAACAATTTTTTTTATAATAATAATAATGTATTTTAGTCTATAATATGACAACAAAAGTAAAAAAATTCATATTTTAGTAGAAATACATCAGTATTTTATTTTCTAGCATTCCGTAATAAAGCTACAATCTGATCTTGAGTTTGATCCATTTGTCTACAATATGATCTTGAATTTGATCCATTTGTCTGTAATATACTCTCGAATTTGATCCATTTGTCTTGATCTTTTTGAACTTCCTTCATCCGTTTAATAATCTCGAATTTTTATAAGTTTTTCATATGGTATATAATGCGGATTTTGCTCGAGGATATTAAAAACAACAGTCCATTGAAATCTTCATTTGTTCCCGTCGATGGCATCTATGATATTGATAATAAGTAGTTATCAATAAATTCAGATGCATATGTCACAATCGATAACCTATCAATTTGACTAATATTTTATTTGGAACATTTGATCAAATAGTTTAGAGTTTAAATTATATGGGGTGCCGCTCCATTCTACCATAGGAGAGCGGTGAATCATATTACGCCACATCATCACTCAAACAAATATAAAAATAGATGGACTTATTAATAAATACTTAATAACTTTTATAAATAATTAAAATTAACAATTTATTTTTAATAAAATAACTCTCCCTCCAAAAATAATCCGAGGAGAGAAAACATTATTTTTCGCGGTCTCCGTTTTCATTCATCGCCGTCGACCGCCCAAGAGAACGACAACCTTCATTTTCATTCATCTCGTCGACTGTCGGGAGAACAACAACCTTTGTTTTCATTCATCCTGTTGTCCGCCGTAATTGGTAATTTATTTACTTTTTCTTTGCATCATCAATCGATACTTTTACTTTTTAACTCTTGCTTGGTTCCCTAGTTTTGACACTTAGGATTTTAGTTCATATGTAATCAACTATCCTTAGATGTGTAATAACCACTTTAACAAAGAACTATAATTCTTAGATGTTACTATTTGCAACTTCTACTTATGTGAGCTAGTTGTGCATCTTACTCATGCTTGGGAAGTGTTTTAAGTGAACAAAAGGATGTTCTATGAGTTTAATGTGTTATTTTATCTCTTGACAGGTTTTCTAGGGTCGGTGCACGGCGTGTAAGATCCTTATTTCAAGCAGCTAAAAAGAAGGTTTTTAGTGTTTGAGATTGTTTGGCTACCAGTATGCTTATGTTGGTAGTGAAACCCAATTATTATTTTTAAGAAGTCTTTGTTATTATATAATATAGCCTTTGTTATTATTATTATTTTTTAGTATGCATAATATTAATTGATTTTGTTGTTATAGGTTTAAAATGACAAATTCAGGTAATGAGGAGTTGAATGATAGGGAGAATGAAAATACGAATGAGTTGAATGTGAATACTGATAATAATAAGCTCTGGATCAATAGAACTTATGATTAGTGTTAGAGAAAGAATACAGTTTAGATAATTTGAAAATGACTTGGAGGGCTATATTAATTATGCAAGGAGCGTAGGTTTTGAGGTTCGTACGATTCGTTTGTTAAGATCTCGAAAAAATAATGACATTATTGGTCAAGATCTTGTTTGTTCAAAGGAAGGGAAACGTGAAGCAAAGTACTTGAATCTCGAAAATAGAGTCCGTCCACCAACAGATGAAACACGTACATGATGCACAATGATAATACATGTTTCGAGAAAAGAAGATGACAAATGGGTTGTTTCTCGCTTCAAAGAATAACATAATCATGCGCTTGCTACACTAAATACAGTAAGATTTTATCGTAGCTATAGGAAGAGGACAAAGGTTCAGAAAAAATGATTGATTTACTTCATGATTCAGGAGTAGAACCTAGTAAAATTATGTCAGTTTTGGCAAATGAGAAAGCAACTTGAAAACGGAGATGCACAATTGATGCTTTCATACTTTATAGATTGTGATTCTAAAGATCCATATTTCTTTTATGCAATATAATTTAATGTAGAAGACCAATTAGCAAACTGTTTTTAGGCTAATGGTAGATCAAGAATGCCCTACAAATATTTTGGAGATGCTGTTACTTTTGACCCAACTTACTTGACCAATAGTTATCAGATGCCTTTTGTTCCTTTTATTGGAGTCAATCATCATCATCATCATCAATCTATTCTTTTTGGTTGTGCTTTAATTTGAGATGAAACATAGGAGTCATTTGTGTGGTTACTAGATACTTTGTTAAAAGATATGTTTGGATGTCCTCCTAAAACCATTATCACTGACCAAGATGCAACAATAACTAAGGCAGTTGTGAGGTTTTTACCCAATACAGTATATCATTATTGCATGTGGCATATTGAGAAAAAATTTCTAGAGGCTCTTAGCCATATCTATCATCGATTTGATGACTTTAAAGGTCAGTTTTATTAGTGCATTCATAATTCTTTTACTCATGTTGATTTTTAATTACAATGGATGCTTCTTATGGAGAAATATGATTTATTGGAAAATGGATGGCTAAAAAAATTATATTTCATTCAAGAAAAATGTGTGCCTTGTTCATACGTGATAGTTTTTGTGCTGGCATGTCTACCACTCAAAGAAGTGAGAGCATGAATAAGTTTTTCAAAGATTATATGAACTCTACTACATTAATGAGTACATTTGTAGTTTAATATGAGAAGGCACTTGATGCAAGGTACAATAAGGAGAAAAATCAAAGTTTTAAAATATTTAACTCAAAACCGGTTATGAAGACCCTTAATCCTATAGAGAGAAGCATCAAGAATTTATTAAAAAAAGATGTTTAGAAAGTTTCAAGATGAGCTAGTCCAAACTCAAATGCATGTTGTGAACAAAGTTTTGGACAGTGACGGGGTAAGTATTTACAAAGGTCATGAGTTTGAGAAACTGAAACCAGAATTTAATGTGACATTTGATGGATCTTCAAAAACCTCATCTTATACTTGCCAATTGTTTGAAGTTTTGGGTATTTTGTGTAATCATCAACTCAGTGTGCTCTTTAGGGAAAATATATTCTCTTTACCTTCTCATAATGTTTTGAAACGTTGGAACCAAGATGATAGAAAAGGAAAAGGAGAAGATCCTGCTCATAAACAATTTCAATCTAATGATCTTGTCTCTTCTACAATGCTATTTAATAGTCTTATGGTTAAGTGTTTTCCAATTTTGGATACGGGTTCAAGATCTCTATAGCATTATGACTTTGCAAGTCGAGTATTGCGAAAATTGAAAGCAGACCTTGATGAAATGAAAGGTGATGATAGTATACTAACTACTGATCAGGATACCATACTCTTAAAAGAGACAGAGATATCATTATTAAGTCATAATATCACTATCTGTGATCCTCCTTGTGCAACTATTAAAGGGCGACCTCCATATTTAAGAATGAAAGGAGTACTAGAATAAAAGAATAAGAGTACTTGCTCTTTATGTAAGAAAAAAGGCCATACCAAACGCACAAGTCCAAGCCTTAAATAATCATACAATGCCACTAGATGCTCCCGTTAAAGAAGCTATCGCTTTTTTATCCTGCTTATATTTATGGCGATGAACATATGAATGGAAGTGGTGGGATTGGAAGTGAGGTGAGAGTGAGTACAAGAGGAGATATCATACACATGAAGTTGGTGATTGCCAGTGTAGTTTGGTGCATACAATACGCATCAGAGCTCCTATTCCTCTGGTAAATGATTTTTTTATTGGGTTAATAGATTGAGTGAAAGTGATGTTTTCTGGGTTTATTGAAGTGGGGTTTTTGTTTTGAATCTTGATTTTTTTGGTTGATTTTTGGTTTTTGAATATAGAGTGATCTTGATCTATAGTTTTGATGATTTCTTCTTGGTTTTTGATTTGTTTATGTTTTTGATTGGTTGTGGTTGAAGTTTTGAGGTTCTTTGATTGGTTGATTGAATGGAATCTTATTTTTTATGGTTTTTTTTTTTCACTGAGTTTAAGGTGTGATTGTTGTCTATTTGTGTAGTGATTGGTTGAATTGAATTCATTTGTTAGATAATAACATATGTGGCATTGTTTGGTTGGTGAGAAAATGTGTGAAAAAAATCAGGAAAGAGATATAAATATTTTAGGATAAATTACAAAAACCTCCCAATTTTTTTTTGAATATTTACTATCCGACACCCATTTCTAAACCTTCTTTACAAAAGACTCCCAAACATCGAACCTCAGTCGACCTTTCTAGAAATGGACACAAATACCCTTCTTCTTCGAGCTATTCCAACAGGATCTCACACTCATGCCTTTCCAACAGAATCTTTTTCCTCCAACACCACCACCGTCATGACCTACACTGTATTATCTCTCCTCTCCTTGACCCCTATTTCTCGCTCCTATTCTCTCTTCTTCAAACCCTCCCTTCGTCCTTCTCGTTTCATTGCCAAAGCTTCCTCCTCACTTCTAGACAACAATTTCTTCCATTGGTCCAACTCCGACTCGAATATTAATTTCCCCTCCCTTCCCTTATCTCATCTCATCCTTCAATTTCATTTTTTCTAGGTCTCGATGGATTCAAGAAGACCGTGTCACTTTATTCACCTCTGACGGATTAGTCTAGATATCATTCATTCCTATGTAAGCTACGCAATTATCACTTTTGATATAGATATTATTGTTATTTAGGCTAATTAGATTTGATTTTTTTAGCAGAAGAAGATAAGGATATCTAAGACCGTGCAAAGATTTACGCGGTTTCAAGAGATTGGTTATATGGACCCAAACTAGGGTCTATGTTTAGGTGTACTATTCGATATTGCTGCTAGAAATGTGAGTTCTTTAGTCTGGCTAATGTTGACATTGTTTCATTTTCTGCTATTTGAGTTTGTTATTTTATAGGGACTTGATACGGGCAAAAGATCATGTATATTTGGGTTTTGCCGCTCCATTGAGATGCTTAGTGATGTTGTAGAAGATACTGTTATTGAACATGGTAGAGATGTATGGATGTTTTATATGAATCATCTTCTCTATTGTTGTTCTATACAATTTGTTTGAACTTGTTGTGGTTTGACTTAGATAGGCTTTTTTGTTGAGAATTGAAACATCAATGAAGATGAATTCTATTAAAATTACTGAGGTTTGAAGAAGCGCATGAGTGTGAGATTGTGTTGGAAGGGGTTGAAGAAGAAAGGTATTTATGTCAATTTTTAGAAAGGCCAACTAACATGTGTTCATTGGGAGTCTTTTGTAACCAACGTTTAAAAAAAGGAGTCCAATAGTAAACGTTTGAAAAATCGGGAGTTTTTTATAATTTAGTTGTTGTGGTTTTTTTTTCCTTGATTCTTTAGCTTTTGAATCAATGACCGGTTTTAGAATTGCTTGTGTGATTGAACTCGATTGCTCATGAAATGTGTATGACTTTGTTTGGATAGGTTTGGTCATTGGTGAGGAGATTTGATCAACCACTGAAGTACAAGCCCTTTATCAATTGATGTGTGGTGCAAGGTAACCTATAGATTGGGAGTCTTAGAGAAGTTTGATAGAGGTCATAACCGGCAAAAATAAATTCCTGAATTATGTAGTAAAAATAGCAGGGTCGAACCACAGAGAGTATACTGAAAATCAAATTGTTAATTAACCAAGTTATAAATCTATTAAGTGGGGGTTGTGGATTTTAAATTAGATTAAAGATTGAAAGCTAAAGTAGAAGCAAAGAAATAAATAGCAGTGTGATAGAATTAATCCAGCAAAGCTGCTCATTCAATATTGTGTTGATCATCAAACTAAAGATTATTGTGCCAATTGATAAGCCTAGTTATAGTAATTGACAAGCGCCTAATTACCTAATCGTTCCTTAGATCTTAGACCGACCGGACACGCGCCTTCTAATCAGCCCCTAGTCTAAACAATAACCCCAACACGCGCCTGACAGCAGGTTTAACCCTAGACTCCTTTAAGGAAAGAATGACCTAGACTCTTAATCCCCTAATCATCAAGCGTGTTAGTTGATTAAGATCACGCAAACCCACAGTGTAACATATTACCTTATTGCTACTTATACCATTTTAGTTAAACTATTACGTATTCAACCTAATGGCTAGCAGTGTATTAATTCACCTAATTAATTAACAGGCCTATTTAATTAACTGGTAAATTCATACTTTCCTCCTAATTCCATTATGCACAGAATAAATACGAATATCAATAAACACAAGCAATTATTGATAAATCTCACAACATGTATGAATGAATGCTTCACTGGATAATAGAAATTTAGCTTACTGTGGGCACAACAAGCATCCTAACAAACATAATTGAACGTAAATTAAACAAAATTAGAGAAGAAAAATGCAAACTCTGTTGATTCCCCAAAATACGTCCAAGCTAGTTTGGTCTTCTAGCAACTACTAGCACTGAAAGACTAGAGTTTCTTGATGATGATGATCCTGTTCTTAGAGTTCGGATCATCGGCGGGGATCACAGACTCAGGGTATTGATTTATAGAGTTTTGTTGCTTTTCCATTGTATATAAATGGGTACCGGAAAGCGTTTAGTTGTCTTGTATATCTGATTTTTCTTGGTTTTAGTTCTTAGTTTAAATTGAATGAGCAGATATAGTAGGATAGTTATTTTTCTAGTTAAAGAGGCTTGTAACAAAGATTTATCAGACAACATTAGTCAATAAATATGCTTAGTTTCTTTCACTTCTAGTTTTGTACACAAATCTGTAAATGAACATAAAACATCAATTGCCTCTATATTCCACAGTTGTAATCTGTCTCATATATAATGTAGAAAATGATTTCATTATGACATAATTATGTATGTAAAACAATAATCAACTTGCTCTTATCTTTTGAGACAAGAAACTTGTGACAAATTTAATGATATCTCAATCTAGAAAAGTTCAACATTGAAAAGAACAAGTCATGGAAGAAATGTGTCAAGTTGGTCTAGGGTTGTTTCAAAATCATCAAGTAAAAATAGTCAATTGTACACGGAGTAGTAAACTTTAACTACAGACACTACAAATATAGTTCTTGTGAAAGGTCAAAACCACTATAGAAGCTACACAACAGAAGTGTCATTTTGGTATTGACAATTAAAAACTAAATGTGAAAAAGATGATACCAATTTGATAGAAACAAAACTAGAAAAGCATATTTAAACATGTAGATTCTTAAAAGGAAGAAAATATAATGGTTTCTGTATAATCTTTTGATTGATAAACGTAATCCAAAATTTTATCCGAAATCGGGTACTAGTTCAAATTGTACAAGATATAACACAGAAGATACATATGGTTTTTCTTTTCAGCTACTCATGGTGGGATATTGATTAGAGTAGGGGAGTTGGTTTGCTTCCCAGACTGCAAGTATATGAATAAATTTCCTATATAGCATATTCTTTGCAATGCGAAAAACACGAAGGATACTCATACTTTCTTCAACTCTTCTGATATGAACATTGTCTTCCGCACAGTACCCATGATTATCTAGTCTATAGCAAACTCTAATTTTATAGCAGTTAACTTCTATGCACCTTCAATAACAGCTTTAATTGCGACAATATTCACCAAGTTTGCAAGGTTTGCACGGAAGAAAAGATGAGAAACATTAGAAAGAGGTCATATTCAAACATTACATAGAAGTTATATAGCGTCACTTTTACACTTCTAAACTTTGATAGAAAAAAGAAAATAAAGGGGCTACTTAAATAGAGAAACCTTACCAGCACCATTGAATACAGGTGTGCCTCTGGCCATTGATTTAATATCTACATCATCAGCCAGAGGTTTGTCGTGCAGATATAGCTCCAAGATTTCTTGTCAACCCTTCGTATTAGGATTTGGAACAATAATCTAAAACAACATGTGTTAATATTTTTGATAGACCATAAGGATTCGCTGAAAATGACAACAAAAGAAACATGAATCTGGAGTATTTAAGTGAACTCTCTTGACTTTAATAGTTGCTCAAGTACATTTTCTGCTGAGGAAATTAAATCCGACCAACTGCCTATATTCTTTACATTCTATTATACATTTTTCCATCCAATCAAATGTCTAAAATTTAACCCAACATAGGTACACCTAAGAGTCAAACTTGAGAACCAACTAATCATCTCAAAGATAGTGGAAATCAACCTTTTCTAACTTAATGAATTATTTAGAACACACTTCAATGATGGAGTTCACAAGAAAGGTGAAAACTAAAAATAAAATTTTCCTAAGGAAAGAGCAGAGTTACCAATGTAACTTCTATTATAGAATTGAAATAATGAATTCTCAGAGCTAAACTCTACAGGCCATGTTCTAATCATATTTATGTTCCAATACAACAAACCTTCTTTTTAGCTGCTTGAAATAAGGATCTTACACACCTGCACCGACCCTGACAAACTTGTCAAGAGATAAAATAACACATTAAACTCATAGAACATCCTTTTGTTCATTTAAAACACCTCCCAAGCATGAGTAAGATGCATAACTAGCTCATGCCAGAGAAGTTGCAAATAGTAACATCTTAGAATTATAGTTCTTTATTAAAGTGATTATCACACATCAAAGGATAGTTAAATTGATAACATATTAACTAAAATCCTAAGTATCAAAACAAAGCAAGAATTAACAGGTAAAAGTTTCGATTGACGATGTAAAGAAAAATTAAATAAATTACCAATTACGACGGATAATCGGATGAATAAAAACTAAGGTTGCTATTTTCTAGACGGTTAATGAGATGAATGAAAACGAAGGTTGTCATTCTCTTGGGCGGTCGACGGCGATGAATGAAAATGGAGACTGTGAAAAACTATGTTTTCTCTCCTAGGGTTAGTTTTGAAGGGAGAGTTATTTTAATAAAAAAGAAGTGCTAATTTTAATTATTTATAAAAGTGATTAGGTATTCATTAATTAGTCCATCTATTTTTTTTATATTGTTTGAGTGATGAGGTGACGTAATATGGTTCACCGCTCTTGTGGTGGGAAAATAACCATAAGGCATCATAGGCGAAGGTCAAAACAAGTAAAGGGAGTCTAAATACATAACCATGATCGACCGAAGACGACTTGGCCGAAGCGAGACAGAGCCCAAAAGAGATACCCGAAGGCTATCCTTAGCCGAATGGGCCAGAGGCCTAGAAAATGTCCAAGATTCAGGCTCGGCCGAAATGGCCAAAGGCCCAAAGACAGTCCAACTCGGCCGAGCCCAGCAGAGTCTAAACCGAAGCACACCAGCCCACCGAACTATTGCCTAACCTAACAAGGATTCCCGAAACCCAATTGGTAAAGGAAGACTTATCTTACCGAATCAAGGATTCTCGAAGCTCAATTGAAGAAGGAAGACTTATCTTGCTAAGTCAAGGATTCAAAAACTCAACCAACAAGGAAAGACCTCTTTCATTGAAAGAGAGACACCGAACCCAAAGGGAGGAGAAGTCCTAATCCTCCTAGAAAAGAGATTAATAACCCCTATAAATAGGGGGTAGAGACAATAGTAAAGGATCCGATTTTTTGACTGATTAGAACTAAACTCTGTGAGATCACATCTGTGTGTTGTTTAGCTACTGCATTCAAGCAATCTTAGCCTAATATTTGACTGTGGTTTATTTGGCACCACAGTTTGGCGCCCACCGTGGGGCTACGAACCTCACACGCAAGGTTAAGATTTCTTGAAAATTTTGAATTCCATCTACAATTGTCCTTTGCACCCGGATTCTTATCAGTCATGGCTCCAATAAACCCTAATACCATCAACTTAGAAGATCAAGCTTCGAAGACGCCAGAGGAACAATTGACAATCTTGACAGAGATGCTGAAAGCAGAAAAAGAGAAAGAGCAGTGGAGGAGAGAAGCGGAGTCAAGAAAGAGGTCCACGAACCTCACCAAGGAAAAAGTTCGGCAATCAAGCCGGAAATATTCTCCCATCCGGAAGCGTAAGCTCAACTTTGAGGACTCTGGTAAAGAAACATCAGAAGAAAGTGATAGGTCAACGGAATGCCGTAGAAACACTGACATCCGGGATTCAAGCAGTTCCGATGAAGGGGCCAGAGGTCCTAAATCGACCCGTAAAAACCGAGAGAGGCGCCGTGATCGGGAAATCAGAGAGCTCAAAGACCTGGTACAAAGAACTTCAGGGAAAAGGGTTACAATGAGGTCTTCAACAATGCGATACTGCGACATGCCCTTCACATCATGGATCCTAAAAATAAAGATGCCCAAAAGGTTCTCAATTCCGAACATGAAACCTTATGATGGGACGACGGACCCTGAAGACCATATCGCCGGGTACAAAAATCGAATGGGAACCTGTAACATCCCAGAGGAAGATATAGAGGCGATTATGTGTACAAGTTTTGGCTCTACTTTGACAGGAACCGCCCAAAGGTGGTATTCTGCTCTGCCGGAGAAAAGCATCAAGTCATACTCCTCCTTAGTCACCAAATTCGTGAACCACTTCTCAGACAGAAGAAGGAAGGAAAAAGACGTAGACGACTTGTATGATCTAAAACAAGGGAGCACTGAAAGTCTCAGACAATATGTCATAAGATTCAAGGAAACCAAAATGGCCATTCCAGACTGCCGAGATAAGAGCGCCACCAAAGCTTTATCAAGGGGCTACTGAAAACTTCCAAGTTCTATAAAAGTCTAAAGCTAATCAAACCTCGCACTTTCGAAGACGTCCTAGAAAAGGCCGAAGACGCAATGGAATATAAGGAGGAGCTCCAGCCCATAAATCATAGAAGCTCCCAGAATACATCAAACTCCCGCGGCCGAAATAGTACCGGGAATTTCGGCCGAACTGAAGGGCCGAACTGAAGGGCCGAATTACTCCTAACACAGCCGGAGGCGAAAAGAACTACTACCTTACCCACTTACCATTCCCACGAGAGAAACCCTTGCAATTCTCAAAAGAATGGGGGACAGAGTCAGATGGCCCGACAAACCAATAAACCCCGCGGGCACTTGGAAGGACAAATCCCGATACTGCCAGTTTCACGGAGACCATAGCCATAACACCAACGACTGTTGGACTCTTAAGAGAGAAGTCACCGAACTAATAAAAGCGGGTCACTTGCGGGAATATTTATCTGAAAAGGGGTAAGAAATCGCAGCCGAGGCCGACAAGAATTGACGATCACGAAAGCGGTCCCGGTTGCAAATGAGGAAAAAGAAAGAGTGATCAACATGATCGCAGGCGGATTCGAGATATGTGGGCTGACCAGCTCGGCGGTGAAAAGGAAGCTGAGAGATTCCCTCAGTATTTACAATATCGTGAACAGTCCCACAATCGATAACTACTCCATCACCTTCACAGAAGAATAGGCCAAAGGGATCAATGCGCCACACTACGACGCGCTAGTAATCAAGATATCGATAGCAAACCTAACTATGAAGAGAGTATTAGTGGATAACGGAAGCTCGACCAACATACTATTCCTCGAAACATTCAAGAATATGCAACTGGACGAGAGAATGATGTGCAGAAATGCCGTATCCCTTATCGGCTTCGATGGAAAGACCATCTCAACCATCAGAGAGATTGAACTGCCAGTATTCACAGAAGGGATCAATCTGCACACAACCTTTCTAGTGATAAGCTCGAGGTCTGCATACAACGTGATACTCGGAAGACCCTGGATACATGATATGAAGGCAATCCAATCCACGTATCACCAACTCATCAAGTTCCCTACCTCGCGAGGGATCAAACAAATAAAAGGTGAGCAAAGCTCCTCCAAGGAATGCTACGCTAACTGCTTAAAGTAGAAGGGGGCCGAAGAATAGCAATCACTGTCTCGGCCGAAGACACCCCGAAGTCCGGCCGAAGACGAAGTAGATGAAGTCCCCCTAGATTAAGAAGGGGCGAAAACAGTGTAGATTGGAGCCGCGGTAGAGGGCTTGGAACGAGAAAAGCTTATAATCTTCCTCAAAGCCAACCAGGACTGCTTTGCCTGGTCACACGAGGATATGACTGGAATCGACCCGACAATCATAACCCACAAGCTGAATGTAAAAGAGGGTGCGAAACCAGTCAAACAGAAGCGCCGAAGGTTCGCCCCCGAAAGAAACAAAATCATCAACGAAGAGGTCGAAAAACTCCTCGCGAACGGATCCATCAGAGAAGTCCAGTACACAGACTGGCTTGCTAATGTAGTGGTCGTTAAAAAGAAGAATGGAAAATGGAGGGTCTGCATCGACTTCATAGATCTGAACAAGTCATGTCTTAAAGACCCCTTCCCGTTACCACACATCGACCTCACCATCGACGCAACCGCGGGCTACGAGATGTTGAGCTTTATGGATGCCTACTCAGGCTACAACCAGATATTGATGCATCCCAGCGATCAAGAAAAGACTGCCTTCGTCACAGAGAGGGGGATTTACTATTACAAAGTAATGTCCTTCGCCTGAAAAATGCAGGCTCCACATAGCAAAGAATCATGAACAAAATTTTCGCCGATAAACTAGGGAAAACCATGGAAGTCTATATTGACGACATGCTAGTTAAATCCGAGGACGCGAGTCACCATGTACATCATTTGAGCCAAACGTTCGAGACACTCCGAGAATACAACATGAAGCTCAACCCCACCAAATTTCAATTCGGGGTCAAAGCGGGGAAATTATTGGGGTATCTAGTCACAAAGAGAGGAATCGAGGCCAACCCAGATCAGATCAGACCCATCCTAAATATAGCAGAACCTCGAAGCAAGAAGGACGTACAAAAGCTCACAGGGAGGCTAGCCGCGCTAACCCGATTCATTCCTAAGGCATCAGAAAAATTTCAGCCTTTCTTCGAAGCCCTAAAAAAATCCAAAGAATTCGAGTGGATCGAGAAATCCAGCAAAGCCCTAGCAGATATCAAGGATTTCTTGACCAGCCCTCCACTCTTGGCAAAGCCAGAAGATGGCAAAAAACTCTACCTGTACCTGGCGCATTCGGAGATTGCAGTGAGCGCTGTTTTGGTCAAAGAAATCAGGGGAAAGCAGCAACCAGTGTACTTCGCAAGCAAAACTCTGACATCGGCCGAAACCAGATACCCTACACTGGAAAAAGCCATCCTGAGTCTTATATTTGCTGCAAGGAAACTTCGAGCATACTTCCAAGGGCACCCAATTGCGGTCATAACCGCACTACCCCTTCGAAGCGCAATCCACTCCCCTGACAAATCCGGGAGACTAATAAAATGGGCCCTGGAACTCAACGAGCACGACATATCCTTTGAGGGAAAGAGGGCGATCAAATCTCAAGCTCTGGCAGATTTCATGGCCGACTTCGAAAAAATCCCGTCGGCCGAGACGGCCTCAATTGACATCAACTAGTTGATAATATCCTCAACCGAGGAATGGGTACTAGAAGTAGACGGGCCCAGCAGACAGAGTGGCAACGGCCTAGGCGTATATCTCAGACCTCCAAACTTACCTCCAATTCTTCAGGCCATCCGATGCGAATTCCCTGCCACCAATAGTGAAACCGAATATGAAGCCCTAATCGCGGGACTAAGGGTAGCGAAAGAAAGTGGAGCACACAATCTCACTATCAAGTGCGACTCCGAACTGGTGGTCAACCAGATCAATGGCACATATCAAGCCTGAAATGAAAAAATGGCTAAGTACCTCAAAATAGCCAAAGATCTCATGAAGCGCTTCCAAAGGGCCGAAATAAAGCAAATCCCAAGGGAGGAGAATGAAAGAGCAGATGCCATGGCAAATCTCGGAGCTTCAATGCATAAAGACGAACCAACCGGGCCAATCGTATACGCTTTCCTCCCGAAAACGGCCATCGAATATGAAGAAACTATGGTCCTAGAGCAAAGCGACTGGAGAACACCCATCCTTGCCTATATCAATCATGGACAGGTCCCTGAAGACAAAGCTGAAGCCAAAAAACTGTGAGCCCAAGCCGCAAGATTCTGCATCATCAGGGGAATCCTCTTCAAAAGATCCATAGCCAGCCCCTTCCTAAATTGCATCTCCGCCGTGGATGCAAAGGCGGTACTAAAGGAGCTCCATGAAGGACCGGTCGAAAACCACTCCGGAGGAAGAAGCCTGGCGTTCAGAACGCACAGGGCCGGATATTACTAGCCAACCATGAAAACGGACGCGGCTGAACTGGTTAAAAAGTGTGACAAATGCCAAAGACTAACTACTCCAACCTCCCTGCTGAGACCTTACACAGCATAACTTCTCCATAGCCGTTTGACAAATAGGGATGGACATCATAGGACCCTTCCTAATGTCTACCCATGGCAGAAAAAGATATGTCCTGATGGTGACCGATTATTTCACGAAATGGGTTGAAGCCGAAGCACTAGAAAGATTTAGAGAGCAAGAAGTACAGAAGTTTATCTGGAAACATATCATCTACAGATTCGGCATACCACGGGAAATAATCACGGACAACGGGCCTCAATTCATAGCACAAACGCTGAAAGATTTCTGCTGACAAATGAACATCAAACTCACATATTCGACCCCAAGATACCCTCAGGCCAACGGACAAGCAGAAGCATCCAACAAAGCGGTGGTTGACTCACACAAGAAAAAGTTAAAAGGAGCCAAGGGACTATGGCCCGAAGCCTTACTCGAAGTCCTCTGGGCGTTTCGAACAACCCCTAGAACATCAACATTACAAACCCCATTTTCGATGGTTTACGGGACAGAAGCAGTACTCCCAACCGAGGTCCAATCACCACAAGAAAGGCTGATAGACCAAGCCAACCAACAAGTACTAGCCTTCGAAAGGGATACTTCAGACAAGAAGAGGGAAAGCGCGCGACAATGAATCGCGGAATATCAAATGGGGATAGCACGACGATACAACAAAAAAGTCAAAGCCCGAGCCTTCCAACCTAGAGATTGGGTACTCAGAAAAGTCTTCTAGAACACGAAGAACCAAACCCACGACAAATTGGCCGAAAGCTGGGAAGGTCCATACCAAATAGAGCGCGCATCTGGGAAAGGATCCTACAAATTGCTCACCAAGGAAGGGAAGGAGGTGGAACACAGCTAGAACATCCACCACCTGAAGAGGTATCAATTCTAATGTAACATGCTATCTGTAATAACGGGCACTCTTTTCCCCAAGCAGGGTTTTTGACGAGGCCCCACCCTAAAGTAATAAAATAGACCATTTCTCTCAAACACTCGCAACTCAAGCAAAAACTGCCCAAAGAGCAACCCGAAAGTTACCAAAGGCAAGCCTCTAGTAAATCCAGAAGGTCTTGAGAGAAGACAAATTGCTAAATGAGCAATGTAAAAACTGCCCAAAGGGCAACCCGAAAATTGCAAAAGGCAAACCTCTGGTAAATCCAGAAGGTCTCGGGCGAAGACCAACTGCTCAATGAGCAAAGCAAAAACTGCCCAAAAGGCAACTCGAAAATTTCCAAAGGCAAACCTCTGGTAAATCCAGAAGGTCTCGGGCGAAGACCAACTGCTCAATGAGCAATGCAAAAACTGCCCAAGGGGCAACCCGAAAACTGCCAAAGGCAAGCCTCTGGTAAATCCAGAAGGTCTCGGGCGAAGATCAACTGCTCAAAGAGCAATTCAAAAACTGCCTAAGGGGTAACCCGACAATTGCCAAAGGCAAACCTCTGGTAAATCATAAAGGTCTCGGGTGAAGACCAACTGCTCAATGAGCAATGCAAAAACTGCCCAAAGGGCAACCCGAAAATTGCCAAAGGCGAACCTCTGGTAAATCCAAAAGGTCTCGGGCGAAGACCAACTGCTCAATGAGCAATGCAAAAACTGCCCAAGGGGCAACCTGAAAACTGCCAAAGGCAAGCCTCTGGTAAATCCAGAAGGTCTCGGGCAAAGATCTACTGCTCAAAGAGCAATGCAAAAAATGCCCAAGGGGCAACCCAAAAATTGCCAAATGCGAGCCTCTGGTAAATCCAGAAGGCCTCGGGCGAAGACCAACTGCTCAATGAGCAACGCGAAAAACTGCTCAAAGGGCAACCCGAAAATCGCCAAAGGCAAACCTCAGGAGGATGTAGATCGAGAAGTCCTTCCTAAACAAAGATCAGACAAAGCATATCTCGACCAAGATCAGCCAAACTACAACATCAAGACACTAGAGAATCGAGTCTAGCATATGCAGAAATGGAATGCCGGGCCGCAAATAAAAACTGGGGGATTAAAAAGCCCTTAAAAAAGATCAAGGAAATAAAACACAAGATCAGCAAAAAGATAAATTTCATTAATTCGGAGGGAAAATTACAGCGAGTACACAAAGGATTGGAAAAAGAAAATACATATCACTCGCTCAATCCTCATCACAAAGGGCAGCCAGCGCCTCTTACTCTTTCTGAGCAAATTCGGGAGTCAGAGACCCCTTAATGACTTGCTCCAAAGCAAACGACCTGGTCATAACCTCGGTCTGGGCCGCCTCGACGGTGAGACTCTCAACTCGGCCCTCGAGCTTTCTATTCGACCAAGCGAGGCTTGTTTCGCCGCCCTCAACTCCTCCAGCTCCGCCGCCTGGCGCTTCAGCTTCGCATCTTTCATAGAAATCGAGGACTTGAGCCTAGCGTTATGTGCCCCCGCCCTCTCAGCTTGGCTAAGAGCTTCAGCACATTGGGCCAGAGTACTACCCAAGTCCTCCTGAACCGCCTTCAGCTCGGTCGAGGCAGATTTATACTTAGCTTCAAAGGCCCGCCTATCCCGCAAAACACGCATGGAATGCTTACGCATGCCAACCGAGCCTTGGAGCCCTTGAAAATAAAAAAGGTAAACATAAAAACCACCAAAGAAAACGAAACAACAAGCGACGTACTTACCTTGTAAAGACTCGAGATAGTTATCTCGTAGAACTTGGTAAAAGACAGGGACTCCAGCCACTCCTCGTCCTGAGGAAAGAAGAAGCCCTCCGCGGCCGAAATCATCTCGGCCGACACCTCCTTGGTGGAAGAATTCCCGGGAAAATCAATCACATGACGACCTTTGCCATGGGGCTTCAGACCAACGTATTTGGTACGCTTCATGGCTGATGCCACACCACCCTCCATCGGCCGCTTCTCCTTCGCGACCGAAGAACGAGAAGGCTTGCGGGCAGCCTGAGGAACAACCGGGCAAGTAGCCTCAGCAGCCTCCGAAAGAGCAGGACTTGGAGGACGAACAGGTTCAATGGCAGTTTCAGCCCGCCCTTCGGCCGACCCCCCATCCCCGGCGGGACCAGATGCATGAGCTTTCTCCTGCTCAGCCTGTATCTGACGCATGATGGCCCGTATGGCCAACGCTCTTTGACCCTTGGGCTTAGACATCACGTAGTCAGACAGTTCTGGAAAGGACAAACATTAGCAAATTCGGTCGAAAACACTTAATGCACAAAACAATCGCAACTCACTTGTTCTAGTGAAAGCCCAGAGACGGCTAACAGGCAGTTCACCCAGGAGCGTCTTGTAATCGCGGGACTCGGCTGGCAAAGCAAAGATAGCCTCGCTTCTAGCGTGCGCCCGAGGAGAGGACTTGAAGTTCTTCGTTCCGTAATTCGCTGAAAAGGAAACAAGCGCGTCAGAACAAAGGCAAACTCGATCAAAATAGAGTTAACCGAAGATATATATATAAAAAAAAGAAAAGCCTACAGAAGTCCCGCCAATATGGAGGGTAACTCAACCCCTTCGACAAACGGGTCGTCCCTTTAACAAAGAAGTACTTGTCCTTCCACTTAGTCTCGTTGGAGGAAAAACCCAAAACTAAGAGCTGGGCGTTCGACCGAGCATTCAGCACATACCGCCCAAACTCGGGATTCTCGCGTTTCACGAAGTATGAATAGAAAAAATCCTCGACCGAAAATTCTAAGTTATACTTCTCCTTCAAACGGTCGACCCACAGGAGAAGCCTAATAGCCACTGGAGTCAGCTGACTTGGATGAATCTGGCACCAAGTGCACAACTCCTCAACCAATCCCATGATTGGAAACCTAAGCCCTATTTTTAAATGACGAAGGTAGAAGGGCTCCCAGCCATCGGCCAACATATCATCAATCTTTTCTTCGGGCTCGGGCAACCTGGCCCTAACCCAACTGTGGAACTTGTAAGCAAAGAAAGCCGACTCCAACTCATCCATGGTCATGGTACTCCTAATGTTAAAGAAAGGAGGCAGAATGCCCTGGGGACTAGACTCAGCCGGTGAATTACGAACCGACGAACACTCCTCGTCCGCGTCTTCCGCGGTCGAGAATTCTGAAGTCTGACCACCGAAAGAAGACGTGCCCAGAGAATCAGTAGACATCTACAATCGACCGAGAATAAAGTAGAAGGTTAGTGGTCTTTGACCGAGGTCAGCATAAACAAAAAATAAAAGACGAAGGTAGGCAAAGAAGATCAAAATAAAAAAAAAAAAAAGAGGAAGAAAAAGCCCAGCAAGTCAGATGAACAACCAAAGAACCCCACAACGAACAAAAAAGCAAGACCAAAATTCCAGACAATAGCAAAGCAAATGAAAACCAACCAAAAGAAGCAAACCAGAGGCAAACCAACCTGAAAGAAGCCGGAGAATGCAGCCTCGGAGTGTCGCCGGAGAAAGAAAACAGCGGCGGGACCAGAGAATGAGAGACGAACAACCTTCGAAGGTGAAGAGAGAGAAGGGATCTGAAAAGTTTGAAAGTGAAGAGAGAGAGGAAGCCACCAACCTTTATATAGGCCAGCCGCAATGATGGCAAATCTAGGGCACGATAGTCGAGGAGCCGCCAAATCTACCTGAGACAAGACAACCGGGGCTGACGTGGCCCACCAAGGAAACTAAAGAAACGTCGGCTGAAAATAAAAACCACGCAAAGGAAAACTCGACCGAAATAACGTCAAATATTGCCATGCTCGAAAGATTCAAGTCATGACAATGGAGGATTACTGTGGTGGGAAAATAACCATAAGGCATCATAGGCGAAGGTCAAAACAAGTAAAGGGAGTCGAAAAAAATAACCATGATCGACCGAAGACGACTCGGCCGAAGCGAGCAAGAGCTCAAAAGAGATACCCGAAGGCTATCCTCGGCCGAATGGGCCAGAGGCCAAGAAAATGTCCAAGAGTCAGGCTCGGCCGAAATGGCCAAAGGCCCAAAGACAGTCCAACTCGGCCGAGCCCAGCAGAGTCCAAACTGAAGCACACCAGCCCACTGAACTATTGCCTAACCTAACAAGGATTCCCGAAGCCCAATTGGTAAAGGAAGACTTATCTTACCGAATCAAGGATTCCCGAAGCCCAATTGATGAATGAAGACTTATCTTGCTAAGTCAAGAATTCAAAAACTCAACCAACAAGGAAAGACCTTTTTCATTGAAAGAGAGACACCGAACCCAAAGGGAGGAGAAGTCCTAATCCTCCTAGAAAAGAGATTAATAACCCCTATAAATAAGGGGTAGAGACAATAGTAAAGGATCCGATTTTTTGGCTGATTAGAACTAAACTCTGTGAGATCACATTTGTGAGCTGTTTAGCTATTGCATTCAAGCAATCTTAACCTAATATTTGGCTGTGATTTATTTGGCACCACATCTCTCTTATAGTAGAATGGAGCGCCACCCCATATAATTTTAAACTCAATAGTTTAACACTAAACTAATTAAACTTAATTTTAACAAAATCATCAATGCTTATATTCATAATCAATAATCCATAAAAAAAACATTTGATGCATGACTCTTAGATAGATGTAAATACAAAAATATCAAATAAAAGATAGTTAAAAACCAGTTAAAAAATAATTTAAAAAATACAAATAGGGCACGATCTAACCATATTTCTTCTAGCTCTAGTTTTTCTTGTACTACTATATTTAAGACAAATAAAAAATATACATGGTTTGAGATTGGGTAAATTTTTTAAAGAACCTACAAAGCTAATAGAATTAGAGAGTAATATTGAACTTACCAAAATAACGACAATCAATGGAAATTATCATGGTGAAATATATATAAAGCGGAATTTTTAACGGGTTCTACCAATCTGATGTGGCGCCCTGAAAGTTCCCTATTAGGTAGAAAAACACCAAAATTGAGAGGTTTTGAATTTGGTTTATATTTTGCCAATGAAAACATTACACGTGTCATTCTTACAATCTCTCCTCTATTTATTTGTATTAATTTTCTCAAACTTTTATATTCTCAACTCTTTAATTTATTATTACTTTTTTCATTAATTGAAAATAAAATGTGCTAACATGATACCTTTTAAATGCAATTTTTATTAATTCTACAACTTTTCATTCTCCATTCTCCGTGACCCGTTTGACTATTTCATTATTTATATATATTATTTCTTACATTTCATCACATTTCTCGATACAATTTATATTTTAATTTCTCTTTTTCTCTTCATTCCTTATTGATTGTGATTCACTTTTGTCTTCTTATTTTATTTTATTCTCTTTATTTCTTTTAACAATATCTTGATTGTGATGCATTTTCTATTTTTAATTTCTCTTGGTTTTATAAATTTCAATTTTGATTTTATTTATGTTTTTGAGATGATGTAGTTTGTATTCTTAATTTTTCATGATTTTATCAATTTTAACTTTGATTGTACTAATATTTTTTTTAGATTATTACAATTTACAAGATCTATTCGTTATGGAGATTTTATTACCATATCATCATTTGTGAAATCTCAAATACTTTATATATTCTTCTTTTTAATATTTTTTATCTTTATATTTATTTGAATTATAATTATATATATATAGTTGTTTACGGCTATTCAATTACAAAGACTGCAACTGATTTTAAAGAAATAGAGTGAGAGAAAGATGTGTAAGTCACTTATCGGAGGTCGAAGGGAGTGATGGTTATTTGTGTTTGTACGGTCTTCTCTTATTTTTTTTTTCTAAATATTTTGTGAGGTTAATTAGTTTGTATCAAAGTTTTAATTTTTTTTAAGGTATTTAATATGTGGTTTTTATTTGTTGCCATGATAATGTAAAATGGTTAAGTTTGTTGCAATGTTGTTATTGCTTATTTTCTTTGTATATTTTTATTTAATTTTAGATAATTTTGTTTAAGATTTTTTTATTTGATTGACTAATTATTGGTATTTAATATTATTTTGTCGTGTTTTGATTTTTGGTTTGTTAATGGATAAAATAGTTTTTATATACTCCATTGAGCAACGAAAATTTTAGCATCCAATTGGAGTAAAATTAGGTATATGTTAAGAGAACATAATATGTCGGGTCAATCTTTGTTGGGAATAGTGTAATTTTTTAATATTAATTTTATTAATTTTTTTTATATGTTATTGAATTTTTTTTTTGTAATTATGTTAACAATTTTATAATATTATTTATTTATTTTTTATTCTATTACATTTTATTTGATTTCATTATTATTTACATTATTCTAGATATTTATCTTTAATTAAAAAAAATTATTCTATTTTACAAATCAAGTATATTTTACAAATTTTTAATATATATTTTTCTTTAATCAATCTAAGGTTGATTTACTGTCATAAAAAAAATTTAATTAGTCCATGATATTATAAAAAAAATATTTTTATTTTCTCTTAAAAAATTATTGTTATTATTATTATTATATTTGTGGTGCCAAATAAACCACAGCCAAATATTAGGCTAAGATTGCTTGAGAAAAGTGCTAAAAAGCTTACAGATATAATCTCACAGAGTTTAGCTCTAATAAATAAAAAATTGGATCCTTTTACAATCATCCCTACCCCCTATTTATAGAAGGTATTTGGGTCCTATTTCTATCTGGATTGGGATTCCTTATTCTCCTTGAACTCGATCTCCTTTTAGGACTTAGTCTTTTCTTGGGCTTGATTTCCTTTTTGGGCTTGGTCTCCTCCTAGGGCTTGGTTTCCTTCTTGGACTGGGTTTCCTCTCTGGACTTGGTTTCCTCTCTGGACTTGGTTTCCTTCTTGGACTTGGTTTCCTTTTTGGATTTGGGCTTGTTGGTGCTATCCGGGTCTGTATCAGGTTCTTCGGCCGCAGTGGTTACTTGGGTGTGTTCGGCCGCAGGTTTGGTGAGTCCACTTCGGCTGAAGGGGCATTGGTCCTCTTCGGCCGAAGGTTTCGGATGTGTTTATGACTTAGGTTTATTTTTCAATTCGTTGAGAGCCCGCAACTTTCTGAGATCGTAAGTTGTTATCCCACCACAGTAATCCCCCTATTGCCATTACTTGGCTCTTTCAAGTGTGGCAATAAGTTGGTGGCTTATTTCGGTCAAAGAGGCCTCCCTTCATTAGGGTTCTTTCGGCCGAGAGGTTACATTTTCTGCTGGGTGTGTTGCCAGCTAGGATTCCACTAGTTAGCCAATTTCTCCTTTTGCTTTCCACGTCAGCATTTGCGTATCAAATCTTTTTAATTTGACGGCTCCTCGACTGCTGTGCCCTAAAAGTGAAATCATTACCTCTCTATTTAAGTGCTGGTTTGCTTATCTCTCCTCACTATCGTTTCAAATTCATTTCTCTTGTGCTTCTCTCTCTAAAGCAAAGTTTCGTCGCTGCTTCTTCTTCTGGTGAGGTTCTCGGCTTCTTGTTCCGGCTCATCTTCTCTGCTTTGTCGAGGTTGGTTTTGGTTGTTTCATTTTTCCTTTTCATGCTTGGTGGTTTTGCTGCTTTGGTTTTAGTAGTTCATGGTTTGCTTCTGCGTTTGTTCTGCTTGTTTTGGGGGTTTTTTGGTTTGTCGTTGTGCTTTTGGTTTTCCGGTGAAGCTCCGGTTTGGTTTGGTTGAGGGTTAGGTTTTAAGTCGATTGTTTTCTTCTACTGACTGGGTTTTGATTTTGTCTTTTCGTATTCTTACTGCTTTTCCCTTTATTTTATTTTATTTTCCATGTGTACACGTGTCCGTGATCCCATAGTGCTGCCCTTTGTGTATATCGGTGTTTGTTGTGTTGCCCTAACTTCGGTCGAAGACCATTAACCTGCTTTTTTCGGTCGAATGTAGATGTCGTCTTCTAACTCCTTGGATACGTCCACTTTTACCGGTCTCACTTGTGATTTTTTGGCCGAAGAAGATAGTGTCGAGTATTCGTCCGCCCGCAATCCCCCAGCCGAATCTAGGCCGCAAGGTATTCTCCCTCCTTGGCTCAACGTGCGAAGCACTATAAGGAGGGGTGAGTTGGAGGCTGTGCGCTTCAGTTGTAAGTTTCCTGAATGGGTCGAGACTAGGCTCCCAAGTGATAACGAGAAGGTCGATGATGCTCTGGCCGACGGGTGGGAGCCTTACTACCTTAGGCATTTTGAGATAGGTCTCAGGTTTCCCATAATGGGGTTAGTCGAAGAGCTATGCACTTGGTGCGAAATCCATCCCAGCCAGTTGACTCCGCTCACAATTCGTATATTGTTAAGCGTGCACCGTTTAAAGGAAAAGCGCAATCTGTCGTTTTCGGCCGAAGACTTTTTCTATTCTTACTTTATTAAGCGTGAGAAGCTAGATACTGGTAGGTTCGTCTTGAACGCCCGCCCCCATGGAAGGATACTGATCCTGGGTTTCAAGTCTAACGAGCGCCGATGGAAAGACAAGTATTTTTTTGTTAGGGGCGCTACTCGATTGGGCAAGAGTCCAGGATCCTTTGTGCTGGAAGGATTCATGTAGCTTTTCTGACTTAGCTTGTTTTGTAGTTTAATTCGGCCGACCATGCTGACTTATTCTGTTATGTTTGCAGCTAAGCACGGTGCTAAGAATTGTAAGTCGTCACCTCGGGCGCGTGCTAGAAGTGAGGCCATACTCGCGATCCTTGTCAGCAAATGCGGCCACAAGCAGTTGTTGCACGAGCTTCGTGTCAGCCGTCTTTGGGCATTCACCAGGACGAGTAAGTGGATTTTGGTTTTCTTTATTAGTTTTCCAAGTGTTTTCGTGCGGTCGAATTAATGCGTTTTGGACTTGCTTGCAGAAGTCTCTGATTACATAATGTCGAAGCCATCGGGTCAGTGGGCGCTCGCTATGCGCGCTATAATGCGTCAAATCCAGGCGGAGCAAGAAAACGCCTTTGCCTTTGGTCAAGGGAGTGTCTCGACCGAAGAGAGGCAGGGGTCTTCGGCCGACAATGCTCGCTCTAGTCGGGCGCCATCTGATGGAAAGGGTCCCTATGGTGCTGAGGGGACGACTATGGCTGAAGAGCAGCATCCTTCGGCCGAAGAGGAGAGGAGTCCTGTTGCTCCGATTGACAAGGAGAAGAGGTCAAGGGAGGAAGAGGAAGGAGATGAGGAGGAGGAAGAAGAGGAGCTTGTGCGCCCGCGGAGGCGGGTTAAGCACATTGGCAGGAAGCCCGCTTCTGGTGGGAGCGGCCTCTTCCTTGAATTTCCCGGCGATTCTTCCACTCGAAGGGTTACGACCGGGATGGTGAAGGCTGCAGATGGTTTTTTCTTTCCTTTGGATGAGGAGTGGTTGAACTCTCTGTCCTTCACCCAGTTCAACGAGATGGCCGTTGGAGGCTTGTACAGGGTAAGTTCCTGAAACTTCACCTTCTTATGTTGATTTACTGTCAACTTATTTTTGACTGTTTGATTTTCTTTCAGGCGCTTCAAAGTGCGGTGGGGATGCGCCGCCATTTTTCAGCCGTTATGTGTGACCGGGGAGAGATGGAGGCTAGTGTCAGCAAGGCTTCGGCCGAGCTTAGGGCTGCCCAGGATGACTTGGGAAAGGTAACAGCTCAGTGCGTTGAGGCTGTTAGACGCTCTGAGGCGTTGCAGGCCCATAACTTGGGTCTCGAGTCTTCTTGCAAGATGAAGGACGTTGAGCTTCACAGGCAGGCCAAGGAGATTGAAGAGTTGAAGTCTTTCAAGTCTGCGACTGAAGAGAAGATAAATGACTTAGAGGGTCAAGTGGAGGTCCTGACTGAGAAGGCTGCTTAGGCCGAAGTCACCACTAGGGCCTTTGCCCTCAAACAAGTTATCAGGGGGTTATTGACTCCCGAGCTGGCGAAGATTGAGCTTGATGCCACGGCCACGTTGCGAGATGATGCTGGTTTATGATTTCTCTTTTCTTTTTCCTTTTTGTAATACTTTGCTTTTGGTGTAATCTTTTATCAATCAATGAAAAGATATTTTGTTGCAATTTTCTCTGTGCTTTCTGCCTTTTCTTTTCGATCGGGGAACCAATCCCTCATTTAATGTTCAACTAAGTTGACTTTTCAGGGCCCTTTGGCGAAGTGTCTTCGCCCGAGACCTTCTGGATTTACTAGAGGCTTGCCCTTTGGCGATTTTTTGGGTTGCCCTTTGGCAATGTGTCTAGGCCTGAGACCTTCAGGATTTACCAGAGGCTTGCCCTTTGGCAAAGTGTCTTCGCCCGAGACCTTCTGGATTTACCAGAGGCTTGCCCTTTGGCAATTTTTTCGGGTTGCCCTTTGACAATGTGTCTTGGCTCGAGACCTTCTGGATTTACCAGAGGCTTGCCCTTTGACAATTTTTTCAGGTTGCCCTTTGGCAATGTGTCTTTGCCCGAGACCTTCTGGATTTACCAGAGGCTTGCCCTTTGGCAATTTTTTGGGTTGCCCTTTGGCAATTTTTCGGGTTGCCCTTTGGCAATGTGTCTTCGCCCGAGACCTTCTGGATTTACTAGAGGCTTGCCATTTGGCAATTTTTTTGGGTTACCCTTTGGCAATGTGTCTTGGCCCGAGACCTTCTGGATTTACCAGAGGCTTGCCCTTTGACAATTTTTTCGGGTTGCCCTCTGGCAATGTGTCTTAGCCTGAGACCTTCTGGATTTACAAGAGGCTTGCCCTTTGGCAATTTTTTCGGGTTGCCCTTTGGCAATGTGTCTTGGGCCGAGACCTTCTGGATTTACCAGAAGCTTGCCCTTTGGAAATTTTTTTCGGGTTGCCCTTTGGCAATTTTTTCGGGTTGCCCTTTGGCAATGTGTCTTTGCCCGAGACCTTCTGGATTTATCAGAGGCTTGTCCTTTGCAAATTTTTCGGGTTGCCCTTTGGCAATGTGCGAGATATTAAGAAGAGTAGTAGATGAGATAAAAAGCTTTGTTTTATTGCTTTAAGGTGGGGCCTCGTTAAAAACCCTCTTTTGGGGAAAAGAGTGTCCGTTATTACAGTTATGGTGCTATATTCCAAATTGGTACCTTTTGAGATGGTGTATGTTCCAGCTATGTTCTATCCCTTTCCCTTCTTTGGTGAGCAGCTTGTAGGACCCTTTTCCGGCTGCTCGCTCCACTTGGTATGGTCCTTCCCAGCTTTCGGCCAATTTTCCATGGGCTTGGTTTCTCGTGTTCTGGAACACTCTTCTGAGTACCCAATCTCCGGGTTGGAAGGTTCGGGCCTTGACTTTTTTGTTGTACTGCCTTGCTATCCCCATTTAGTATTAAGCTATTCTCCGCTATGAGTTCTCCCTTTTTTCGTCCGAAGTATTTCTTTCGAAGGCCAAGACATGTTCATTGGCTCTTCCATTTAGCCTTTCTTGTGGCGATAGGATCTCTGTTGGGAGTACTGCTTCTTTTCCGTAGACCATTGAGAAGGGGGTTTGCAGTGTTTAAGTTCTGGGGGTTGTTCTGAATGCCCAGAGGACTTCGGGAAGGGCTTCGGGCCACAATCCTTTGGCCCCCTCCAGTTTTTTCTTGAGGGAATCTACCACTGCCTTGTTGGATGCTTCGGTTTGACCGTTAGCTTGGGGGTATCTCGGGGTTGAGTATGTGAGTTTTATGTTTAACTGGTTGCAGAAGTCTTTCAGAGTTTGCGATAGGAATTGGGGACTGTTGTTGGTAATGATTTCTCGCGGTATGCAGAATCTACAGACGACGTGTTTCCAGATGAATTTCTGTACTTCTTGCTCTCTGACTCTTTCTAGCGCTTCAGCTTCTATCCACTTCGTGAAGTAATCAGTTACCATTAGTACGTACCTTTTTCGACCCTGTGTGGATATCGGGAAAGGCCCGATGATGTCCATCCCCCATTTGTCGAACGGCCATGGAGAGGTGATGCTGTGTAGATTTTCAGCGGGGAGGTTGGAGTAGTTGGCGTGTCTTTGGCATTTATCGCATTTCTTTACAAGTTCGGCTGTATCTGTCTTCATGGTTGGCCAGTAATACCCGGCTCTATGTGCTCTAAATGCCAGGCTCCTGCCTCCGGAGTGGTTCCCGACTGAACTTAAATGAAGCTCTTTCAATACCAGCTCGGCCTCAAAGAGGGAGATGCAGTTTAGGAAGGAACCGCCTATGGATCTTTTAAAAAGTATCCCTCCGATGATGCAAAATCTGGCAGCCTGGGCTCGTAGCTTTCTTGCCTCTGCTTTGTCTTCAGGTACTTGACCATGATTGATGTGCTGATGATGGGGGCTCTCCAGTCGCTCTGTTCTATGGCCAAGGTTTCCTCGTACTCAATGGCCGCTTTGGGAAGGAAGGCGTATACAATTGGCCCCGTTGGCTCGTCTTTTTGCATTGAGGCCCCGAGGTTTGCCATAGCATCGGCCCTCTCGTTTTCTTCCCTTGGGATCTGCTTTATTGCGGCCCTTTGGAAGCATTTCATAAGCTCTTTGGCTATCTTCAAGTACTTGGCCATTTTTTCATTTCGGGCCTGGTATGTGCCGTTTATTTGACACCACCAACTGGGAGTCGCATTTGATCGTTAAATTGTGCGCTCTATTTTCTTTTGCCACCTTTAACCCTGCAATCAGGGCTTCGTATTCGGCCTCGTTGTTGGTGGCTGGGAATTCGCATCGGATTGCTTGGAGTATTTGGGGCAAATTCCGGGGCCGGAGACATACACCTAGGCCGCTGCCGCTTTGCTTGCTGGCTCCGTCCACTTCTAGTATCCATTCTTCGGTTGTAGAAGTTATTAGCTTATTTACTTCGGCCTCGATTACTTCAGTGGACGGGTTTTCCTCGAAGTCCGCTAGAAAATCTACGAGGGCTTGGGATTTGATGGCCTTTTTCCCTTCGAACGATATGTCATGTTCGCTGAGTTCTAGGGCCCACTTCATCCGGATTTCTCTAGGGAGTGTAGTACGGCCCCAAAGGCAATGAGGTTATCACCACGATTGGGTGTCCTTGGAAGTATGCCCGGAGTTTTCTTGCAGCAAATACCAGGCTCAGGATCGTTTTTTCTAAGGCTGGATATCTTGTTTCTGCCGAGGTTAGAGTCTTACTAGCGAAGTATACCGGTTGCTGCTTCCCCCCGATTTCTTTGACCAGAACTGTACTTGCTGCAATCTGTGAATGTGATAGGTACAGATATAGCTTTTCATTAGCTTCCGATTTAGCTAAGAATGGAGGGCTGGTCAAGAAATCTTTGATGTCGGCTAGTGCTTTTCTGCAGTTTTCGGTCCACTCAAATTCCTTGGACTTTTTAAGGGACTCGAAAAAGGGCTGGAACTTTTCCGATGCCTTTGGGATGAACCTGGTTAGGGCCGCCAATCTTCCAGTGAGCTTTTGCACGTCTTTCTTGTTCTGAGGCTCCGCTATGTTTAGGATCGGCTTGATTTGGTCTTGGTTGGCCTCAATCCCTTTCTTCGTTACTAGATACCCCAAGAATTTTCCCGCTTTGACTCCGAACTAGCATTTGGTGGGGTTCAACTTCATGTTGTACTTTCGGAGGGCTTCGAATGCCTGACTTAAATGGTGAACGTGCTGGCTTGTTTGCTCTGATTTCACCAACATATCATCAATGTATACCTCCATAGTCTTCCCCAATTTGTCGGTGAACATTTTGTTCATGAGTCTTTGATAGGTGGAGCCCGCATTTTTCAGTCCGAAGGGCATTACTTTGTAGCAATAGATGCCCCGCTCTGTGATGAAGACGATTTTTTCTTGGTCACGGGGGTGTATCAGTATCTAATTATAACCGGAGTATGCATCCATGAAGCTCAGCATCTCGTATCCCGCGGTCGCATCAATGGTGAGATCTATGTGCGGCAGTAGGAACGGATCTTTCGGACATGCTTTATTTAGATCGGTGAAGTCGATGCACACTCTCCATTTCCCATTCTTCTTTTTCACGACCACCACGTTTGCGAGCCATTCGGGGTATTGGACATCCCTGATTGACCCATTTGCAATGAGTTTCTCCACTTCTTCATTGATGATCTCATTCTGCTCTTGAGCGAACCTTCTGCGTTTTTGTCTCACTGGTTTCATCCCCTCTTTCACATTCAGTTTGTGGGTATTGACTGCTGCGTCGATTCCAGTCATGTCTGTGTGTGACCAGGCGAAGCAGTCCTGGTTGGCCCAAAGGAAGTTTATCAGTTCTTCCATTTCTCTTCTCTCCAGCATGGCCCCGATTTGCACTGTTTTCCCCTCATCCAGTGATATTTCATCCACTTCGTGCTCGGCCGGGTCTAGGGTTGCCTTCGGCCGCGTCTGTGATTGCTATACTTCTGCCGCTTTTTGTTTCAAGCAGTTGGCGTAGCATTCTTTGGATGCATTTTGTTCCCCTCTTATCTGCTTGATCCTGTGTGGAGTCGGGAATTTAATCAGCTGGTGGTACGTTGAGGGTATGGCTTTCATCCCATGGATCCAGGGCCTTCCTAAAATTACATTATAAGGAGAATTGGAGCTTATTACCAGGAAGGTGGTTTGGAGGTTTATTCCTTCTGCGTATACAGGTAACTCGATTTCTCCGATGGTAGAGGTGGCTTTTCCGTCAAAGCCTACGAGAGAGATAGCCTTCCTACGCATCATCCTTTCGTCCAGCTGCATGTTTCTGAACGTCTCCAAGAATAGGATATTGGCTGAGCTACCGTTGTCGACTAGTACCCTCTTTACCGTCAGGTTCGCTATGGAGATTTTGATCACCAATGCGTCATGGTGAGGCGCATTTACTTCTCCGGCTTCTCCTTCAGTGAAAGTGATGGAGTAACGGTTGTTCGTGTCCTCACTTCTGACGCTGTATATGCTCTGAGTTTCTCTGAGCTTTCTCTTCACGGCCGAGCTTGTCAGTCCGCATATATCAGATCCCCCAGCTATCATGTTAATCACCCTTTCTTCTGCATTTGCTACCGGGGTTGGGTTCACCCGCTGTCGGTTTTTGTCGGCTTCGGCCGCAATTTCCCGTCCTTTCTCAGTTAAGTATTCCCGCAGGTGCGCAGTTTTGATTAGCTCCGCTACTTCCCTTTTTAAGGTCCAGCACTCATCAGTATTTTGGCCGTGATCCCCATGGAATTGGCAGTATCGGGACATGTCCTTTCGCGCAGAGGGGTTTTTGGATTTTTCGGGCTACCTAACTCTGTCTCCTAAGGCTTTGAGTACCGTTAGGGCTTCCCTCATGGGTATAGTGAGGGGGTATGGGAGCAGCTCCTTTTCCCTACGTATGGGATCGGGACCAGTGTAGTTTGGCTGGAGGAGCTTCCGCGACCGGAGTCCCTTTGGCTCCTTCTGTAATCTTCACTTCGTGCATTACCGGTAAAGTCGCTTCGCCCTCGAGTATTTGAGGAGCTCTGTGGTCCTCTCTGATTCCTAGGTTGGAATTCCTCTTCGTACTCCATCGCATCTTCTGCCCTTTCTAGCACATCTTCGAATGTCCTGGATTTTATCAGTTTGAGGCTTTTGTAAAATTTTGATGTCTTTACGAGCCCTTTTATGAAGGCTTTGATGACACTTTTGTCCCTGCAGTCTGGGATGGCCATCTTTGTTTGCTTGAACTTCCTTACATATTGCCTGAGGCTCTCATTGGCTCCCTGTTTCAGGTCATAGAGGTCATCCACATCTTTTTCTTTTCCTTGACTGTCAGAGAAGTGATTGACGAACTTCGTGGCCAATGAGGAGAAAGATTTGATGCTTTTTTCGGGGAGGGCCGAATACCATCTTTGGGCGGTTTCGGTTAGGGTGGAGCCGAAGGCTTTGCACATTATGGCCTCCAAATCTTCTTCAGGGATATTGCATGTCCTCATGCGAGTCTTGTAGCCAACGATGTGATCTTCGGGGTCTGTTGTTCCCTCATAAGGTTTCATACTAGGGATGGAAAACCTTTTCGGCATCTTCGTGTCTAGGATCCAGGATGTGAATGGGGTGTCGAAATAGCGTGTCGTCGAAGAGCGCATAATGACCCTTCTACCCGAAGTTCATTGTACCAGATCTTTCAATTCTCTGATTTCACGATCGCGGAGTTTTTCGCGGCTTCTTTTGGACGATGTCGGCTTCCTCTGCTCATTATCGGAACTGCTTGAGCTGTTCCGGTCTAGAGTTTTGCGACTTTCCGTTGATCCGTCGCTTTCTTCAGACCCTTTGTCGGAGCCTTCTTCAAAGTTGAGTCTCCTCTTGCGGAAGGGTGAATATCTCCAGCTTGATCGCTTGGTTCTTCCCCTAGAGGAGGCTTTTCTGGATTCTGCTTTTTTTTTTCCACAGTTCCTTCTCTTCTTCTGCTTTCTTGAGCATCTCCGTCATGATGGCGAGTTGTTCCTCTGACGTCTTTGGAGTTTGGTCTTCTACGATGACGGTGTTGGGATTTGCTGGTGCCATGTTTGACGAGAATGGAATGGGGTTAGGGTAATTCGGAAATTGGATTTTGTTATTTTTCTGAGATCTCAGCCTTGTGTGTGAGGTTTCGTAGCCCCATAGTGGGCGCCAAACTGTGGTGTCAAATCAACCACAGTCAAATATTAGGCTAAGATTGCTTGAGAAAATTGTTAAAAAGCTTACAGAGATAATTTCACAGAGTTTAGCTCTAATGAATAAAAAATCGGATCCTTTTACAATCATCCCTACCCCCTATTTATAGAAGGTATTAAGGTCCTATTTCTATCTGGATTGGGATTCTTTATTCTCCTTGAACTCGGTCTCTTTTTTGGACTTAGTCTTTTCTTGGGCTTGATTTCCTTTTTGGGCTTGGTCTCCTCCTAGGGCTTGGTTTCCTTCTTGGACTGGGTTTCCTCTCTGGACTTGGTTTCCTTCTTGGACTTGGTTTCCTTTTTGGATTTGGGCTTGTTGGTGCTATCCGGGTCTGTATCAGGTTCTTCGGCCGCAGTGGTTACTTGGGTGTGTTCGGCCGCAGGTTTGGTGAGTCCACTTCGGCCGAAGGGGCATTGGTCCTCTTCGGCCGAAGGTTTTGGCTGTGTTTATGACTTAGGTTTATTTTTCAATTCGTTTAGGGCCCGTAACTTTCTGAGATCGTAAGTTGTTATCCCACCACAATATTTGCTTACGTAATTTTTCATGCTTGATTTAAATAACTCTTAAATATATATATATATATATTATAACTTTATTTATTTTAACTTAATTTTTAAATTAATTCAAATAAATATTTTATATAGTTGAAATTATTTTTTATAAAAACATATCTATATACTTTTATAAATACAAGTATATATAATACTTATTTTATTAATTCAAATAAATATATCTATATACATAAGTATTCTTATTTTATTAAAACACATTCTATTATATTTATAAAATTTTTACCCTTAAAACACTTTCTAGTGTATTTATAAAAGTTTTATATACTATTTTTAGTAATGGATTTTTTGTTAAAATTTATATTTTTTTAAATGTAAAAAGTCTTAATTCAATTAAGGTATCTATCTACTTGTTTTTAATATTTTACTTAACTTAAAATAAGTCATTTTTTTAATCGGACTATTTTATCTTTATAATATCTCCAATTATTATTTTTTTGATAATTTTTTTTGATAATTTATTAAGATGATTTGAGTGATTTGTTTTTTCATTTAAAAATCAACTTAAAATAAGTAATTATGTTGTTAATTTACAATTTTATCCTTTTATCAATTTTTTTAAAAGAAAAATGTATGATAGATTAATAAATTTATTTATTATTTTTAATACATAAATAGATATTATTATAATCCATATAATTTTTTATTTTTATTATTATTTTTTATCCTTATGAACTTAAATAAAATAAATATAAATAATAAAAATAATTATAAAATACAATTTGTTATTTTATTAATTAAAATAAATAATTTATGATATTCTAATTAATATATATATATATACATAAGATAAAAAAAATATTAAAAAAAAATCACAATCATATATTTATTATTTGCATTAAATTTATAGTCACATACACATAGAAATTGTAACGAGGAACATAGAAATCATAATCAAATTTATTATTTTTATTAAAATTCAAAATTCAAAATATTTGTTACACTATTATGTATACATATATAGAAATTATCACAATATAATAGCATTTAATTATAGATTTTTTTATTGAAAATCACAATCGTATTTTATATTCACATGATCACGTATAAACAAAGACACGGTTATAAGGATATATATGTAAGAAGATGTCATTCGCATTTTGTATTCAAATTTAAATTAAAAAATTTGTCTTAATTATTCAGATAAAAATCACTTAAATTCAGATAATTTTTTTTAAAAAAAATAAATCGCTTAAATCATTTAATTTCAAACTTCAGACACATCCAATCTTAAGTGGACAAAAACAAAAGGGCTCTAAAAGGGAGGGCGCTAGCCATCTCCACACCTACTCTGTTCATAATAAGCTCATATAAGCTCTTTTGTTTCACTCATCTAGGTTCAAAGTCAATCATTCATTTGTGCAAACAATTGTATCTAATACGACTGATTTCCAGTCTCTATACAACCAAATTCACTTTTTACTCTATCCCCTAATGTTTAATTAATACCTCACCAGCCCTTTTTACAATAAAATAAATTTATCATTTGAATAATATTAAGGTTATATACAAAAATTACCATTCAGCATACATATTCAAACAACTTTGAATAGTTATCCTAAGAGAGAATCATCAAATAGAAACCGAAAAGCCATAATATAATGAAGCAAGAAGACTCATCCAATAACAATAGAGCTAACAGCTGATGAAGATTCTCACCTTTATTTTCTGTGCCACAAAAAGGTGTTTCAAAGAGTGGGAATGTTGTAAATATTTAAATGGTTGAAAATGATGTAAAACGCTTTAGTACTTCATTAGCAGTGTAAAATGATTTAGTACATTTGTTAAACGGCGAGCCTGTAATATCATGATAAGGGAAGTGTAAAGTAGAAAAGCAAAATTACAACACAAAAACAGTGTTATTCGCACTTTTATAAAATAGTACGTTAAGGAAGAAAAGCATGTTAAGAGAAGAAAAGCATGTCTGGGTAGATGATACTATTATAAATTCTATGTTTTGTGTCTTCAAGTTCATCATAATAGGTAAAGATGGAGTTTCAAAATCTTAACAGTCATCTTTTCATTAGTGTAAGGAAATAATCATTATAATGTTGTAAAATAAAAAGAGGAGTGATTAGAAGAAAACAGTTTTATAATAACCGAAAAATAAATTGGGATCAGAAAGTACTTGGTAATCTTGGATTGGATCCAGAAACTTATCAACATCCAGAGAAAATGGAACACGGAAGCAAGAAGCAAAAATGAGTTATATCAGAAACAGAAATGCAGAAGAGGAAAAAGAGAAACCATTTGTAATCTTATTGATGGATAACACACATATATATATATATATATATATACAGAGCAAATGAGGTACGTGTCAAATATTTAGTAAACAAGTACATGCAATGCAACACGTATTGTGTGGTGGAATCCACCTTGCACTTAGCTGTATCACAACACTCCCCCTTGGATTCCACCATATGACTGTCTCGTTAAAACCTTGCCAGAAAAACCCAGTGGGATAAAAACCGGACGAAGGAAAAAGAGTACAGTTGTGGAATCCAATTACAAAAACTCCCCCTGTTAATTACACCCATAATCTAATCTACTAATCTGGAGAGCTTTCGCATTCCGATATCATAAACGAGCTTTTCGAACGTTGATGTTGGTAACGATTTCGTTAGTAGATCGGCTAGATTATTGCTGGATCTGATTTGCTTCACATCGATTTGACCCGTATTCTGAAGCTCGTGGGTGTAGAAGAATTTTGGGGAAATGTGCTTGGTTCGATCTCTTTTGATGTAACCTCCCCGAACTTGGGCGATGCATGCAGCATTATCTTCAAATATCACAGTTGGCCCATTCGTAGTTTCGGAGATACCACATGAATTCTGGATATGTTGGATCATTGATCTCAACCAAATACACTCTCGACTGGTTTCATGTAATGCCAATATTTCAGCATGATTTGAGGACATGGCTACTAAAGTTTGTTTCATAGATATCAGGAGATCGCAATACCATTATATGTGAAAATATAGCCAGTTTGAGAACGCCCTTTATGCGGATCCGAAAGGTATCCAGCATCGGCATAACCAGTCAAACCCAGAATTTTATCAGAATTCGTATAAAATAATCCCAAATCTTTCGTACCCCTCAGGTAACGAAAAAATATGTTTGATTCCATTCCAATGACGACGAGTTGGTGCAGACTATATCTCGCTAATAAATTTACAGCAAACGAGATATCTGGTCTCGTACATTGAGCCAAATATAATAACGCACCAATCGCACTTAGATATGGTACTTCAGGACCAAGTAATTGTTCGTCATCATCCTTCGGTCGGAATGGATCCTTTTTGGGATCAAGTGTTCTTACAACCATGGGTGTACTCAACGGATGGGCATTATCCATATTAAACCTTTTTATTACTTTTTCAATGTACGCTGATTGATAAACCAATATCCCATTTGGTTTATGTTCAATTTCCAGACCAAGACAATATTTCGTTTTTCCCATATCTTTCATTTCAAACTCCTTTTTCAGATATTCAGCAGTTTGTTGGATCGCTTCTGGAGTCCCAATGATATTCATATCATCCAAATAAACTGCGATAATTGCAAAACCAGACCCTGATCTCTTAATGAAGATACACAGACATATTGTATTATTCTGGTATCCTTCCTTAACCAAATACTCGCTTAGGCGGTTATACCACATTCTCCCAGATTGTTTCAATCCATACAGGGATTTTTGTAATTTTATGGAATACAAGTTTCGAGATTTTGATCGATGAGATTTAGATAATTTCAGTCCTTCTGGGAGCTTCATGTAAATATCAGAATCAAGTGATCCATACAGATAAGCAGTAACTACATCCATTAAACACATTTCCTGTTTTTCAGCAATTGTAAGACTTAACAAAAATCGAAATGTAATTATATCCATGACTGCGGAATACGTTTCATCGTAATCAATTCCAGGTCTTTGTGAGAACCCTTGTGCAACCAAACGTGCTTTGTATCTCACAATTTCATTTCTTTCATTTCGTTTCCGAATGAATATCCATTTGTAACCAACTGGTTGAATATCTTCAGGTGTTTGAACTATGGGTCCAAAAATTTTTTGTTTATTCAACGAATTTAATTCTGCCTGGATTGCTTCTTCCCATTTTTTCTAGTCATGCCTATTTTTACATTCTTGGATATCACGTGGCTCATAATCATCATATGAAATACTAATTGCCACTGAGTATGAAAATAAATCATCAACGATTGTTTCATTTCGATTCCAAGTCTCTTGGATGAAGTCTATGGAAATTTCTTCATTTTTTGATTCTGGTATTCTCGTATTATTTTCTCCTTCTGGGAGGCTATTTTCAGGAATCTCATCAACTTTTGGGATTTTGTCAGATGTGGTTTTAGGATCCAAATCATTTTTGTTTCGTTTTTGTGGGATTGTATCTTTTGAACCAGGGGGTCTACCATGCTTCTGGCGGGGAATTAGAGTTTCATTTGCTATTGTCTTTTGAGATTGTCCTTCTGGAACAATTACCCTTGCTGGTATATTAGCAGCTTCAATATAAGACTTGGTTATTTTCGAAGTATCATTGAATGCATCAGGCATTCGATTAGCTATCATTTGTAAATGTAGGATCCTTTGAACTTCGAGTTCATATTGCGGGGTACGCGGATCCATATGCACCAGAGTTGGAACCTTCCAGGTTAATTCAGATTTCTCTTCTGGAGAATTATTTCCTTTTCCAAACGATGGAAAATTACTTTCATCAAAATGACAGTCAGCGAATCTAGTTGTAAATAAATCTTCTGTCATTGGTTCCAAATATCTAATAATTGATGAAGAATCAAAACCCATATATATTTCAAAACGTCTTTGGGGTCCCATTTTTGTTCTCTGAGTTGGGGTAATGGGTACATATACAGCACACCTTAATGTTCTCAAATGCGAGACGTTAGGAGGATGCTCAAATACTAACTGTAATGGGGAATATTGGTTATAAGTTGTTGGGCAAATACGAATCAATGCAGTAGCATGCAATATAGCATGTCCCCAAACAGTTACTGCTAATTTCGAGCGCATTAATATAGTTCGCGCAATTAATTGAAGGCGCTTAATTAATGATTCAGCTAATCCATTTTGGGTATGAACATGCGGTACTAGATGTTCAACATCAATCCTAGATACTTGACAATATTCATCAATTGCTTTTGATGTAAATTCCCCAGCATTATCAAGTCTTATACTCTTAATAGGGTAATCTGGAAAATGAGCTCGTAATCGAGTAATCTGTGCTAGCAACTTAGCAAAAGCAACATTACGAGTGGAACAAGCATACATGGGACCATCTTGCAGATGCGTCTATCAATACCATAAAGTAGCGAAATGGTCCACTAGGTGGATGAATGGGTCCACATATATCTCCTTGAATTCTCTGTAAAAATGATGGAGATTCAAAACCTACTTTCGTAAACGATGGTTTCGTTATCAATTTCCCTTGGGAACATGGGATACGCAGGTCCCTATCATTTAGTAGAATTTTATAATTTCTCAGTGAATGCCCTTCTGAATTCGCTATTATTCTTCGCATCATTGTGGATCCCGGATGCCCAAATCTATCATGCCAAAGCTGGAATATTCTGGGATCAGAGAACTTATGGTTCTCAATAGCATGGGTTTCAATATGCCTGATGGTTGTATAATATAATCCAGATGATGAAATAGGCAATTTTTCAATCACAAGCTTCTGGCCTGATTTGTTCGAAACAATACACAAATATTCAACACCCTTTTCATCAACTGTTTCAATATGATATCCATTCATTCTTATATCTTTGAAATTGAGCAAATTTCTTCTGGATTTGTGAGAGTATAACGCATTTTCGATTTCCAATTTAGTGTTATTTGGTAATACAATTGAAGCTCTTTCGGAGCCTTCGATCAGATCTACTGGACCTGATATGGTATTCACTTTAACTTGAATTGGAATGAATTTCAGAAAATATTTTGTATCTCTCAAAATCGTTTGGGTTGTAGCGCTATCGACTAAACATATATCTCCAGATATAACCAATTCTTGATTCGAACCCAAAATGAAACATAACATTAATTGAATGGAAATGTAATATTCATAACTATTTACAAATCTTTACAATCAAAACTAAAATTACATTCCATTCTATTTACATTCCAAAAACAAGAAAATACATTCACTTGTAATTAACAGTTCCATCACCAATCAGATGATCTATCTTCCCATCAGGATCTTCAAAGAAATCAGCAGTTTCTAGATTTGATATGTCGACAGGACCAATATCACCATCCCAAAAACATCAGCCATATTTGCTTCGTTATTCTTTTCTTTTTCTTGTTCACTCCTCAGCTTCTGATAAGCTTCAACTACATGTTTGGGAGCGCGACAAGTTCTCGAATAACAAGTGGGGGAACCACATCTATAACATGGACCACGATTGAACTTCGGTGGTTCCATAACTTCTTTCCCTTTGCTGGAACTAACATTATTATTCCACTTCTGGGGAGCATTTGGATTATGATATGGATGTCCATAATCCCTATTACGACCACGTCCCTGACCATTTTCAGAACCTCTACCACCTCGGCCATTAACACGACCATTTCCATAATCATTCCAACGTTCAGAATTACGGCCACGACCACGACCACGGCCACGACCACGACCACGGTAACCACGACCACGACCACGGCCTGGATTTTCATTATAATGTGCATTCACTTCTGGGAATGCTTGGGTGCCAACAGGGCGCCTTTCGCTATTTTTCAACAACAACTGGTTTTGTTTTTCAGCAATATCTAAATGTCTAATCAAATCATCATATTTTTGGAATTTCATTTCCCGATACTGCTGTTGTAAAATTGTTTGGGAAGGATGGAATGTGGTAAATGTCTTATTCAACATTTCATGGTCAGTTTTCGTTTCCCCACACATTTTTAGCTTATTCACAATCAAATACATGGCTGAGTTGTATTCACTCATGCTTTTGAAATCTTAGAATCTCAAATTATGCCATTCATCTGGTGCTTCAGGCAGGATGATCTCATTTTGGCGATTGTATCTAGAAATCAATGCTTGCCACAGATCTGCAAGATCAGTGACAGTCATTTACTGATTTTGTAAATCATCATTCAGATGGGTTCGGATTATAATCAAAGCTTTATTCTTTTGTTGCTCAGTTGTTTCATTATTCTTATCCAGAGTCCCGTACAGGTTTTTGGATTTCAACCTATTCCACAATCACTCAACCATCTCATATAATTCGCTCAAAAAACCAACAATATCTCAAATTTGTATCGATTCATTTTCTGCAAAACAAGAACACTTTCTTTAAATTTCCAGATATCCAAAATTCAATTATTCAAAAATTCAATTATTCAGCTCGGGTGAATAATATTATCATTTCAAGCTTTCCAGATCCACCATTTATTTAACTCAGGTGAATAATGATATTTTTCTAAAAATTTTCAAAATTTTCCAGAATACACAGAAGAAAGAAAACATCATCACCAGACACTTTCTAATCTGGAAGATCCGGCAAAGCGGCAACTAGAGAGCATACTCGTGCTGATAACGTGTTGTAAAATAAAAAAGGAAGTGGGTAGAAGAAAACAGTTCTATAATAATCGAAAAATAAATTGGGATCAGAAAGTACCTGGTGATCTTGGATTGGATCCAGAAACTTATCAACGTACAAAGGAAATGGAACACAGAAGCAAGAAGCAAAAATGAGTTATATCAGAAACAGAAATACGGAAGAGGAAGAAGAGAAACCATTTGTAATCTTATTGATGGATAATATATATATATATATATATATATATATATAGAGCAAAGGAAGTACATGTCAAATATTTAGTAAACAGGTATATGCAGTGCAACACGTATTGCGTGGTGGAATCCACCTTGCACTTAGCTGTATCACACCATATAACACTTTTTTTTTTCATTAATGTAAGAGAAAATCATTATAATCCTAGATGTTGTATCTTGAAATTTAGATTCAAAGCTTGAATAGAGATAAATTTTTATAATGTGATGTTTGACCCACGACATACAAAATCAAAATGCGAGTGAACTGTCAACGACTAGTGACTACACTATCATTACCTGACCAAGACACTTACAATCTCTATATATATATATATAGCAAAATGAGAGAGTTTACTTATCTTGAGAATTCGACACGTGCCAATTATAAAAGATTAGACGTGTCCTTCCAAATTGATTAATTTTTTACGATCTTATTTTTTTCTCTCCTATTTATTGTGTGAGATCCTTTCTCTTCATCTCTCTCATTTATTTGTTGAGACCGTATATCTTCATCTTCTCTAAGATTTTGATAGTTCTCTTCCCTGTATAAAAGCCTACTCAAATCTCAAAACCATTCATTACCCAATTCTCATTCTTCTTCCTTTTTTCTATCAATTCAATATTGTCTCTCTACGTCATGAGTAACAAGCGGAGTCCTCCGATTCGTAAGATTCATATCTCTTTTTACTTTCGCTTTTTCCTATTTGATTTTGATTTTAATTTTAATTTTTGAGTTCTGATTTTTGACTATTTTTAGATTTCATTACGATGATTCTTGAGTGCAAGAGTCGATGAAGTTGTTAATGATAAAAACTCTGTCGTTATATTTGTTTCGATGTTGTTATGTTTACTGTTTTACATTTAGGTATCTATAAACTAAGATTAGTGTGTGTATGCGTTCTGTTTGTACTTTGTACAATTGAAAATTTGGAGTTAAAATAAAGAATAATACACACATATGATTTCATTCTCATTTTCACATTCTTTACAATTTCTATGTTGCTATGAGTATCAAAATTTTATTTTTTCTTCATATTTGTTTTATTTCTATCCTTATAGTTATTATGGTAATGAGAAGATGAATAATACATACAAAAATTAAGGAATTTTTTAAAATAATTTTATTTAATACTGTAAGTTAATTAAAAATTTTTATTTTTATATCATAATAAAATTATTTTATTATTTGTTATGAGTCCATCATAATAAAATTAAATAATTTTGTCTAAATTATAATTGAGGGTTCAAGCTTGAAAATCTTTAAAAATTGCAAGTTTTGAACTTTTTTTATTTGTCTGATTATTTCGACATTAATTATACTACACATGATCCATGTTATTAACCTCTTAATTTTCTCTCATTTGCTCTATCTTTTTACCATTACTTTTAAATAACTACAATTATAAATATACTTTGAAAAATATCAATATTTTTAATACATTAAATTATACGTATCAATACACAAAAAATTATATGTCTTTTAATACTTTAAAAAATTTTGGCTTTTAATATTCTAAAATCTATCTTACGTTTATATATATATATATATACGCACACGCATCATTTATATAAATAATTATAGAAAGAGATATGAGAGAAAATTAGTTAAAATGTCAAGGTTTAAATTTAGTTAACATTTTGTATCTTTCTTATTATTAATTGTGTCTCTTTATCTTTCCATTCTCCCATTAATTACGTCGTTTCTTAATGTGTGTCTCTTTATCTCTCCCCATTTTGATGTGACTCTTTCTCTTCATATTCTCATCGAATTTAATGCAATTAGATTTTATGATAAAAATTTATTTTAGATAATATTCCATTAAAATGTTAATTAATTTTCTATAAATTCTGAGCACATAAATCAACACCACCATTACTCTCTTCAAAATGTCACATATATGTGTTTCACTTACATTTCTACTCTCTTATAAATCAGCACCACCAATCATTAGTTTGCAGACAATAACGATGACTACGTGGAAGATGTGATCCTCCACATTTCGATTCGTACAAATAGTTGTGATGACGTCGTGGATGTGAAGCATTGCTACTCGGTTTGTGTAGGAAGCAACTTCTATGATGGAGATATAAACTACAATCCTCGGTTTGTGCACGTCGATGTAAACTAAACTAAAACTTTTATTAAAAATTTTAAATTTTTGTATTCAGTCTTCAGAATTCAAATTCAAAGGCGACCTTGTGTAAATCCATTCATCACCAACTTTGTTTTGTGATTTTATCGTATTTGTTCACGTGGATTATAGTTTATGTAATGACCAAGTCAAATAATAAAATAAGTTTGTGTTTCATTTAAATTTATCTTCTTTTTTTTTCCTTATGCTTGACAAAAGTTTATAAAAAGTTAATATTCATCCCACTTATATTTTTAGTTAACAATATATGGTGTTTTGTTTAACTTTCCATTTCAAAATTCAAAGGTGATAGAATAGAAAAATAAATAAATAAAAATAAAATAGTAAATTTGTCAAAATTAAGAAAATAAATTTTCGAACTCGGATTATTGAGTATGGGGAAAATAAATTAAAATAATACAAAGTTTAAATTTATAAAAGTAATAACAATATTATAATTTGATTTTAAATCAACTCGCATGAATTAAGGAAAATAAATGGAAATAGAGTATGAAACAAAAAAATAGAAAATTAAAAGAAATTTTGTGCATTAATGAAATGAAATTGTAAATTAGGATGAATTTTTTTTTTTTTTAAAAAATAGAAAATTGAAAATATTAAAAATACTAAATGTTCCATCATTTTTATTTTTTTATGTAAAATTAATTATGATATTTTAATGTTGCACCATTAAAGTTCAACTATTCATTTTTTTAAACTTAAATCATTAGTAGTATTAAAATAAAATTTTAATTACATTTAAATAAAAATCTTTCTTATTCTCATATAAATGTCGATACTTATAACTTAATATTGAAATAATTAAATGATGATAAGTGAACTTCAATTTATTAAAATTTGGTAATAGATATTGATTATATAATTAAAATTCTATATTTTGTATTTAATTTGTTATGTTATTATATTCATTTTATTATTATTAAATTGAAATGAAACTAAGGGTGGGAATAGGCCAGACGGTCTTTCAGGAGCCCATGGCCTAGCCTGTATAGGGTCTGGCTTAGCCTGACCTATTTAATAAATAGGCTGGATTCAATTTTTTTCAAAAACCTATTTAATTAAATAGGTCAGGCTGAAGCTATTGTAAAAGTCTTCAAAACTTAACAGGCTAGCCCATATATTATTTATATGTATTTTATTTATTAAATCTATTAACAAGTTTGTTTTAAAAATTTTAAGTGCAACAATTTGTTTTAAATATAAAGCTCAACATCTTATTTATAAATATAAGTAGTAGTTAACATGCTTTTAAATAGCCTTTCAGGCTGACAGGCCTTTAAAAATGTCAGGTTCAGACCTATGATATAGGTCTGTAATAGGCTTGTAGGCCAGACTCAGACCGAAAAATTAGAATACAAGCCGGACCTATTTAACCAAAAGTCTGGTCTTGCCTATTCCCACCTCTAATTGAAACCCTCTCTATAATGTTAATTTTCAACTCTTTAGGTAGATATAAGATACATAAATCAATTGAATAATACTTAATTAGATTTTACCATTAGTTATTTTGTATTAAAAGAATATCATTTATTGATTTCAATAAAATAGTGAAACACTTAACTTTGCTGGCAGTCAACCTCCAATTTACTATTCTTTACTATTTTAACATTTTTCCTACAAAGTTTGGAAGGGTAATTTGGTCATTCCTGTTTTTAATTTTTAATAAAAATTTTAAAAAAAACATTAATTAAAAATAAAATTTTAAAAATATATTAAAAAACAAATTTAAAATAATATTAAAAATTCTCAAAGGGTAATTTAGTCATTTAAATTTTAGAAAACATTTCTAAAACCCTCCTGGATTTTTTGGGATTATCCCAAAATTTTATGTAATTTTTTTTTCAAAGGATAATTTAATAATAACATGATGAACATTTAATATGAAAAATACGTGATAAAGTTATCGGAACATTAATCAATGATAAAGTTATTCTACATGTAGCGTAAATTATCGTCAATATTACTTTATCCCATTCTAAACACAAGTCAAATGCTTGATAAACATATAAATCGTATTAAATTATACTATCCTATTTCTTATCCTATAAACCATGTGCGCCCTTATGACCCTAGACGATGTTTAACTTAAAATAACCTTCAACAAATGATTTATAATATTTTTCTTCTCCTACCATATATTTTGTAATAACAATTTGTTAACTTCGTACAAAATCTCATTTTGAATATTATTTCAATTCTCATAACGAGATGATTAGTTATATTGTTGTCAAATTGGCATGTATTGATGACTTCTAACATTCTTAAGAAATATAAATAGTTAAACCACTTAATAAAAAATTTTAACTGGTTTGTTATCCCTTTACTGCTCAAACATTTGATATCCCTTATAAATATAATATATATATTTTACTATATGATCCTAGAATATAGTAGTTGTATAGTGCATTGTTGTAAAAGTACTTCAATTTTAAGAGTTGTTCAAGATTGTTGTGGTATTCATATATAAATTAGTTTCACTTGGTACATTATAATTCCATAACCGATTGGTTCGCTAAATAAGCAGTCTGAAGAAGTAATGATTTCGTAGATTGGTTGTAACGTGTATTACTGTTCTTTTGATCTCTTTTACAGAGTGCTTATACTCTGATTTTGCAATGGTTTTACTATATTTTCTCAAGTTTATGTGCTTTTTATTGAATCATATTTTGCCTATAAAAAAATATCAATAAAATCTACGAACTTCTCAAGGCTTAAAATAGTATATTGCTCTATTATTGTATTTTTATTTATAGATGTAAATAACCTAAATTTTTTAATTTGGATATTAAATATGATATTTTTAATAAAAAAACTGTGAAGACACCATGTCAATAATATAGTTATTTATAACTATTTAAATATAAAAATATAAATTATTGAGTGGTTTAACTATTTATATTATATTTGGAAGAGATATCAAATGTTTTAAGTAGTAAAAGAATAACAAACCGGTTAAACATTTTTTATTGAGTGGTTAACTATCGTCTCCTTCTTAGAATTAAAACAATTTTAAAAATGAGATTTTGTACTATACCTAACAAATTTGATACGAAGTTAACAAATTGTAGATAACTTTAATAAAAAGATATAAATATTTTAATATTTATTATATATATAAATTAGTATATCTAGATATATAGCAAGAAGCTCTAAAAACACTTCCATAAAACAATTTATCTTAAAATCTCAAGTAGTGGATTTGGTTTGACCTTTTTCCAAAAGAGTGAAAAACTAGAATTGATCTTAACATGCATAAATGTTGATGTAGCTAAAATTGATATGCTTGCTGATTCGATTTTTCACATGGTTGATTATTCAATTTTTTCATACTAACTGCTAAATTTTGGACTCAAAAATAAACCTCTACTTCAACTTTTCTAACTTGGTTAAAATGATTTATTTTGAAAATTATTATAAAGTTGAAGAGACGTATAATGTGTATCAAGTATAGTATAGCGTGTATATATATATATATATATATATATATATATATATATATAATTGCTTTATGTATTCTAAAATGGAACCATGAATACCTATTAAAATAAAGGTGACTTTTATTGATGTTGTACTAATTTTGTATACTGAAAAAATATTTTATATTTTTATAATCTTAATTTTTATATGTATTATATGCCCAAATATGAACTTTTACTTTTAAAAAAATTATAATAGATGAAAATACTTTGAAAAGAAAAATAAGCAAATTTAGAAAGTATAAAATGATGAAGTTGTAGCAATATAAGTCTAATTTTCTATTTTTTACTTTGGTTTTTGAATATAATTAATTATTGTTGATTTTTCTAATCTAATTAATTATCTTTGATACCTATTTTATTTTAAACATCTTTAAATATACTTTATGATTTTTACAAGAGGCAATATGTATTTCATCTTCATGCTCTCCACTGAAAAAAATAAATAAATAAAAGTAATAAAAAAAATATTTGATAAAATCTTTCTAAAAAAATTATTAAAAAAGTTGGAAAGAATTTAACTAACACATTGATTAATTGTTATAAATTTTTTATAAAGACTTTTATACACTTAATTAAATTAAAACTCATCAATTGGAATAATATATTAAATTGTAAATAAAATAAAATAAATAATTATATTTTTTCTGAAAAAATTTAAAAATTCTCACCTATTATATACCAGTTTTTTTATAAATAATATGAGACAAATAAAACGATAATTTAATATTAATAATTAAAATAAAAATATAAATATTATATAAAAATTTATAAACACCGCGCAACGCTTACATCGCTAGTTAAATATATACTAGAAAAGACGCATAAAATACATTTATATAAATTCACTTATTATTTACAAACTATATATATATATATATATATATATATATATATATATAAACATGTAAGGTTCAACTCTTTACACGTATCTATTTACATACCAATAAAATAAATACCTTTATATTATGTGAAAATTCTAATAAATGAATTATTTAAAGTTCAAAATATAATTATAAGCCTGTTTTGAAAAACATATGAAAACAGACTTTTAACATAGGCTAAGTTTCTCGAAATACCCCTGAAAACTTTGCAATTCACAGTCTGTGAATGACCTATGGAGTGAAAATCAAACTTTATTGTTGCAAACTTTTCAAAAATGACCTACAATTATACAGTAAACTTTTTATGGTAAATAAAAAAAATTATCCCTTATTACTAACTCCATAGACGGAGAAAGGGTCCGCGGGGCCTTGGCCCAGCTCGTAAGAAAGTTATTAATATAATGTGTTATGTACACATTAACAACAAAAATTTAAAGTAACGTGGTGGTTGTGTATTTTCAGTTTTTCGGGAGTTCTATACTATTTGGAAACTTTTTTTTTGAAAAAACTTTCATGTCACATTTTTAATTATTTTTTCTTTACATTATATAAATAAATATATTTTCATCCTTTTATTTATGATTATTAATATTTTAAAAATTTTAAAATAATATACTATATTTATTCTAAATTATTAGTTCATTTTACTATTTTATTTTTTAAAAATTCTTTATAATCTCAATTTATATACAACATTTATAATTTTATTTATTAAATACTAATTATTAGTTATTATTTTGGACCGTAATATTTTTTTAAACCTAACTATTAAATTGTATTATATAAATGTTTTTAAAAAAAAATTCTATAATTGTAAGAATATTATATAATAAAATTTATAAATTTTAAAAATATTATTTATAAAGAATGGCATATAATTTTATAAATTTAGAAAATATTAAATAATTTATAATACATATTATAACCATAATAAGTTATAAATAAATATACATTATCTTCATCCTTCACTAATTACTTGTATCATTAAATTTATCATAAATACAGTTTATAAATGAATTTTCTAACCGTTTTTAATTAAAAGACCGGTAGAGGATGGGATCAAGTCCCATGAGGTTCAGACCCGATCTAAACTTGGTAATGTTTGGGCCAAACTCAAAGGAAGGATTGGGCCGGAGCCAAATCATAATTATGTGGATACACAACCATGCACAAGCCCAGTAAGTTACCCAATGATCGAACAAGGATCGATCCATCGGAGGCTGGAATAGAGTAGAAAGCGGAACGCTCGAAGCAGTAAAGAGACGAGCTAAGAAAATAAAGAAATAATAAGGAAATGATACTCCAATCAATCAAAGAATCCACTGCACGAAATGGAAACGTGGAAGGCCAAGCGTGAAGATGTCAATACGACAAATTGAAGTCAAAAGAACATTTTTAAAATTCAAAACGTTTTGTAATTGAGTTAATGGCATTATGAGTGAGTTAATGACATTAAATAAAATTCAATAGCCATTAATGCCATTAATGCCATTAATGTCATTAATTCAAATTAAGTCACAAAAATCAATATAAATATAGAGACAAAATGAATAAAAGACATTTGAGAAAGAGGAGAAAAAGGGAGAATTGTTGCCGATTTGTTTTCTAATTACAACTAGTATATAAACCCGCGCATTGCGTGGGATCGATTATATTAATATATTTTTTTAATCACTTGAAATCAATAATATAAATATAAAATAATGTCATAGACGGAAATTGTAAGATTATGTTTATTATCATCCATCGGAAAATAAACTGATATTTGTTCTTAAATAGGACTGTATGAGCATTTTGCAATAATTATGTTACAATAATTAAATAAGAATGATAACCAAATAAGTTAATTTAAAAAAATGCTACAATAATAATTTCCAGAGTTACATCTGAATACAAAAATATTTCAACATAATAAAGAAAATAATAACGAAATACAATTTAATATTAATAAGTTTTTTAATTGTTATCTAAGTAAATATTTTTATTGATTGATATAAGATCAATTATATTCGATTTGAGAAATATAATAATTATAAAAAAAAAAAACAAATTTTTTATACTATCATTTTAAATATATTCATAATAATAATTTCAGTTTAAAAAAATAATTAAATAAATTAATATAATTAAAAGTAACATTAGAATTTTAATGGGATTGTTAACATCATACAATTTTTTACTAATGTTCATTTTTATCAATTAGTGTTGTCACAAATTATTATTATTTTCTTAAAATAAATAAACTACATGTGGTGGGAAAATGACCATAAGGAGTCATAGTCGAAGGTAAGAGCAAGCAGAGGGAGCCGAAGCCTAAAGCCATACTCGGCCGAAGACAGAAAGGGTACCCTAAAACCAAGCTCGGTCGAATATAGAGAGGGTACCCAAAAAGACTATCTTCGACCGAACAAAAGGGGCCAAGGGCCCAAGAAACGTGCTAGTCAAGCTCGACCGACATGGTCAAAAGGCCCAATGAAGTTAAACTCGGCCGAGTAAAGTAAAATCCAAACCGAAGCGCTCCAGCCCACCAAATGATTACCTAACCAAACACGGATTTCCAACGCCAAATCCACAAAGGAAGAATAATCGTACCAGGCCAGGGATTTCCAAAGCCCAGTAGAAAAACGAAGACCAACCCCTATTGAAATTAGGGTTCTTAAAGCCAGATAAATAAAAGGAGACCGAATTCAAGGAAAACTAGGAGTCTAAATCTAAATAGGAATAGGACCCCCAAATACCCCCTATAAATAGGGGGTAGGGATGATTGTAAAAGGATCCGATTTTTACTGATTAGAACTAAACTCTGGAGACCATATATTTGCAAGCTTTTAGCTATTTTCTCAAGCAATCTTAGCCTAATATTTGGCTGTGGTTTATTTGGCACCACACTACATTGAACTCACAACAAAATGTTAAACAAAATATCAGAATAATTTTAATTACAATTTAGAATCCAAATTATTTATAAAAATTTTATTTTTTATTTTAAATTCTTATGAATTCATAAGAATGAATAAATAAAATATTATGGAATAAAAAGTAACTAAATGAAATTAAGTTACAAAGATATAAAATAAAATAAAAGAGAAAATATTTATTTAATAAGAAATGAATCTTACCATTTTGGAAGTGGATGTCGGTAGAAGAGTTGCTTTTATATATATATATATATATATATATGTATATATCATAAATAAATAAAAATACGGAATAAAATGAAAAATGATAGATTATGAGACATCATCTTTGAATTTGAGAGATTTGAAAATTTGTATATCAATAATATATCAAGATAAAAAGTTATATTAAATACCAAAAATAAACCATAAGAAAAATAAATTATTAGTAAACAAAAAGTATGAGAGATGAATAGATTATATTTTAATTTAAGGAAGATTTTTTATTGTATAAAAATAAAATGAAAAAACAAACTTTTTATGAAAATATAACATCATCTGATTTAATTACATTAAAAAAAATTTTGTACTATTGAAAGCATAATATGTTAAACATAACACCCATGGAAACAACACAATTTTGTATTTTTTAATGCAATAAAAAGTTAAAATTGACAAAATATCATCGATTTTCAATTAAATGGTGAATTCTCAGTCACATATGATAATTTAGATATAATATTTTTCAAAAAAATAAATAATAATTTAGATATAATATAATTAATGGGTGAAAGTAATTTATCATATAATTACACTTTTAAAAAAATTGAAATTATCAAATTTAAAATAAAATAAAATAAAATAAAATAAAATAAATTCAACAATTATAAATTTACTCCTTAAATCAATCAATTATTTAAAAAAAAAACTAACTAACAATTAAAAAAAAAGTTTTATAAAGTTAAATGAAGTAATGGTTTATTCATCTAATCACTATAAACATTCTATTTGAAATGAAGTTACTTTCTAATTTTCATTTACTATAATTAACATAAAATATTATATATATATATATATATATAGACTTTTTGAAATATGAAAAAAAATTAAAAAAATATCCTACTAATAGTATTAAATTTGAAAAATGAAAAAACTGGAAAATAAATTGAATCATATAAATAAGAAGTCAAGGAAAAATAATTGGAAAAATAAAATTAGTGTTAATGAAAATTTTTTATAAAAATATCAACTTTGAAATGAAAAACGAAACAACACATTATATATTGTGAACTAAAAAAAATAATAATAACTTTTTCCAAACTTTTGTCAAATTGAAAAAAATAATACATAAATCTATAGTACACGCCAATCGGAGTTGTAAAAATAGAAAAGTGGTGGTTAACACCTTTGACGTTGGCATCGTTACTGGTTGTGCAATAGGGATGACAGTTTGAATTCACCATGGATTCCCAACCCGGCTGGGGTGGATTTAAACCTACCCCATATAAGGCGAGATTCAATTTAATTTAAAAACCAGTGTCGGGGAAGGGTGGGTTCAGATTTTATCAAAATCCACCCCACACCAGTATATATATATTAATTAATTATATTATATTATACTATATTACAAAATAAATATACTTTATAATATAATACTATATAATTAATATTATTTTAATATTTAATGTGTTTTTATTTTTTAATTTTTTTAATTATATAGAATTTAATATTATTTATGATTTTTTAAAATTGTATATTGATATAATTTTTTTTTATTTAAATAATTTCAAATAATAATGCGGGTTTGGATGGGGCGGGGCAGGTTTAAACCCGCTCCGTGCAGGTTGGATTTTTTTAATAGGGAAAGAACCCGGCGGGGGCAAGGTAGACTGAAAATTATTCAAAACTATCGAGGCGGGTTCGGGTTGACCAAAAATTCGCTCCAACTCGCCTCATTGCCATCTCTACTGTGCAAACTAATGATCGGTGGTGTTGATTTGTAAAATATAGTAAAAGATAAAGAGAAATGCATGTTTTATAGATGTATGTAATTTTTTTAAGGCTAAGCGGTTAAAATTAACGGTTGAAATAGTGATTTGGATAGCTGTAGCGGTTAGAATAGTGGTCAAAGTAAGGGTTGCAATAACCGTTCAGTGGTAACTACAGCAGTTAGATATAAAATTACAAATTATAAAAAAATGGTTGATGTAATTATTTGACTTTATTTATTAATATAAAATAAAGGATATTTTAGTAGTTTTAATATAGCGATTGGGCTAATTTAAAATGTTGTTATTGAACACCTACTTTTATAAACCGTTGTTCAAATCGCTGTTGAAACCGCTGACTCCGAACACTTACTAAATTAACATGACATTTTGAGGGTTTATTTTAATTACTTTTATAAAGAAAGCGAGAATGATGGTGATTCATGTCCTGAAGAATTTAGAAAATTAAGTGACACTTCGTTGGAATATTGTCTAGTATAATTTTGTCATAAAATCTAATTACACTAAATTCATGAGATAATAGGGAGAGAAAGAGTCACATTGAACACATTAACCGATTAAAAAGATAGAGACACAATTAATGAGAAAGATAAACAAAACACAAAATCAACATGGCAGGTTCACAAGATCAAGAGAATACAAAATGTTAACCAAATTCAAAAACTCTACCTTTTTACTAATTTTCCATCTAAAGATCAATCCTCAAGCAAACATCAACTTTTATAGTATATATACATATAAAGTATTTTTATTTTAATAATTATTATTCGAAAGTTGTGTAGATTTTATTACCAATTAATTTTATATTTTTATTATTGAATAATTAATATTTTTTAGGATATTATCTTTTTAATAAATTTATTTTATTTAGCTCATTTAAATACAAAATCAAATTAATTTATCCTTTAAATACCAATTTAATCTTAACATTAATTAAAACCTTTTGGAATTTCGTAACTTTTCATTTCTTTTTAAATTTTGTATTTATTATCATTTACTATAAATAAATTAAATATAAATAAATTAAAGTAATCTTGTATATTCTCTTATCAACATGTAATTATTATTGTTATTATTATTATTAAATAATAATTTCAAGAGTTACAATTATGACCATAAAAAATAACAGATCATAAATAAAATTTAATAATATAAATTTCTAATAAACATGACTGCATAAAAATTATCCAACTAAACAGAAAATTATAGGTTAAAAAAATATGAATAGATATAAAATTATAATTTAGAGCCGTATTATTCATAAAATTATTTAAATTGATTTTGGCTTACTTACATCCTCTATATATATATATATAAAGTAACTTACAGTAACAAATAAAATCGTTTCCATATGTTCACTTTGTAAAATAGAAGAAAAATATAACAATCTTATAAATAAATAAAAAAATACTATAAAAAATTAAATATTAGTTTTGATTAGATGAAAACCTTACATTTTTAAGCTGGAGGGCTGTAAAAGATACAAATAACAAAAGACAAAAATCATCATAGAAATCACACAAAATAAAATAGAACATAACACAAAATACAAAAAAGAAGAAAAGAAAATATATTGAAATAGATCGAAAATGAATCTTACAACTTTGAAATTGGAAAATATCTGGAAAAAAACATTAAAACAATTTTTAATGTTTCAAAATAAATAAACTGTGAACATAAGGATGTATTTATATTGAAAATATATACAATAACCAAAATATTAGAGTAAAAAGAATGAAGATGATTGAGAGGCAACTTACATTTGATCGAATAGATGATTTAAAGATGAAGGTGAATTATAGAATGAAGAGGGAAGATAACTATTTATATTAGACAATTATTTTGAATAAATTAATATTTTTAAATGTATTTGAGAAACCAAAGTTTAAGATTTTGCATGTTAATTAAATAATTTAATGAAATACAACTACTTTCGATGAGATTTTCGAGAAATAAGAGATGTAACTATTAAAACATAATGACATAAAGAGAAAAAGAGAAAATCAAAAGGTTAGTAATATTTATAGTAATATGCATAACAAATTAATGAGAGAATTTAAAAGAGAGAAATTGAAAAGAAAAAGACAGTTAGAGAATGAGAGCATTAAATAAGACATAGAGAATGACACTAAAAAACAATTACGCATGATTCAATTCTTAGTTGGACACATGGCATACTATAATTGGAGAAATTGTTGCCATGTGTATGCCACGTGTCGAATTCTTAAAGTAGGTGAAGTATCTCATTTTGCTTTATATATATATATATATATATATATATATATTAAAATTTCATTTCTTCAAGGCCCGATAAAATAAAAAGGAATTTTGATTTTCGATTCTGAATTCCAACTATAGATCATAGACCACTACAGTTTGGCGCCGTCTCTGGGAATCTTAAAGATTGAAGAAAGCAAAGAAGAAGTGCGTAGACTTGACATGACATGAAATACAAAGAATGAAACTTCGCCTACAATGGAGCAGAGATTGACGGCGATGAAGGAGGAAGCTCGTATCAACCGAGAAGCGACAAGGGTGAGTAATGAGCAACTCGGTGAATTAATGGTTGAAAATGCCAGATTGAGGAAATTAGCTAGGGTAAAATAAAAAAGGCCTCACTATTACAATAGTTCTGATGAGGAATGTGAGGATTTGTCCCTTCTGCGGAAAAAGTAGTTGAACTTTGACGGAGAGGATTCCGAAAAGAATACAAATGGGGAGGACGAAGACTACCGAGAGCCATCAGAAGAAATATACACAATTGAAAAAAAAAACGAGGATGAGGAGATTGATAGCTCAGACATGATGAGGGGGCGAACGAGGAGGTTGGTAAGAGAAAGAAACAGAGAGACTAATAAGATGAAAAAAAAAAGATCAAGAAGCTGAAAGAGCAAGTGCGCAGGAAGGCAGATGAAAAAGCCCCTACCATCAAAGATTCAGTGGTGAAATGCATGGATGATCCCATCATAGCCTAGGTATCCAGGATAAGGATGCCTAGAAAGTTTACAATGCCCCATTGCAGGAAGTATGACAGGAGTACAGACCCAGAATAGCACGTGATGAGCTATAAGCATCTGATGAAAACTTGCAACATACCCTGCGAGTCGTACGAAGCAGTGTTCTGCCAAGCCTTTGTGGCGAGTTTGGCGGGGGCGGCCTAGAGATGGTATGCAGCATTACTTGCAAATAGTGTGCGATCATTCTCTAAATTTATGCGAAAGTTCATAAATCATTTCTCACATAACATGAAGATAGAGAAGGATGAATTAGATTTGTACGAATGCAAGTAGAAGAAGGGTGAGACTTTAAAGAAGTATCTCAAGCATTTCAATAATCTGAAAGCAGTGGTGCTAGATTATAAAGAAAGGGTGACAGTTAAAGCGTTCATCAATGGATTGATTCCATATACCAAGCTGCATATGGATCTGATTTTGGAAGCCCCGAGAACTTTTCTGGAGGTGAGAAGAAAAGCGGAGGGGGCAATGGTGTACGAGGAGGATCTGGCCAAAAGAGAGGGTTGTGAGTAAGAGAGGGGACACAAACTAATAGCATTCGGAGAATAATGAGGGACCGAAGAGCATCTCTTGAGTAGAAACGGATTAGAGAGATAAGTGATAATCCCCGGGAAGAAAAGGTCAGCGGTGATAGGAATACTATAAGCGTTCGAGATAATTGGCCCCGAGAGTATATCCTGTACTATCTGACAGTACCACCATGAGAGATCGTAGCAGTGTTGAAGGAAATGGATTCGACTGTGCATTTTTCTGATAAGTTACCTCCACATATTGCAAAAGACATGAGCAAATATTGTAATTTTTACGAGGACCATGGGCACACTACTGACCAGTGTTATGCTTTACAGAAGGAAGTAGCTCATTTATTGAAGTAAGGACGGTTGAAAGAATTCCTTACACCCTAAGGAAAGAAGACCCTGGAGCTGGCCGATCGAATTAGGGCACAACAAGGGGGAAATCCACCCAACCCATCGATCGTGACATGAACCATAAACGAGGTCACAAGGGGATCAGAATTATGTGGGTGTACGAAGTCTTCCACAAAGAGGAAGAATAGAGGAACTATAGGGGTGAACAGCGTTAGCATGAACTCACCAACATTAAGTATGCCCGAAATCACATTCAATGGGGAGGAAATACAAACGACTGGTAGCCCCTCCATGATGCGCTAGTTGTGTAAATAAAATTAGAAATTTAGACATCAGGAGAGTACTCGTAGACAATAGCAATTTAGCCAATATACTTTTTCTCATGACCATGAAGGCAATGCAATTGGATGAATCCAAGATACGAAGAAAAACGGTCGCTTTGGTGGGGTTCAGTGAAGAGGCCAAAGTAACCTTGGGAGAGATCAATCTGGTTATGTATGCTGAGGGGGTGAATCTGAACACTATATGTCTAATCATCAATGCTGGACTCAGCCTATAATGTGATATTAGGGAGGCTGTGGATTCATGAGTAACGGGTGGTCCCTTCTACATATCATCAGCTGATTAAATTTTCGACACCATGGGGAGTCCAAACGATAAAGTGGGAATAAAGTCAAGCAAGGGAATGCTATATGAATTCATTGAAAGGAATTAGGGGTCAGTTATAGTAATTACAGCATCAGGGGTCAGGCGGGGAGCAACCATCAGATGACCAAGTAGATGAAGTGGACATCGGAGAAACTGAGCGGAAGATAGTGATGGTGAGAGCGGCCTTGGATCCCTTCATTAGGGCAAAGTTAGTTGCCTTCTTAAAGAGCAACATGGGTTGTTTTGCATGGTCCATACAGATATGGTGGGGATTGATGAGTCGGGATCACACATCAACTCAATGTGCGAGAGAATGTGAAACCAGTGAAGCAAAAACAAAGGAAGTTTGCACTTGAAATAAACAAGATCATAAATGAAGAGGTGGAGAAGCTGTTAGCCAATGGAAGCATTAGGGAAGTTAAATATCCTGATTGGTTGGCAAACGTAGTAATGGTTAAAAAAAAGGAAATGGAGGGTCTGCATAGATTTCACGAATTTGAATAAAGCCTGCCCAAAGGACCCCTTTCCTTTTCCTTATATTGACGCCATGGTAGATGCAACGACAAGATTCAAACTGTTGAGTTTCATGGATTTCATATTCTGGGTACTATCAAATCCTAATGCATCCATCTGACAAGAAGAAGACAACATTCATAATAGAACGAGGAATTTACTGTTACAACATTCTTCCATGGTTTAAAGAATTTCGGGTCCACATACCAGAGATTAATGAACAGGATATTTGTAGCAAAGCTGGGTAAAACCATGGAAGTATATATTGATGACATGTTGGTGAAGTCAGAGGCTACGGATTTACACGTGCATCATTTGAGTGAAGCCTTCGAAGTGTTGAAAAGATACAAAATGAAGTTAAATCCAACTAAGTGTCATTTCGGGGTAAAAGCTGGGAAATTCCTTGGTTATTTGATTACAAAGAAAGGGATAGAGGCAAATCCAGATCAGCTGAAATCCGTATTGAATATCGTAGAGCCACACTCGAAAAAAAATGTGCAAAGGTTAATCGGTTCTTTGGCTGTCCTGACCAGATTTATTCCACGTGCATCTGAGTGGTTCCAGCCATTTTTTACTGCTTTGAAGAAAGGTCAGGATTTTAATAGACAGACGAATGCCGCCGAGCGCTAGAAGAGATAAAGGAATTCCTGACAAGCCCATTTTTTTTGGCGAAACCTGAAAATGGAGATATCATGTATCTATATTTAGCCACTTCCGGAATGTCTGTGAGTGCAGTCTTGGTTAATGAAGTTGAGGGGAAGCAACATCCTATTTATTTTGTTAGTAGAACTTTGAACGATGCAAAAAGGCAATACCTTGAGATAGAGAGGACGGTTCTAGCGTTGGTATATGCCGCTAGAAAGCTACTAGCATACTTCCACGCACATTCAATTATAGTTATCTCTTCACTTCCTTTGAGAAATGTGATCCATTCCCCTGAGAGGTCAGGAAGGTTAATGAAGTGGGCGGTCGAATTGAGTGAACACGATATTAATTTTAAAGGAATGAGTGCAACAAGACCTAAGCCCTCGCAGATTTCATAGCAGAATCTAATGATGGGCCAGTAGAAGTAAAATATGGGGAAGAAGTGATGGTCAATGCAGAGCAGAACCAATAGTGGCTATTAGAGGTTGATGGGGCATGTCAACATAACGGTAGCGGGCTGGATATCTACTTGAAACTGTCCGGTCTTCCTCCAATACAGCAGACATTGAGATGTAGCTTCTCTACCACCAAAAATGAGGCAAAATATGAGGCACCGATGTCAAGGATGAATGTGGCACAACTAAGTGGGGCGTGAAAACTCTTGATCAGATGCAATTCGTAATTAGTGGTGAATCAAGTGAATGAGACTTACCAGGCGAGGGGTGAGAAGATGTAAAAGTATGTGGCTATAGTGAAGCAGTTGATGAAGGGATTGGAAGAGGTGAGAATAGAGCACTTTCCCCGCACAAAAAATAGGAAGGCAGACGCATTGGCCAACCTAGGGGCCTTATCTGGGCCAGAGGGATTGGAAAGGTCCATAATCTATGTGACTTTGGAGGAATCGGCCCTTCATGGTGAAATACAATAGGTAAATATCATTGAAAGAATGGATTGGAGGGGCCCAATTAAAAAGTATTTAGAGGGAGGAGAGTTGCCAGTTACAAGGAACGGGCAAGAAGGTTAAAGATTCAAGTTGCTCGCTTCTGCATGATTGAAGGACAACTTTTCAAGCGTTCATTAGGAGGACCTTATATGAGATGTCTGGGTCCAGAAGAAGCGAAGCAAGTGTTGAAGGAAATGCATGAGGGCATGCAGGAAACCATTCTGGTGGGCCTAGCTTAGCCTTTCGAACACATCATGCTGGCTACTTTTGGCCGACAATAAAATTGGATGCAGCCAAATTGGTCCAAAAGTGTGATTAGTGTCAACGATTTGCTGCAGTGACTAAGATGCACGCCACTTCTCTAAGTAGCATTACTTCACCTTGGCCATTTGATAAGTCAGGGATGGACATAGTAGGTCGTTTCCGAATTCTAGATATGGCAGGAAATGGTTCATATTGGTAGTGATGGATTATTTTACTAAGTGGGTTGAGGCAGAAGCTTATGAGCGAATTAGGGAACAGAAAGTAGAGGGCTTTCTTTGGAAGTACGTTATTTGTCGATTTGGGATATCGAAAGAAATTGTTACAAATAATGGTCCACAATTCATTGCTCAATCATTGAAAGACTTCTGTGAAGGTTTCGAATCAAGCTGATGTATTCGACTTCATGGTATCCGCAAGCTAACGGCCAGGCGGAAGCTACTAACAAAAAGATTCTGGATATCTTGAAGAAGCGCCTGGAGGACGCTAAAGGACTATGGCCCGAACTCTTACCTAAAGTGTTATGGTCCTTTTGAATGACTCCTCGGACATTCATGCAACAAACACTGTTCACAATGGTGTACGGGTTGGAGGCTATGCTACCAACGGAACGTGCACAAACATAACTGAGAGAAGGGTTAGAACAAACCGACAATAGACAATGGCCATACACTACAACAAGAAAGTGAAACCAAAGGCTTTCCAGCCTGGGGATTGGGTATTAAGGAAGGTCTTACAGAATATGCTCGAGCATGGGCATGGTAAGCTAGCAGCAACCTGAGAAATGCCCTACCAAATCATGTGGGACTCAGGACATGGAGCCTATAAGCTGAAGACGAAAGAGGAAAAGGAAGTTGACCATAGCTGGAACATCCTACATCTTAAGAAGTATTACTTTAGCTGATGTAATAATTTATAATATGATGTAATGGGCACTCTTTTCCCCACTGGATTTGTAATGAGGCTCGGCAAAAGCTCAATAAAATTCTTTTATAAAAAAATCCATCATATGAGCGGTCCAATTAGATAACATTGTGCGCGCGTAATAAGACTTGGATGGGATAAACAAGCAAATTCCACACACATTATAAACCCAGATATAACCCTTGGTCCTGGCAATTCAAACAAAATAACAATTCAATTGAAAAAGAAAATCCCAAACAAGACGAACACGTGTATGGTATTAATGAATGTGACCGCACGAAAATTATCAATTACAAATTAACACAAATTTACAACTACAAATAGTTACAAATTTTATATTACCAATTATTACAATATATCAACTACGAGTTATTTTGACTTCTCATTTAACAACTCTTTCACAAATTTAAGACTGCAAATTGCAGCAAAAAGTCAGAGGGATGGAACGGTCAATTTTTTATTACTAAATATTCGCATATGTTATCAAGCGGGATCAATTGCTAAAGCCATTAATTTGATGAAAGTTTAAGCAGTACAACAACGGGCGAGGAGCCCTTTTACCATTCAATTAAAAAAATCAGAGATCAACAAGTGAGTAAGGGGTTCATAATTGAATATTTGCACACAAATACGATCACATACTTATAGCACGATTTGTAAGCATAACAATCTTTAAGACCTTATTTGGATGGCTGGCAGCACTGTTTCATTAATGTACTGTTCTATTTTGTAATGTATTGTAATGTACTAAAATCATGTTTGGATAAGTTGTACATTGCTATATTGTATTGTATATTTTTGTATTTGGATTGATTGTATGGTAATGTTCTAAAACTGTTAAATAGCCATAATACCCTTGATTATATTTCCTATTTCAATGTTTTAGAATTATCTATTTGTGCAAGTTAATTCTAGTTCAATTTTTGCGTTGTTTAATTTTTGTCTCTATGTAATTTGAAATTTCTATGTATTGTTTTCAGAAGAAAACATAAGAAATTGATTTTAACAAATGGTAAAATTGAAATACAAATAATATAATAGAGATAAATTAGAAAAAGAAAAATATGAAACAACGTAAAAACACCGATTTGGTGTGTTGAGAAAATGAGAAAAAATGGGATTTTGAAACAACCAAAAACATAAATGAACAAAACAATACAATCCCAATACACGAAATAAACGTTGTTTGGATTGTGGTGAAACAAAACAAAACAACCCAAACACATGAAACAAACAAGGTCTAAATTAAACTTGTAAGTCGACGGGAGAACAAATCTTGAGCAAGAGTAAAGGAAAACAAATTCCATTAACAAAAGTCAAAGCAAAATAAAAGCTCAAGTCAAAGCAAAATAAAAATCCAAAACAAAACAAAATAAAAGACAAGCATCTCTAAGTCTCCTTACAAAGCATCGTTTGGAGGAAGTACAATTCATTCTGTGCGGTATCAGTAGTGAGGCCCCCCCCCCCCCCCCCCCCAAAATGTCTTCAAGAGCTTTAACCCTTGTAGCGACGTCTTTTTCCGCTAGATCCAGTTCGAGCATCCTAACCTTCTCAGCTTCAGTTTTGAGAGCAGTCCGAGCCTTCTCCAATTCTGCTTTTACAAGAGTTAATTCAGCGTTCCCATTTTTAAAGCGAGTCAATTCCTGCTCTTTTATCGTGAGCAAAGAAGATAAAGATCCAACCTGCTCCTTAAGGTGTTTTGCCCCTTCAGCTACCTCCTTCACTTGAACTTGAAGAGAATCATTCTCTTTCGATAATTTCTCCTTCTCAAGGCGCTCGACCCTAGCTCTTTCCCTTTGCGAGGAGTAAAGGTCTTGGAATTCAGACATGATTTGGATTCCCTAAAAAGAAAAGAGTGACAAATAAAAAGGAAGAACTAGTAAAAGACCATTCCTATACCTTGAAGCAATGAGAGATAACCTCCTCAAAGTATTCGGCCGGTCTTAACTTGCTAAGCTCGCGAACTTCCTCTTTAAAGTTCAGATGAATGGCGACTTCATCCAATTCTTTCTTGTGGGTCTTGACGGACGTATCCATAGGGAGGCTTACCCCGATCTTTTTCCTATTACCAGGCTTACTGCACCCAGCAGTAGTCTTCGTCCTAACAATGGGGAGATTCTCATCGATCCTCGATCACTTGTGGGAAGGCTCTAGGATTCCTCCGTGGAAGAAATAGGAGTTTCAGAAGAAGGAGTGCCTTTTTTCTCTACGAAAGATTCAACCACTAGAGTGGAAGTGTCCGCAGAAGGTCCATAGCTTTCGCCCGAAGCCACTGCGTTCAAAGGAGCGGAACCTCCCATTTGAGCCGCCTATTCAGTTTGATGTCTAGCTAAAGCTTCCGCATCAAGCTTCTGGCCATACTCGAGCATCGCATCTTGAACATCCCGGAAGCGGTCATGAGAAGACATCACAAGGGAGATATATTCTAAAAAAAAATCAAGCAGTCAGCACCGCATAAGTAAACACAGACACAACAGGAAAAGAATGACAGTCAAGCAAAATCTGATCTAGTGAATTTCCAAAGCTTGCAATGCACGATTAAACACTGTAGCACCTTGTAATGATGCTTCTTGGGCACGATTTCAGAACGGCTGCATATCTCTCCTCACTACGAACGGTCGGCCTACAATTGTCTGCACCAAATTTTTCTGCAGAAATAATAAAGTTAAACATTAGAACATCAAAATGGACATGACAAGCGAAAGAAGTACCAAAGCAGAAAAGACCAGTAAAAAGACAATGGGAAGGATACGCTTGAGATTTTTTCACACACAAAAATCCCCGAGTGAAAAAGTACTTATGTTTCCATTTAATCTCATGAGTAGGGAGATCGCAAACAAGAGCGAGAACCCTCGGACGGAGGTTAATCAAATAGCGACCAAGATTTCTAGTCTCACGTTTTAAGTAAAAAACCTCAAAGAAATCAACTCCCCTAAAGACCAAACCATACTTGTCCTTTAGAGCCTCTACGCAAGCTAATATACGAATAGGGTTTGGACTGAGTTGGCTAGGGTGAATTTTGCAGGTTTTGCATATGTCCTTGTGCAAGCGCATGACAGTGGATCGTAATCAAAAATCAAACATTCGCTCGTAAAAAGGTTCCCAACCAGGTGAGCGCCAATCTATTCGCTCACCTGGCATGGGAAGGCGTGCCTCGATGAAATCTGGAATCTTGTTGCTTGTCCTAAGCTGGTCTAAATCAACCAAAGTCATAATATTGGCAGGATTGTCATGGGAATGAAGCATATCTAAAGGGAAAGATTCAACGTTCGAAGGGTCATTATCCCAACAGGGCGGGGAATATCCTTGAAATTAGAATCTTCCTATTGCCCGAACTAAAAGCTTCTGGATGGTCTTTGACTTTCGACATCTGAAGACCGCACCGAGTGTGTTAATTAAAAAATTAGAAAAAGTAAAAAAATCTTAATTCCTGTTACTTGCCATTAAAGAAAGATTAAACCAAGCAGAGGGTTACATCAAACGCCGTGAACAAGAACCCGAGGAGGAATCCAAAAAAAGAAAATCAGGAAGAAACTAACACGAGGAACAAAAACCATGTGTTAACCATTTTGGGTAATTAAACCAAAAGTGAAACAAAGAGCAATGCATATTCTAAGCAAAATGGCCAATACTATCAAATTTCAGAAAAGAGAACATTCAAATACACAAAGACAACCACTTTGCAAACCAGAAAATAAAGAAATAGTTTTCCAATCTGCTTCATTTCAAAGAAGAAGAGAATGAAAGCTAGAGAGGAGAACATACCTGAGCAAGGAGGCGAGAACCTTGGGGAATTGCAGAGGCTGACTGAATCTGAGTAAGAAAGCCAGAAGGTGAAATACGCTAGGTAGAGAGAAAATGAAGTCGGTTTGAGAGTGAGAAAAGTATTATTAAGGAAGATGAAATGGACTATATATATGTAATTGAAATGGGTAAGTGAAGAAACGGATGCACAAGAAATCATCACGTGATATGGGCAATCTGACATTAAATAGGAAAGATCCTCATTTAATTGCAAATCAAATCGGCATTGATCCGATTACAAAGCAAGAAAACTTGAGCTAGAAAACATTTGATACTTCAACTGAGTTCAGCACAACCAAACTAAGTGGGCAAAAGCGATCGAAATTGGCAAGAACGATCGAATGGAAATAATAATATTCTTCTTGAAGCAAGTTCAAAGAACAATATTGGGGGATTACTATAGAGGATGAGATCAAGTCCCATGAGGTTTGGACCCGGTCTGAACTTGGTAATGTTTGGGCCAAACTCAAAGAAAGGATTGGGTCGGAGCCAAGTCATAATTATGTGTATACACGACCTTGCACAAGCCCAGTAAGAACACCAGGAAGTTACCCAATGATCGAAAAAGGATCAATCCAGTGGAGGCTGAAACAGGGCAGAAAGCGAAACACTCGAAGCAGTAAAGGGACGAGCTAGGAAAATAAAGAAATAATAAGGAAATGATACTCCTATCGATCAAAGAGTCCACTGCATTAAATGGAAACGTGGAAGGCAAAGCGTCAAGATGTGAATATGACATATTGAAGTCAAAAGAGCCTTTTTAAAATTCAAAACGTTTTGTAATTGAGTTAATGGCATTATGTGTGAGTTAATTGCATTAAATAGAATTCAATAGCCATTAATGTCATTAATTCAAATTAAGTCACGAAAATCAATATAAATATAGAGACAAAATGAATAAAAGACATGTGAGAAAGAGGAGAGAAAGGGAGAATTGCTGCTAATTCGTTTTCTAATTACAATTAAAACTTCATTTCTTCAAGGCCCAATAAAAATAAAAAGGAATTTTGATTTTCGATTCAGAATTCCAACTGTAGATCATAGACCACTACAAGACATAGCTTACAAACATACTATATTTTTGTAGTAATTATAATATTAAAAAATTAAATTAAAAAATAAATTTAATAATTTCTTTATTTTTTAATAGTATGATAAAATTAAAAATATAAAAATTATTTTATAATATATATCAAAATTTATTACACTATACTGCGGGGCGCCGGCCCGCACCTTATAATTTACTATTAGATTCCTAATTCCTCTCAATTTGAATTCCTAGCTCCATCCTGATTAACTTGCTTGATCACTTGTCATATTTATATAAAGGGGAAGTGAAAAAAAAAAGCAGAAAGTTTAGCTACAGAGTTTAGTTTGTAAACCATATCCCAAATAGAGACACATGAATACACCATCTGACTAGATTAATGAATTACACGTAAATGCACTTTGTGAAGTATGACTAATACTTTTCAAGAAACACGAAAGGCAACCAATCAAGTATATTTAATCATTCTAGAATCTAGATCCTATATGATATGTCATAGTATGCCTTAATTTCATTTGGTTGTATTACTCTCGTTAAGTGATATAATCACACACTAATAGATTACTTGTTGCACAAGTATCGTCGTCTAATTTGTTTGTTTTTTTTAAAGTTGGATCGAGGTAGATTATGTTCAGAACAACAATTAAGACAGAGGGTAAGAGAATTATGGTCAACATATAAGGTTTTGTAATCGAACCAACTCGATTAGACTTGAAAGTAAATAACTTAAAAATTAGGTGAGAAGTCTGGATGAGAAGTCTTCTCATACAACCTTCTAATCTAACTCTTAAAAAAAATTAAAATTGGATAAGAAGCCTATGCGAGAAGTCTTCTTCCCTAACCCATATTTAGACTATTTTAAAAGACAGTGAGAAGCTTTTTGCCTAACATTCTAGCCCTTAGCTAATGCTTTCTGGTTTAATGGACAGCGGCAAGGTTTGGGCGATATGTATGTCTCTTGCTTGGTTCCTAGTCTTCTAACTTAAGCCAAAATTTCAGAAATCTCAGCATAGGTTTATTATTATTATTATTATTATTATTATTATTATTATTATTATTATTATTATTATTATTATTATTATTATTATTATTATTATTTACAACACAACACACCCTTACACTTTCTGAGTTAATTGCTCAAGTCTAAACACTTAGAACATGAACATTTGGTTTACAATAATTACACACTTCTAAACTATAGACTTCAATCTTTGTTTATAACAATTCTCACTAACCTCCTAACCCATATTATAGAAAAATGACGGTACAAACTTGACCAATATGATCACTCCACTGCAAAAGTTTAAGAATGTAATATCCAAAATTCATGTAAAAATTTTTCGTTTATTGTTTCACTATTTTAAATTTTAATTTATAAATTTTTATATTTTCTACTCTTATAAAATTTTAAATTGAAATAAATAAGAGAATTTAAACTTGGGCAAGCAGAGATTAATGATACCGGATGAAAATTGAAGCTTAGAGTATATTTATTTCAAATATTTGAAAAATATTGATTTTGAGTCAAAATGTAAATTTTAATAAAATTACCATTTTACCCTTCTTGAACAGAAAAATTCAAATTTTAAAAATGGGGGAATTTTTTTAATTTAAATTATTAAAATAAAATTTTAAAGATAAATAAAGTTTATGGATCGAGTTTCGGTATTTGACCGCTCGAAATTGGATTGCGGCCACTCTTGGATCCAATTCATACTAAAAGCTCAAATCACGTCTTAAAGCCCATTCCACTCAAAATTCACTATTCATTGTCTCTCCCAACTCACCACTCTCTCACACCAAACACATTCTCATACGTGTTTTTCCACCTTCCAAACTCCTAGCCCCCCAACTCCTATTATTGCACACAACCAACCCAAACCTCTCTTTTACTACTCCAACAACCTCTAGGTTCACCATTTATTGTTTTGTACAACTAAGGGAACACTAAAGTCTCCATTATTTAAATGTATAAATGTTTCTATGTTGTTATGTATTAGTTTTGAGATTGATATTCGTGTCTAATGCTTCCCATTAGAATCTAGCCTATGCTTTAATGTGTCTCTACCCATTTATATATGCTCATGAATTCTACGATTGATGCTAGTATATTGTTAATTGATTTTTATGGTGTTGATGGTGTTGCCTTGGTTGGTCCTAATAAGAAACCGCAAGGAAGAGACAATCAAGGAAAGAATGATACCTAACTTGGGATTCTTAGAAGGATTGCAACTTTATTTAAGCTCTTCATTAATTCATTGTTGCTTATTGTGTTGATTGAATAGAATTTTACATTAGAAAATGCTATTTGATGATAAATGAGTGTTGATTGAGATTATTAGTGTTTATTGATAAACATTGAAGATAATTGATGAATTGTGGAATTTGGTGGTTGTTGATAAAAATTGGTATTGATCGGTGAATATGAGTGTTATTGGTGATTTTCGGTAGAAATTGATGAATATTGGCAATGATTGTTGATGTTAGTATTATTGTGACATAAATGATGAAAATTGGTGGAAATTGTATTATTCAGAGATAAGTATTGACATAAGTTAATTGCACTCACACCCCCTGAACGATGACAAATTGCACATATATGAACATTTTAGTATTAATATACAATCAAATCCTTTCCATCCATAAAAATTAGCAAAAATATATAGTAAAATTAACTTTAAATGAACATTACATCATACAGATTTATTCAGAATTGCAAATTTCATTATTATATAGATAAATTTATTAATTAAACAAGATTTTATTATTGGGTAAAGGAGTGTGAGTGTGTATTAATACCAAAATGTTCATTTGTGTGTAATTTACCATCATTCAGGGGGTGTGCGTGCAATTATCTCTACTGACATTGTTGAAATGTTGATTTAATATTGGAAATTGTTGATAAAAATTAGAGTTGTGGAAATTTGTCCTTGGCCCCCAGGTAACCCATGACAGTCCTTTTTTTTTTTATAGGTTTGGACACCAAAATTATTGACCGTAGAAATTTGAAACTCGACCCACAAATTTGTAAATTTGTAGGCTAATCACGGGCAGTCTGCGGGGACCTGCGGGCAACCCGCATAAAAATTAAAAAATTAATGTATATTTATTTAATTATTTTTATATATATAGGATATTTTCATTTTACCAATGCAGGTCTGTAATATTAGCGGAAAAAAAAACCTCCACTACTTCATGTCAAACAACCACTTTTTAGAATATTTCGTCCATTTTACGGTTCATCTTTTACTGGATGAACAGTAGCCAGTGGCATTTTGGTAATTTTAAATTTTTTAATAAAAAATAATTTTAAAGCAAGAAAATTAATTTTTTAAAAAATAAAAAATTACAAAAATGTGTATGGTTACTATTTATCCACCGACATATGAACACTAAAATTGATAGAAAATGTTAGGTTTGGCTTGATTAGTTGGTAAATCAATGATTTTTTGATTTGATTGATTAAGAGTCTTAAATGAGTTTTATACTTAGCATATATATGAGATGTATGTGTGTCTATGATAGGGCTATAAGTTGCATTTTGGGCATCGATAGTCTAACGTTGCTTTATCTTTTTTTTTTTTTATCTTTTTTTTTTAATGCCCGAACGACAACCCAAGGAATCGAGAAAACCTTTGAAGAACATGAACATTCTTCAAGACTTCATTTCATTTTAAGCATGTTTCTTTTATCTACATTTGAACACATCATATGTTATTTACGTTAGCAATTTTATAAACCGTATGTATTTCATTCACTCTAAAATTTTGTATTCAAGTAATGAGATAGCTAAGGTATTAATTCACTAATTTTGTAATAATGAGATATTTTCACTCCTGATATTGTTTTATATTTAATCAATAACTTTTAGAGATGTAATGATATAATGAACTCACATTGAAATGCGATGAATCACATATCGAATATTCTTATTAGAAGTATTGTATATTGAACTTGAATTGTTTATTGCCATTGCATCGAAATTGGAACCATGCATCGAATTGATTGTCATGGAGCTCGGACACATGTCTCAGGTCCCACCGGGGTAGGGGTCCAATGCTGCAAACAATGCAACACCAAAATTCCAACAGCTGCAACTTACAATAACTAACACAAAATGTTTATATAATAGCTTACAACAATTAATCATTACTAATTCAAGTTAGAACCTGTTACCTTGCCTGATTTTAACCACAACTAATCATTCACTTGATGTCTAAATTATCTTAACATGCCTATAACAAAATATCAAAACCACTTAATACAACAATTCCACACACCATCATACCCCTACTTCTAAACCAAAATGACCAAAGACCAATAAAATAAGCAGCCACATACTTAACCTATGATTTAAACCATATCCTCATACCATCCGAGCTTAATACGAGTTAACCATAATGCAAAAAAATATATATATAAATAAAAAAAAAAAAATATAGTACCATAGACTCAAAACAATCCAGGATAAGAGTTGTGACAAGAAACTACTCAAGGTGAAACAATTCACACATACAAAGCATAACTTGCTGAACAAGAAACTACTCACATAATCACCAACATCAATTCTTTTCATTAAAGATCGTTATATGCACTTAAGCCTACAACTCAAGGTGAAATGGGAAATACCTATGGACCGAAGTCCCGACTAATGGACCAACATTGTAATGTCCACAAATTGGGCTTATTAGTTTGGACCAATTTGTAATTTTTCGTATGCTTTATTTTCGAATGTTCCAACTCAAAATAATTTGAAAAAACTATTGAGGGCAGTTATGAGATTAGGAATTTTAAACAAAAATTTGAAACCTAGTATCAAAATTGATATTTAAATTGAAAAATAAATATTTCAATCCGAAATGGATTTTTATTACCGAAATATAATTTATAAAGTTAAGGGATGATTTAAATTTCGGAGAGATAGCCTTTTGACCATAAGTGATTTATGTTCGAAAATAGACTTTGAAACTAAAATTGGAATTTCGAAACAAAACTTGATTCAATTGGAAACATAGTGTCAAAATTAATTTTAGATTCGGAAAATGTGAATTTTGAGCCAAAAACATCATTTTAAACCAAAATGACCATGTTGCCCCTCTTAGCGAAAAAATTATGAATTTTAAATCGAAATGTGATTTTTATTCAAAATTGGGCGTTTAAAATGAACTTCGGTTTTATTTTCGAAATTGTACTTTAAATAGTGGAAAATGGGCATTTTAGTCGAATAAAAGTATTTTGAAATATAATGTTTACGATTTGAGAATGAGTGGAATTTGAGGGTTCGGGTTTGGACTTGAGAATTGAATTGAGCCCAATTCATGGCCCAATTCAATCCAAAAGCCCACATGTGTTCAAGAAAAGTGGGTCCCACATCCCACTCAACTCCACCAAACCACCACTTCCTCTCATTTCCCTCATTTCTCTCCCTTTCTCTTCCAAAAATTTCTCCCTTCTTCTCTCAACCGAACCCTAACTCTACACTACCCATTTTCACTCTTCTTCATCATCTCTCTTTTCCAACATCAAAAGTCACTTGTAAAATAGTTTCATCATCACTTAAGGGGACTATTAAAAGGGATTTTGAGCTTAGGAGCTCTATCCTCCTCCTCTAATGTCTAAGATAACTATTTGCAACTCTACTCTCTTTGATTTTGAAAATGGTGTTTTAATTCTTGAAAAGTGATTAGAAATTTATCCTATGTTATGCATTTTAGCTTCCATAATTGTCTCTAATGGATTTCTTTAAAACCCTAGAATTTTATCAAATTGGGTTTTGGTGTTCTTGAGTTGAATAAATGCTAGATAAATGATCCTAGTATGTTAGTGAAAGCTTTTGGATTGATTCTAACCTATTTTGAAAACCTTAATCTCATTAGTTGCTTATTGCCCTTAATAGAGTGTTTATGTGGTGATTAAGATATATTAGTGTCTTATGATGGTATTAGGATGGTATTATTGATGTTCTGGTGTGCACATATGCTTGTAATGTGTTATATATGTATTTGAGGATGTCTAACAACTATTTGAATTCGCACAAAGAGAGCTATTAGCTTAGGATCGACGGATGCGAGGTTCGTATTTCCGTTTTTAGCCTTACATATTGTTTGTTATTGTTTGATGGTTGTTGTTGCATTGAATTGACTAATAATGCACTTTATATGAAATGAAATGTGAAAATTGACAATATGGTTGCTTTGACATATTTATTGGTAAATATGATGAAATTGATATGAAAATGTTGATTTGTGGTCATATTAATGTATATGATGTGCTTATAGCCATATGGACACTTATAAGATGATATACTTGGAAATTGGTACATGTATATGTTATTTTGAAACTACAAAGAGGTATATGCGGATGCCTTTAAGGCTGTGGAACATAATTGGTGAAATTTTGTACATTACCTTAAAGAGGTTAATTGTACTACAAGGGTTTTGATAATAATGGGAAATGGTAAATTTGTATTGAATCACATAAGAGGAATGCCCTTAGCCTAGCTTGCTCATAGTTGAATGTATTGGCATGCCATAAAGAAATTTAGAAGTATACTTCGACACATGAACATGTAAATTAAGGCTTGAAGTGCTGCTTATATAATTCAGAGTGACGGCTCCTTACCGGATGCGACGGCATCAACCCGATCCTTTTGGATCTTACCGTGATCTTCGGATCTTACCGAGGTTTTGCCCCACTACTGTCCCGTTTTCACTATAGAAAGTTGAAATTAAGGGCAATAACTAAAAACAAGTATATTGTGTTGATTGAACTTGATTGGTTTGTGTTTTGAACTTGAATTGACCCTTAATCTTGATTATGATGTTAAATGGTCTCATGGTTGAACATGAATAATGACAAGATGGCTAAAGATGTTAATTATGTTGATATATGAATGAATACGGTTTAATCAAACCAAACTTGGTAAGAAATAGCAAAAGATGATTCTAGTGCTCTAAAAGTGTTAAACTTGAAGGTTAATTGATAACCTTAAAAGAGTATGTGTTGCTATTGATTAAGATGACAATAAGTACCTTGATAAATCATAAATGAGTTTCAAGGTTGAACTTCGTAAAAACTTGATGGTTGATGATGATTTAAAAGTAATGCATTTGAATCTTATAGTTCAATGCGATAAAAGTTTGATTGTATGTGGTATGTGTTTCTTGGATGTGTTTGGGCAACCAACCCCTTATGTCCGACCCTTCATGTCAAATAGATGTGAACTTATAGTGTTCCTAATGTGGTTGTGTTAATCTTTTGTTTTCAAATTGGATTTACAAACATTTACTAAAAGCTTTAAAAATGATTCGAGAAAGTTTTTGTGTATTAGAGTTTTATATGTGATGTTTTGGAACTAAAAGAAACTTGAATCAAATGTGTTTTAATGCTTTGATTCTAGGTTATTTCTAAGTATTTTATATGCCTAATAAGTTCATAAAATGTTTTTGAAATGATTCATAAACTCAAAGTAATGTTTTGGTGGTAAAAGATTGAAGAAATAAAGGTTTTTGAACATTTGGAACACCCCACGCCTTGGCAACGCGCCCTGGTAAGTGACCAAGACACAAACCAGGACGCAAATAATGGTACCAAAGCTATTTTTGCACACTGGGCGCCCTGGTTCGCGCCCTGGTCAGGCTTGCCAGGACGCCCAGGTCTGAATAGCAATCTTCCGAGCCTCCTTTCTCTTTCGTCCGAACTCCAAATTGGGTGTCGTTTGTGGCTACGGATTCGTATTGAAGTTTTTTATCCAACCATGTCTTTAAAGAATATAAATTATATCATTTTTTATTCTCGATTTTCAAACTTCTCCGAGGGTGCAAAATTCTTTGAATTTCCGAAAATCAAGTTTTACAACTTAAAGTTTATTTGATATAGGTACCTTGGACCTTGTGAAATATCATGTGAGTTTTATTTAATTATCAAGTAACCAAATTTTTAAATAAATGGACTTTCAAAGATAAACAATCCTTTGTAGCAAACTAGATGATTATAGTTGTCTTTTAAGGAAAAAATTTATGTACAATTCTACTTCTTCCAAGTTGTTTCCAACCTACTTCTAAACTCTTAATGGTATTTTTATATCAAATAATGATTGAAAAACATTCTATAAAATTATATTTGAACCAAATAGGAACTTTGGATTTTCTAAAACAATCCTTACTTGTTATGCAAGGAACTATCTTTAATGACCTTCAAAATGATGTAAATGAACTTAGTGATTGAAATCATTCTTGGTTGACCGGGTTGACTTCGGTTTACCTTGGTCAATATAGATTATCTTATTTCAAGGGTTCGTTTGGTACTTCCGCGGCTTATCTTTGGACTTTGCCAAGGTTGACCAAATGTTACTTGTGAAAGAAGTAACCATCCTTGTCTTGTACCATGTATTCAAATTGAATTTTAAAGTTTTGAAATCCTTACATTGGTTTTAACATGTGTCAACATACGTGTGAAGGTTGTGGCCTTCAATTTGTCGAGTCAAATGGACTAGTTATCGGTGTTGGTTGCATATGTGGAGGTATGATTTGGGTTAAGTTATGAGGTGATGTTTCCACCTAAGTATGGACTATATAAATATGGAAAATGTTTAATTCACCAAACTAAATGGACAACATTTATGTATATTGTTCCTATTGTGTATGCGGATTAACACACTATGTGTGATTATCTTGAGTAATATGATTATAACCATATGTGTTATAATTTATGTGTGGCATGACATGTTTGATAGGAGTTGTATGCGATTGACTTCTTTGAAATAAGGTAAGTTTAGAGATGCTCACAATAGAGATGTCATGATGTGTGTGTGCATTGCATTCTAGTAAAGAAAGACACATTTGTATGTGAGTATTTGGGACATGGAATACGGACTAGGCATTGTTGCCTAACACCCCTTCGTTGTTCTTTTTGTTCTTTTTCTTTTTCTGAAATGAAAGTTTTGTATAGGTACGATCGAGTGGAGCATGAATATTTTTCATAAAATAGACATTCTTCATGATCATGAGTATTGTATATAACTAAGTATTACTTCAACATTTTAGAAATCATATATCCATCTTAATGGAAGGATTGTAAAGTTTTGATGGGCCTTTATTTGAATATCATATCATCATTCTTTTAATATTGAACTCATGTATATTTTAAGAAATTGATTTTTTACAACATCATTGTGTTGTTTTAAAAATTATATATATTGTTTACGCTTTCGCAATTGTTTTACAAAATATTTATATGATATTGATTACTTATTTATTAATTTTAAGGTAAATAACTATTTATATTTTAAGAAGTCAAGTTTATTTAAGAGATTAAATAGAGAAAAGGTTTTGGTAGCGTTCATACTCCGCATCCTACTGTACGGGGTGGTGGTTGGATGCTACAAACGTTGGAACTAATGAACCAAAGTTTCAACAATGGACCGAAGTCCCAACTATTAGACTTTCGTCTATAGCTTTCTTTATTTCACATCTGAAGGTGGTTCGAAGTACTTCTAATCCTACGGCGTCTCTATATCACCTACTTATTCTAAGCACAAGAGAGCAATAGTCATGTTTCATTTTTCGATCAACCCATTCCACAACTAATTATGCATAGTTGACTTTATTTCCATAACTATTATACACAAATATAAATTATCATTAGCCAACAATCAGTTCCACACAGAACCCTATATAGTGCATACCAAACCCATCAAATGTCCATATCAAACCATCACACAACAAGCATTGACTATCAACATTTTGAAAAACAAATTTCACTAATACACAACAAGTATAAATTCACCTATGCATAACAATCAAGGCTCAAAGTATCTATTTCTTATTCAACTAAAAAAGGAAGTCTCATGAAACAATAACATAAATAATGTGAGGGCTGAAAAATAATTTACAAACTGAATTTGCTCCCAAACACAATCAATGCTCTTCAAGATCTTGTCCAGGCTGATGACCTAGACCATCCAAGAAACCTTATTTCAAATTTGAAATCCCTTTAAAAAGTCATATTCATTTAAACTAAAACAAGGAAGCAATCAACATAATTCCTAGACTCAAACCGGAAGCTATTCAACACTTTAATTCATTAATTTGAAACATTAATCTTATTATTGCCAAATAAATCAATTTTTCGTCAATGACCCAAACTTATCGGTAGGCCCTAACGTGACAAGATCCAAAAGAGACCTCGCCGAACTCTCTAAAGGCTAGAATTTAAGGATAAGAACACTAATGGCATGGAAATTTGCTAGAGTTAGGAAGACTATATATGGTAACACTTAAGTAAAGAGAAATTTGGAAACAACTTACCAATTTCGAAAGCCACATGGTTGAATTTCGCTTCCGTTATAGCTAAGACTCACTATTTACCATGTTTTTCTCAATTATTACTTTTGTCATTCTGTTGAGGACTTAATTTTAGGGATTTGACATCTGGTAAAAACTTCATAACTTGGCTAACAAGTAAAGCAACCCCTCTGACTTGGGCAATAAGTAATCTTTGATTTAACCTAAATTAGTCACAAGAAACCTAAATTCTCCCCTAAATAGCCCTTATACACATGATAGATTTGAATTAGGTCACCATAATTAGGGTTCATTAATTCTCTAAAGTTTAGGTTATTAGCCTTCGCCCTAACCCAAGCCCTTGGTAGTTAGCCAAGAAGCCGAAAGGGTAATTCGGAGTCAAGGTAGTTAGCCTTTCTTCTAGCCTAAACAATTTGTTATTAGCCAAGAAGCTTAAATATATAATTAGAGAATCCTCTCAATTTTAGTAATAAATGAAGTGAATGCCCAGAACTACATAAACTAACCCTTTAAATAGGCAAACTATGCCCTAAAAAAATAAGCAATATCTAAACAAATACAAATAAGAAAATTAATAAAAGTAAAATAACTAAAACAAAAACCTAATAGGAATTAAAATACTACCTAACCCTAATTACTAAAATAAAAATAATTAAGCCCTAATAATTAGGTTCTCATCACATTCCTACATGAAATTCTTGAAAGTGATATTTTAAGTGAAATAAATTAAAATGAGGTCACTTACCAAATTTTAATGCATAAACCACTAAGTAAAAATTGAAAAAAAAAAAAAAAATTGGCCCGAATTTTTGAACGTTACACATAAATTCAAAAAATTATTCGAGAAGTTATTAAAAGCATGGAAGACATTCTTATAACTACCATGCATGAGAATAAATATAAAGGGAAAAAAAAGAGAATATCCATGATAATAAGAGGTGTGAAATCAATTAATCGAACCTAGAAAAACATAAGAAGAAGTATGTGCAAATTTATGTAAAGATCATTTTGGAATAAAATCCATTTTCTGGAAAGATCAAACATTAATGAATAATGGATTCTCCCACATAAAAATTTCTTCATTCTTCATTTACTACCTCTAACAGCCTAATCAAAATCACTAATCTTTTTTGCCTACCCCAATAAGGAGTACCGATTATTATTTGATGTTAATTAAGTTTCTTACATCATTTGAAACTTCTACGATAAGATTTCAAAATCCTAACATGGTAATTTTGAAGGAAAAAAATTGCTAGGGCCTCAATAACTTGTACTTTTATTATCTGAGGATGATTAAGTAGGCTTTTAGTAGATTTTAATATGTTTCAAAAATCTTAGGTCCCATTTGTGTTTAAACACCCTAATTAGATATGTGGATTTTCTGTTTGGGTAATGTTGTATATTGACTGGTTAATATTGATTGTTGCAATAGGCGATCTAGAGCACCAGAGAGGGAACCTAGATTGGAAGAGTTTAAAAATTAAGGTTTGTATCCTTCAATGTTTGTGTGTTATTAGATTTGAATTTTCTATTTGGGTTGTGTTGAGTTTGATTGGTTAATATTGATTGTTACAATAGGTAATCAAGGCGTAGATGAGCACCAAAGGGGGAAACCTAGATTAAAGAGGTTGCACCCTCCAATGCTAGTCTGTTATTGGATGTTGATTAATGTTATGCTTGATTATATAATTCATGTTTAACGATTATAATGATTGTTTGGTTTAATATGAACATTTATGATATTATGTCTATATTAATAGGTTGTTAGTTGAGAAATGGATAAATGAAATATATTATGAGTTTTTATAATGATATGACAATATTAAAATGTGTTACGTATTACTTAAATTACAAAATATGGAAAAGCCCTTAATGGAAAGTGTATTGGAACTTGATTTTTTTTTCCTAAAGTGATTGACAAAATGAGATTGAGATTTGATAAAAAAAATGGTAATGACGTGTCCTTAAATTATTATACGTGTAGTTGAATGAATAAGTATGCCTTATAGAAAATTTAAAGTATACTTTGCCATGATTTGATTATATGATTTGGCCTAGTGACCTTTGAACTTAAGTTTATTCAAAAGATCGGTTTTGATCTTTATAGGGTGCCATGATACCAAAAACATATATATGGACTCCGTAGAGCACTTTAACTCAAAGACTAAATCTATGACATTTATAGAGAGATCCATCTAAAAAATCAGATCTTTGGATTCCAAAGATGGAGTTCGGTCCAATATTATCCCATTTTGAATATAATAGTTGAAGTTAGGGCAAATTGAGTGAAAGAAACTCTTAAATGGTCAAATGGTTTCAATAAAGTGTGTTGCTAATACGTGTCTTAAAATCGTTTGCCATAAATTTTGCATGCTTAATATGGCTAAATGTTGGATTGATAAGAATATGATGTGGTTTTGCCTATAAAGCCAAACTTGATGACAAGTGAATTAATTAAGATTAATATATGATGAATTATATTAATGATTTGATATTTAATAATTGGATTGATATATTTTTAGAATTTAGTTAAGGTTCTTTGTATGTTTTGAATTGATTTGAAAGATAATTAGAGTAAATGGAATGTATTTTCATTGATTTTGGTTTGAAAATGGACTATTCCGTAATAAATGGAGAGCTAGGCAAAATCAAGTTTGGGATGTGTTGATTGTGAGTCAATTAAATCGTCTGACCACTCATATAAAAAAAAAGGTATTGTAGATAGAAAATAGTGTGATTCATAAAAATTGAGAGATAATCATGTTTAGCGATTCAGTGGTGATTAAAAAGACTCACGGAGGATTCGTGGAGAATACCAAGTCTGCTTCTAGACAGTATCATACGAGACAACTGTAAGTGAGCACTTACTTGGTTAGAAATCTCCAAAAATTAAAGGTTTGCTTCATGGTTTACGTCATACCGGACATCTGCGAGTGGGCTCTCTCGTAAATGAATGAAATATTTACTCCAAATGCCTTCTAAATTCATTACAATGTGTCATCTACTATAACCCCTCTCTTGCAGATGGATCGCATACATCAACCTTGGGGTTAGACTTTGCGAGATAAACACAAGGGATAACCAATCATATGCGAATGGCATAGTGCAAGACTTGGTGCTATTGGATTTTGTAAACTATTTTAAAAATTTTCAAATTTTATTGTGTTGTAATTTTACCCTTGAATCACATATAAACAACATATTATAATATTTTAATTCATTTGATTTGAATATGGACATTACTTGTGGTATAAGTAAGCACTTTTTATACATGATATGATTTATTTGAGTTTGCATGATTAAATTTCAATCATTCAAGTAACCTTATTAGTGAACAGTTATTATTAGCGTATCAATTCAAATATGATTATTACTATAGGATTGATGGCTATGAATGACTTATTTGATTTAAGGGAACATTAGTGATGTTCCAATATAAACGCAATATTGTGCACTTGTGCATAACAAGGTAAGCCTAATTGTATGCTTGCATGTGTTTATTAGCGTACGAAAGCTTAAATTAGACAACAATGATTTAACCCTACATGGAGATAATTTTTTTCCTTTCTATTTTGAAATTTATTCATGAAATTAGATGAACGATTGATGAACGTGTATTGGATTTCACATGGATCATTGCATAGTATTTGTGTTGATTACTCACTTTGTACAGACCTTATATTTTGGAAGAACAAATATTTTCATTACTTATTTACTTGTGATACATAGTGAGTCGAAAACCAAAATCAAATATAATCGTCAAAGATTGAGATTGGATATATATATATATATGATTTATAAATTGGTATTATACTACTTCAAAACCTAATGGAAATTTATTGAATATTAGTGTGTGGGTGGTGAATGTGATAGGATAAAAATGATATGTGCATATAAGCATACGTATTTGTTTATGCAATGGAGTTCGTACCTTGAGTCCTTCCCGAGGAGGGATTTGATGCTACACCTTGAGTAAGTTAAATTTAAATATTTCGTAATTTAGTTTAATTTACTTTGATTGTCTTTATTAAAAATCGGTGCTTCCAAAAATTTCTATTAGGAAATCGAAAGTATCCATTGGCAGTAATCTTTAATTGAGGAAGAATCAAACTATCAAAAGTTAGGATTTGAATATTTGGTTTTTTGAAATTCTGGTATTTTTATTATTTAGCATCTGAAAGGTTGAAAGTAATTTTTCTCTTAAAATGAATATTGATTTTCGATAACTTTTCGAATTTGAAATGGTTTATTTAAAAAAATAATTTTATTACAATTTGGGGCTACTTGGACCTAGTTATAGATTTTGTCCTTGAAGGAGCCCAAGTTCAATGATATAGAGCCCAAACTCATTTCTTAGCCTCACTTATTTGCATGTTCTTTCTCTCTTTTCCTCACTATAGATTTCCACTAAGCAAAATAAACATTTCAAATTCCATTTCCTCTCTAGCGATATATGCAAAAACTTGGAAACTCCATTTTTCAACTTGATTTCATCTGGATTTCACTCACATCTCTGATTCCTTGTTTAGTCAATGAAGTGGGGATTTCATAATCTTTAAATTCTTCATCTTTAAAAGTAGTGAGGTAAGAGCTCTTTTTCAATCTTTATAAATTATGAATTTTAACCCAATCATGTATTGATGTTTTGATTCCTCTCTAAATTGTTCTTTAGGGTTTTTGCTGATGTCCGGCCCTAATTTTAACCAATTCATTTTCATGTGTGATCAACTCATTTTCAAGGTAATTTTGAAACTTTATTTGCTATTTGTGATTAGTGAGCTAGATTGTGTTTATGGAACTTCTAAGTTGTGGTATAGATATATGTTAGCTTCCGTGTGTGTGGATTTATTCCAATTTGATACTCTCCCCTAATCGATTTAACTGCCCTGTTTTTAAATATGGTTTTAAACGTGTGTGTGTAATGGTTTAAAGATAGAGCATAGGATATGGGTTTTGTAAAACTAAATTATGTTGATTTTGTTTTAAATAAATACATGATTTTAAAGTGGCTTTTGAAACTGCATTTGGTATTTGATTATCTAGGTGACCAAGTTGTGGGAGGATAGCTTTAATCGAGTTTATTTGGTTTTTGGAATAGCGAATCGAGGTTGGTAAATCCATTTTTGGCCCTCTACATAATGTTTATTAATGATTGTTTAGATTGTGATAATGGAGACTTAATATTGATCTTTTGGATTAGGAAATCGAATCTAATATTGTGATTGTTGAGTAGCTAGATAAGTGTTTTATATTGCATTAGATGTAAGTTCCCTTGCTATTGAATTTTTGTGTGTGATTCATATATTGTTTGAGCTGATCTGTGATTTTGTTATGATTAGTGATTTAAATTGGATTAATTGAAAAGTGAAACAAATATACGCCGTTATTAGCTGTCGGATTGATAGGTGATAGAAATGCGCCTTAGGGGTTAAGAAGTGCTTCAAACACCTAGACGGTGGATGTGGCGAGAGATAATGCCACGGACATATGTCCAAAGTTGGGACTTTGGTCCAGAGTTGGAACTTTGGTTCAGAGTTGGGACTTCGGTCCAGAGTTGGGACTTCGGTCCAGAGCATAGTTACCTGGATCGGGAAACAAATTCGGGATCGCGGAACCTCACTTAGCCATAATCTCAATACGGTATAGTATACCCATTGGGTACGATATTTAGGATCATAATTCGATAATATATTTGGTTCGAGTTTTTATCATAAAAATAATCTTGAAAGCTAATCTTTCAACCAAAAAGGTTATAAGATTTTGTCATAGTAGAGCAGTTTTACATAGAAACTATTAATACATTACATTTTAAAGAAATTGGGATAGAGAGAAGGTCATCATTCATTAAGATATCTAGACATAAGAGTCAAAATCTTTCACATTTTAGGTATGCACATTTTCCAATGTGCCTTTTTGTTTGTTTTTCCCTTAAATGCTTTTAATTTCTCAAGTTCTTTTGATATTGTAATCCAAGGAAAAGGGATCGGTAATATTAGTGAATCGGACCGTGTTCCTTATCGAATTGGTTCGCTAATGAACCATGTTTCAGCATCATGAATCGAGAACGCAGATCCAATGAGGTGTGAGCGAATTAGGTATCTATGGTCCAGAGTTGTTCATGTTTCACCTAGAGTCGTAGGCTATGTTGGGCAAGAATTGATAATTAATTAATTGAGGACGATCATGTTAATTTACACTTATGAATTGATGCTGACAAATTATGCCTTAAGTGTGTGTTTGATTGATTTTAGCAGTCGCCAAAATCGGTTTCCGAGTAGGCTGTCATGTAAGGTTGTGAGACCGTCTATTAAGTTGTGCTCGGATAGTTGGGATTGTGTTATGGTCATGTTTAGGTTCATACTTACATATTAAAATAAAAATGAAATTGTTATGGTCAATTAATGGAGTAACATTGGTATGTTGCTCTATAAATCTGAGGTAGTATGCTGAAATACTGGTTGATCACTATGGTCTTTTGTGCAGTTCTAAAGTATTTATAAATAAGATTATTTGGATATGTTTCTGACTTATTATTATTGTATAACATCTCGTGTATAAGGATAACTAATAGTTAATTTAAAATGTTGTCAGTGTGTGTTTTAAGAGCTAGTAAACATGGCATGAAGTCAAGAATTGGACTGATTTATTGTTATGCTGAAAAATTGGTTCTATAGGCATTTTGTAAGATTTTTAAATAAGGTATAATTAACTATTTGGCTAGACGTTACTGCTTGTAATTATAAACCGATATCTTGTGTTTGTAAGAAAAATATTTCAATCAAGATACGACTTATGGATAATTCATTTTGAACTAGGAAAAATGGCTTATTAACATGTTTGAGCTACTAAAAATCTGTCAAAGTAAGCTGATTTTATTGATGTTCAGTATCAAATTCCCAAGTAATGGAGTTGGTGTCATGTGATTAATATTTATAGTTTTTGTTTAATATGATGTGATCATTTATATATATTTATAATGATTTTTATGTTGACCAAATAATTCAATTAAAATATGGAAATTAGCTAAAAAGTTATAGTTGATTTTGCTGCAGATTAAAAGTCGATTTTATTGAGTCCTTGTGTAGTTTTAAAATCATATGAAATGAAACATTTGTCTCATGTATTTTGTTGATGATTAATATTTAATAATTTAGGATGATAAATGAGTGTTTGCATCAAATCATATGCTTGTGAGTTGACGGTTTTAAGCTAGAGAAGCTAGCTTATTGTCTTGTTCTGGGCTGTTGTGTTAAGTCTGAAAATATAAAAAAAATAAGGGCTCTTTTCACTTTTAGCCTTTGGAAAGTTAGAATTATTTTTATAGGCCCAATATCAAAATAGTTCATAAATGAGCTTTCTAAACTTCATTTTACACTCTATAGAATGTGCTTCCAATTATGCCCTTTTATTTTAAATAATAATTAAAAAATAATTTTAATATTAGTAAAATGAAAAATTGAAAATCAGATTGTGGTATTCCTAAATTGACCCTACCTTCAGAAATCTGGTTTAGTTTGCCAAAACCGGTCTGCTGAAGCTTTTGCAGGTTCAATTGATTACCCCTTCAACCATCTCCGTCCTCCTCAGTTTCGATTGTAGAGAAATCCACCATTTTCGTCGCTGAGTCTCTTTCTTGTTCAAAGCCCACGAATGAAATCCATATGTTCATCCTCTCGCTAAATCAATTTCTCCACTGGCGTCGTCTTTCCATTTCTCTGATAGGGTTTTGACAGCAAATTCGTTCATAGAAGATAGAAGATTCGTGCCAATTTGTCTGGGTAAGCATTGCGACATTAGGTAAGTCATTGGGTCAAAGAAAGAGTTGTGCAAATAGATGCCTTTGCCAATTTGATTTTCGATCTGCTGTCGAATAAACAGTGTTGTTAAGGTACACGTTAGATGCTTAGCTTCATCGATTATAATTAATGGCAAACAACTTCATTGCATGCTTTGTAATGTTTATGAGGGCGTTATTCTGTTTTAAGTTAATCTCATTCGACAATACACCATAATAGTTCATATTGGTATGTTTGAGCTTAGATATAGTTATATAGATGTAGTATGCAGCAGTTTTATGTTCTTGAAATACAGCTTCATATTTTAGTTGTGCACAAATGATATTCTGCTTCTTCCTATTTTGGTCTTAATGTAAACTGCTAATTCATTTCTCTTGTTGGCACTGCTGTTAATATGATCTGATTCTTCCCTTTCATTGGTTTGAATAATAAGTATTGGTGCTAGGACATCAGTTTTAATTGACTATAGTGATATTTATGACCTGTTTAGTTCAGTGTAGGTAACTAGGTTTCAGCCCTTATTTTCATGTATGTCCTTTAATCTATTTTAAAACTTCTTGAACTATACATATTAGTTCGCGCTTAAGCTTCCTCAATGTTAATTAATGGCAAACTACTTCATTGCATACGTTGTTGGTAATGTTTATGTGGGCATTTTATTATAATTTAATTTGATTGGATAACACATCTTGTAGATTCATATTGGTATATTTACGATTGGATATAGTTTTGTAGATGTGGTAAGTAGCTGGTTCTATTCTTCAAATAAGGTTTCATGTTTATATGAATTGTTACTTCATTTCAGATTTTGGTGTTGTTGTTAATATGATCTGTTTCTTCCTTTTCATTCCTTTGAATCATTATTATTGGTAATCAGACATCAGTAGTATTTGATTACAGTTCCTATGTTCTTTGGCAACTTGATCAATTCCTTTATTTCCACGCCGTTGCATAAACCAGGTATATTATCATACCTCATTTTGTTTAAACTGTTAATTGATGGTAGATCACATAGGTTTGAATTGTAATCTGACTTTTTGATGTCAGTTCAGAATAGTCTGGGTTGTATAGATTGATTTGATGAGAGACTAGTGCTATTATTTTAGATTGTAGTTAACGAAAATGGTTTAGGAACAGACAATTTTATTCTTAATTAGTTAGATTGTTTCTTTTTTTGTCAGTTTAATTGTTTTGATTATGTTTTGATTTATTAGTCTAAATGAATTAGATTGTTTCCTTTTGAATGTATAATTAATTCGATTTTATGATATTAGTTGTTTTTCACCTTGTTAGATTTATTTAGTCTTAATTAGTTAGATTGTTTCTTTCTTTGCTAGTTTAATTGTTTTGATTATGTTTTGATTTATTTAGTCTAAATTAGATAGATTGTTTCCTTTTGAATTTATAATTAATTCGATTTTATGATATGAGTTGTTTTTTTACCTTATTAGATTTATTTAGTCTTAATTACTAAGATTATTTCTTTCTTTTTAGTTTAATTGTTTTGATTTATTTAGTCTAAATTAGTTAGATTGTTTCCTTTTGAATTTATAATTAATTCGATTTTATGATACGAGTTGTTTTTTTTTTTTTACCTTGTTAGATTTATGTAGTCTTAATTAGTTATATTGATTTCTTGTTAAGTTTAATTGATTTGAAAATATATATTCTAATATGAGTTTATAAGTTGCTTCCTTTTTTGGTTAGACTAATTGTTCTTAATTGATTAAATATCTTACGTGATATTTACATGGTTCTTGCAGTTTAATGAAGTCTTTCAAAGCTATTATCAGCTATGATTATGTTTGGGATGATAGTTCTTATGTGTATGGTGATATGAGCATGAGGTATTTGAATGTGTTGCGACCTGTGAGCAGATCCTTGGGAGAAATATTCGAAAAAGGGTATACCTAAGGACAATGTTGATGGCTCGCCATGAGGAAGCGGCAAAGTCATAGTTGTGTAATCGTTGTACTTGTGTGCATGTAATTTATTATTTTCAGAAATTGTAACTTACCTTAAATTGTAGTTTGTTTCGGAAGTAGAAATTTAGTTGGAATCAGAACTCTGATCTCTAGTTAGGCAGAGAAAATATGACATTAGAAACTGTGAGCTGATATCAAATTTGCAATGTATACTAAATAAAACGAATCAATATAAATTATGTCATGTATTTATTTTTTCTTTTTTCTAATGAAGTGAGTAATGACAGTGAAAAATGTTCAGTGTTGTCTTTAGGGGTCGTATGGGTTACCATACGGTAAGGTCTGCTTGAATGGGAAACGATGACCTGCCAAATTAGGGGTCGAATCGTTAAAAGAGCTGTGAGTAAAATGGACTCTGATTTGGCATCAGACGATAGATGACAGATCATAAATTTAATGGCAGATCAGAAATCTGATGGCATTTCAAAATTGAACTTTTGGCCCCTATTACAATACAATCCGATATCTATTGTATTTTTAAGGTTTTGTACATATAGTACTGAAAGTTTTCAAAAAAAAAAGTGCCTATACCTTACATTTTAGTGGAATGCATGAGTGTGTCATCATAGAAGTGTTTCTCTTACATTAGTAGGCACTAATGTGTGGTGTAATAGTCGGGTCCCTTAAGGTTTTTTTTTTCTAGATAAAAAGGTCTACTTAGATGGGAAACAATGGCCTGCCAAATTAAGGGAGCTGTGAGTAAAACAGATTCAGATTTAGCATCAGACGTTAGAATGTCAGATAAAAAATCTGATGGTAGTTCAGAACTGAAATTTTGGCCCCTATTACAATACAATCCAATCTTTTATTGCATTTTCAATGTTTTGTACATATTGTACTCCAAGTTTTCAAAAATAAGTGTCTATACCTTACATCTTGGTGGAATGCATGAGTGTGTCATCCTAGAAATGCTACTATTACATTGGTAGGCACTAATGTGTGGTGTAATAGTCGGGTCCCTAAGTTTTTTTTTTCTAGATAAATAGGTCTAATGGGGTGGAAAATGATCGGCTGCAAGATTTAGGGACGATCCGCCCAGCCATTTGTGTGTTAATTTGATTCTGATGTGACCTCAAATGGTATTATGGTAGATCAAAAATCTGATGGCACCTCAGAAGCCAAGTTTTGGTCACTTTTGGACTCCAATTCGCTTTGTCCATGTATGAAATGTCCCTTACATAAGTAGTACTAAACTTTCAAATAGACAAGTGCATTTGCAACTCCCCTAAGTGGAATTCATGAGTGTAAGGGACTAAATGTGATACTCCTACTTTAGGAGGTACTTAATTGTAGTCAAATAGTCGGGTCCCCTAAGGTTTTTTAATTTTTTCTGTAAAGATAGGTAAGGTGTGGTGGGAAATGAAGGCTTGCAAGATTTGGAGCCAATCCGCCCAGCCATTTGTGTGTTAATTTGACTCTGATATGACCTCAAACGGTAATATGACAGATCAGTAATCTGATGGCACCTTAAAAGCCTAGTTTTGCCCACTTTTGGACTCCAGTTCGCTTTGCCCATTTAAGAAATGTCCCTTACACAAATAGTACTAAACTTTAAAATAGACAAGTGCATTTGCAACTACCCTAAGTGGAATTCATGAGTGTAAGGGACTAGATGTGATACTCCTACTTTAGGAGGTACTTAAGTGTAGTCCAATAGTCGGGTCCGCTAAGGTTATTTAGTTTTTTTGCAAAGATAGGTAAGATGTGGTGGGAAATGAAGGCTGACAAGATTTTGGGTCAATCTCCCCATCCATTTGTGAGTTAATTTGACTCTGATGTGACCTCAGACAGTAATATGACAGGTCAGTAATTTGATGGCACCTCAGAAGCCTAGTTTTGGCCACTTTTGGACTCCAGTTCGCTTTGCCCATGTAAGGGACTAGACTTTCAAATAGACAAGTGCATTCGTGACTCCCTTAGTGTAAGGGACTAGATGTGATACTCCTACTTTAGGAGGTACTATTAAGTGTAGTCCAATAGTCGGGTCCCCTAAGTTTTTTTAGTTTTTTCTGTAAAGATAGGTAAGACGTGGTGGGAAATGAAGGCTTGCAAAATTTGGAGCCGATCTGCCCAGCCATTTATGTGTTAATTTGACTCTGATGTGACCTCAAACGGTAATATGACAGATCAGTAATTTGATGGCACCTCAGAAGCCTAGTTTCGGTCACTTTTGGACTCTAGTTCGCTTTGCTAATGTAAGAAATGTCCCTTACACAAATAGTACTAAACTTTCAAATAGACAAGTGCATTTGCAACTCCTCTAAGTGGAAATCATGAGTGTAAGGGACTAAATGTGATACTCCTACTTTAGGAGGTACTTAAGTGTAGTCCAATAGTCGGGTCCCCTAAGGTTTTTTAGTTTTTTTTTTGTAACGATAGGTAAGATGTGGTGGGAAATAAAGGCTGACAAGATTTGGGGTCGATCCGCCCATCCATTTGTGAGTTAATTTAACTTTGATGTGACCTCAGACGGTAATATGATAGATCAGTAATCTGATGGCACCTCAGAAGCCTAGTTTTGGCCACTTTTGGCTCTAGTTCGCTTTGCCCATGTAATAAATGTCCCTTACACATATAGTACTAAACTTTCAAATAGACAAGTGCATTTGCAACTCCCCTAAGTGGAATTCATGAGTGTAAGGGACTAGGTGTGATACTCCTACTTTAGGAGGTACTTAAGTGTAGTTCAATAGTCGGGTCCCCTAAGGTTTTTTAGTTTTTTTTGTAAAGAGAGGTAAGATGTGATGGGAAATGAAGGCTGACAAGATTTGGGGTCAATTCGCCCATCCATTTGTGAGTTAATTTGACTCTGATCTGACCTCAGACGGTAATATAACAGATCAGTAATCTGATGGCACCTCAAATGCCTAGTTTTGGCCACTTTTGGACTCTAGTTCCCCTTGCCCATGTAAGGGACTAGACTTTCAAATAGAGAAGTACATTTGCAACTCCCCTAAGTGAAATTCATGAGTGTAAGGGACTAGATGTGATACTCCTACTTTAGGAGGTACTTAAGTGTAGTCTAATAGTCGGGTCCCTAAATTTTTTTAAGTTTTTTCTGTAAAGATAGATAAGACGTGGTGGGAAATGAAGGCTTGCAAGATTTAGAGCCGATCCGCCCAGCCATTTGTGTGTTAATTTGACTCTAATATGACCTCAGACAGTAATATGACAGATGAGTAATCTGATGGCACCTCAGAAGCCTAGTTTTGCCCACTTTTTGACTCCAGTTCGCTGTACCCATGTAAGTAGACAAGTGCATTTGCAACTCCCCTAGGTGGAATTCATGAGTGTAAGGGACTAAATGTGATACTCTTACTTGAGGAGGTACTTAAGTGTAGTCCAATAGTCGGGTCCCCTAAGGTTTTTTAGTTTTTTCTGTAAAGATAGGTAAGATGTGGTGGGAAATGAAGGCTGACAAGATTTGAGGTCGATCCGCAGCCATTTGTGTGTTAATTTGAAACTGATGTGACCTTAGGTGGTAATATGACAGATTAGTAATCTGATTGCACCTCAGAAGCCAAGTTTTGGCCACTTTTCCTTACACAAGTAGTACTGAACTTTCAAATAGACAAGTGCATTTGCAACTACCCTCAGTGGAATTCATGAGTGTAAGGGACTAGATGTGATATTCCTACTTTAGGAGGTACTTATGCATAGTCTAATAGTCGGGTCCCCTAACTTTTTTTTAGATTTTTCTGTAGTAATATGTCAAATGGGGTGAGAAATGAAGGCTTGCAAGATTTGGGCCAATCCGCCCAGCAATTTGTGAGTTAATTTAACTCTGAGGTGATCTCAGACTGTAATATGGCAGATTAGAAATCTGATGGCACCTCAGAAATAGTCTAATCCTTAAAGGTTTTTTGGTTTTTGTATACAGATAGGTTTGGTGGGGTGGGAAGTGATCGTTTGCAAGATTTTTGGCCCCGCAGACTGACTATTTATCAGTATATTTGACTATGATGTTTCATTGGACAGTAATATGGAAGAGTAGAAATCTGATTACACCTCAGAAGCTCAGTTCTGGCCACTTTTAAACACAAGTCCACTTTGGGCTCCAGTCAACATTTAGTGTCCAATTTAGAAATATGATCTTAGATAAAAAAAAATGTATATCCTTGTGGTTCAACTCTAGGTATTGTAATGCAGTTAAACAAGGAAGATTGGGACGGTTATATTTAACATAACAATGGTCCAGACCCTAAACAAAATTGGTGTCGTAAACATACATTCCCTCCAAAAATTGATACCAATTTCGAAAAATTTAAAATCAAAAATTTGATATGATATTAGAACATTAACAATGACATAGAAAAATAACCAAATAGACATGCAAAGCTTACAAAAAATTGGTGTCCTTAACTTAAACATAACAAACATGCAGAGCTTACACAAAATTGGTGTCCTAACCCATCATTTCTTACAAGGACACCACAAGGTACAAATTTGTTATCTACTAAACCTAAACACATATGAGAACACCTGAAAATTTTCCTTGTCAACTCTCTTCTTCTCTCTTGACTTGATTATATATTCTTGTAAATGCATGGATGACTCACAATCAAAGTCATCATGATTTGATATATGTTGATCGAGTTCAAAGTCATAACAACTGAAATACACGATGTTCTCTCTGCTTCTAAAGGAACTAATGTATTTTTACCAGATACCTGAAAATGTACGTAACATCAGACATATTTGAATATAGATCACACATATCTGACTTGACTTCAAAAACAACTGGAACCAAAACAAGTAACAGATTATTTAAAAATACCTGCAATATCATGTCAAACTGCTTGCTAGAGTTTTCTTCAAAGCCCTAGTTTAAACATCTAAGATAAAGACTTTCATCATCCTCATCCCTTTCGAGTTTAGTGACTCTTGTCGATGCACGTACATAAGGGAAGCACTCAACCATCCACCACTGTACATGACAATTGAATATGACAAATATAAACATGCATTCTAAATGAATAAAAGTGTAAACAAAAAGAGTACAAACTATATATTACTCGCATTACAAAATCAAATCAATTAAAGTAAAAAAAATTAATGTTCTAAATTAAAACCGAATCAAACTAACAAAGTAAAGACTTATATCGCAAAATCAAATCAAATAAACTCAAATAGGAAATAATTTAACTAATTAAAACCAAATAAATCTAACGGATAAATGATACAACTCATATAGGAAAATATAACCAAATTAATTAATTATTATTTTTAAATCTAACAAATTTAGATCAAATCAATTTGTAAACTTACTAAATTAAATTGATTGTACATTCCAAATAACAACAATAATTGAACTCCTTCACAGTGGATACAATTCATATATATGATCATTGTTTACAAGTTTAAGAACACATAAATGTGTGAACTGCACACGATGTCTATCATATTTACATCATATTGTTGACAGATTAAAATTTCAACCTACAAATCTTTTGATTAAATGCAAATTATACATATTTCAATTACAAATCAACAAACCTTAAATGATATAAAGCAAGACTCACAACAAGACTCACATAGCCTCGCAGGATATAGAGAAACTCTCACGGCAACACTTTATCTCCAAAAACACATCACATTATCTCACAACACAGAATAAATTGATGATTTACTCTCACAGCAAGACTCACACATACCTTGTCTACAAAGCATCAACATTTACTCTCATAACAATATTTTTCTTAAGTTGTTTCAGCTACCAAATCCAATGTCAAAATCAAACTCCATTTTACTATCAGAAAATCCTAACAATCAAAACCCTAAATATCAACTCAGTTCGACTATAAGATAACTCCAACCCCAGTAAAATTGAAGCAATAAAGTAATCTAATACATCTGAAACACACTTCCACATAACTGCACAATAAAAAAAATTTCAACAAATGAAAACCACATCATTTGAACGATTTAAGAAAATACCTGGATTGAATCGAGAAGATACCTGGGTTTTGGTTGGATGTTGAGGTTGCAATTAAAACCCACATCCAAACAAAAGAAACCCAAAAGAGAAGAAAAAACCTGGATCAAATCAAAACCCAAAAATCAAACAATCAAAATATGTAGAGTTAAGTAGTTACATATCAATTGAACCAAAACCTAAATCGTCACCTGCATCATGAGATTGAAGAACAATTGAAGAACGATGATTTGAGGTTAGCAGAGGAGCAGTAAGGAGGAGACGAAGGATCTGTGAGTAAGAGGAGGAGGAGATGTGAGGAGCAGACTAAGGATCTATGAGTAAGAGAAGGAGGAGATGTGAGGAGCAGACTAAGGATCTGTGAGTAAGAGGAGGAGGAGGAGGAGACGGAGGATCTGTAAGAGGAGGAGGAGGAGGAAGAGGAGGAGACGGAGGATCTGTAAGAGGAGGAGGAGGAGGAAGAGGAGCTGTACGGAGGAGGCGGAGGAGCTGTGCAGAGGAGATAGAGTGGTAGATATCTGCAAAATTGAATAATGATGATTTGGAGGAGGAAATGTAAGGATGATTTAGAAAGGGGAGGGATGAGCGATAGATATCACAAATTAAAGAATGACCATTTTGATCTTTTGTTAGATTCCATTGTGTTTTTTCTTTTAAAAATTATTTTAATGGTTAATTATACTTAGGGATAGGAAAGTCATTTCACATTTAAATATAACATGAAATTTATCTGAATGACATTTTTGTTAATAAACTTTAAGAAAACGGTATAATTGGAAGCATGGCCTATTGGATGCAAAGTAAAGTTTCAAAAGATTATATTTGAAAGCTTTTGAATTTGGCCTATAAAAATCATTCAATCTTTCCAAACCCCTTTTGAATAATTTCCACAAAAAATAAATATATTGTCATGCTTAGGCAAGAACTAGAAGTTCATTTATCACAAAATTTGTATTCTAATATTAATATATTTATTTATTTATATTTTCAAATGGTGTCTTTCGGTTCGGAAATCTTGTATTTTGACCATAATGCCCCTATCCTAAATCCTAGTGACTATACCGAACATAACTTATCGTGACCGGACTTACGGGAAAAATTGAATGGTGTTACTTATAGGATAAGCAACCTATGATTGCTCATTTTATCATGCGATTTAAGTGAACTAAACAAACAAATTAATTAATGCATTTACTGATAGAACAAAAAAATCAAGAACCTCAAGCCTATAAAGACTGGGAAATTTGACTTAATAAACTTAACAAAAATATTTGTGCATATCATTTTTTTTATCCTTTCAATTTTGCTTATGTAATTGATTGATTAAGGGTGTATGATTGATGCCTTCTATGGAATTAGGAAGCCTTAGTGGTGCTTCTTAGTTGCATATGTGTGTCCATTTAATAGGTTAATCGAATAGGGCATTTGTGTGTGATTGTTTTAGGATATGGATTACCAAGTAAGCTCGTTAGCTTAACCCGTTATCTTTCTTTTAATTTTGTTTTCTTCTTTTTCTTTAAATAAAATGTGACAGGCAGGTGATCGAGCAGGTTGTAGTCGGGCTTCAGTATAGCCAATCATGAAGCATTCATCTGCATTTTGGGTCACTAGTTTCATGTATTTTTTTTTTAAATCTTTATATAGATGTTAGTGTTTGAAGATGGGATATTTTGGTCAAATCTTTAAATGTAAATTTTTGGGTTATAAGTGGTCTTCTATTCTATAAATTGTAACTTTCAAAGTTATGTGTATAATTGTTTCCTACCATTTTTGAATATGGATGTACATACTTCCACCTACGGACAAATTTTGAGTTGTAAGTGAAAGTTGTCAATGTTGGTTTTTATAAATTGTTTTGTACATCTACTTTGAGATATTATAATTGAACAAGTTGTATATTGAACATGTTTATTATGACTTCATTTTAATGTATTGAGTTGTTTGTTGTGTTGTGATTCCCTGCTCTTGGTTTGGTTTCAGTCGGGCCGGGGGCGGGCGTTACAAAAGTATTAGTATATATATCATTGGTTTTGTTTTAGAAAAATGAAGTCTACGAGTAGTTTTTAATGGGTACGAGGTTTGTAACTTATGTAAATTGATTCAACTCAATTGTATACTGTATATGTCTTTTGAAAACTTCAAGCTTGTACGGGATTGCTCAGATTGGATGAGATAAGATTAAAACAATTTGTTGACCTAGAAGTAAGGCCTCAATTTCTGATAGGCAAAAACATATGCGAAGGGGAGTTTTTCCATTTCACTATATCTTAACTCAATAATCTACTAAAGATTTTCTAGTGAAGTAAATATGTGGATAAGTTTTACCATCCACTCGGACAAATGCTAAGTTGACTGCTAATTCCAAAACTACTATATATACATAGAGGTTTCTCCGATTTAGGCTTAACTAGTATAGGAGAACATGATAGATGATGTTGAACCCTTTTTTACGGCTTTATCACAAAATCGGGATCAATTAAACTTACTTCGCTTATGACGCAAGTGAAATAAAGGTTCAAATACTAAAAAGATCCGAAGAGAAATTATTTTAATGTAATGCGGTCGTCCGCACAGATGGTGGTTATGTCTTTTATTTTAAGGAAATTAGAATTTTGATGATTCTTTTCAATTAGCTTGGATTTACCTGAGTTCCGTGTTTTGTCATCTTAAATCTCAAGAACTGGTAAAACCAAATTAAATGAGCATTTAACGGATTTTTAATTTTATATCCTATTTTTTAATATTGAAGAAGTTTTCCCTACATGCTTAATATGATATTCAGCCATAAGAGACTTGATAAATAAGTCATCTGCATAAACCTTCATCATCCTTCTAATTTGCTTGAAAACATTCATTTACTAGACTTTGTTAGGTCATCCCTGTTAGAGACAGTCAAATATCACAATAAAATAAATCACAAGTAATATAACACAGAAAAATTAAAATTACTACTCTTATCAAAACTGGAGGAGACTTGCACTGCAATGTCCTTAGACAGTATTTGACCGCTCACAATGTTGCTTTCTTTAACACGGTACTGCCCCAGGATATAACCTCCAAAACCTCTATTTCTTTTTGAAATTGCAACGTAGAAATACAGAGTCTATCAAAGAACAGAATGTTAGATTTGTAGGAAGGAAGAAGAGAAGTTTTATTCAAAGTCTATTATTATTGTATTTTTTCCTCTCATATATAATGAGTTACGGGAGTTAAGAAACAAAACGTTATAACTGTTGGATAAGACACAACAGTTAATGTTTGTCGATTCAAATAACCATGAGTAGTTATTTCGAATTTTAAAATAATTCAAAATAAAATTCAACAAAAACCTAATTGAATTAGGTTACAAGGCCCCAAGTGCCCCAAGGCCCAAGGCCCATCTTTTGATAGCCCATAATTGTATAATTTTTCTCATATCCTCACAAAAGCCCTTTACTCATGTTACTTGATAAATCCAACACATCAACTCATATATAAACACTTTCCACTTCTTCTACCTAAGCAATGTGGGATTCTTTTTCTCTACTCAAACTTATATATTCACAACAATACCCCACATTTGAATAGAGATAAAAATCCTACTCACTGAACTAGTATCACTTATTAGGAAGTAGTCATTTTATAACTTTGAACTTCTCTAACTGTAAATCTTATCGGGTCAACTTAGTGACGCAGTGGTTTAATTACCTTGAACTGTTCACGTTATAACAGTTGACCTAGTCAAACCAATTCACACATGATACTGTTTTACTTGATCCCTGTTCTTTATACGATGTTGTTCATTTTGGTCCTGAACATGTCCTGGTATTCATGATAGCTTTAGAGAATTTAGCCAATTTTTCATTCTCATAAATGCGACCCCACATTTACCATCATATAGGTGATATTAGATCTCTTCTTTATATCATTAAATGCATTTTATTGCATACCCTTACGTCTTCATACCAACATATCTTTGTCATAGGAATAGTTTAATTGGTTGGTGAGTTTTCAACTTGTGAGTTTCACTTTACCAGTTTGCCTATTGAACCTAGTCCCTGGGATCTCCAGTTAGCTAGGTTAGGTTTCCATCTAGATCAACTCATTCGATTGGCTTCAATCCCATTCCTCTCGACAACACTTTAAATTGCTCTCTAGGAAGGCCTTTTGTTAACGGATCCGCTATATTTTCTTTAGACTTCACATAGTCTATTGTGATTATTCCACTAGAAAGCATTTGTCTAACTGTATTGTGTCTACGCCTAATATGTCTAGACTTTCCATTATACACTTTATTTTTGGCTCTGGCTTGAGCCGCCATATTATCACAGTGTATACATATTGCGGTTACTGGTTTAGGCCAGACAGGTATGTCCTCTAAGAAATTTTTAAGCCATTCTGCTTCTTCTGCAGCTTTGTCTAATGCGATAAACTCAGATTCCATTGTAGACCTTGCAATACAGGTTTGCTTAGAGGACTTCCATGAAATTGCTCCACCTCCTAATGTAAAAACATAACCACTAGTGGATTTAGTTTCTGTATTATCAGATATCCAATTAGCATCACTAAATCCCTCAATCACAGGTGGATATGTCTTATATACTAATCCGAAATTTATTGTATTCTTTAAATACCTTAGAACTCGTATCAACGCAGTCCAATGATCATTTCCAGGATTTTGTGTATATCTACTGAGCCTACTTACTGAATAAGCTAAATCTGGCCTTGTAGAATTCATCAAATACATTAGGCTCCCAATTACTTGAGAATACTCCAATTGTGAAACAGCAAGCCCATTATTTTTCTTTAAGCTGCAGTTAGCATCAAAAGGTGTAACTGCAGGTTTACACTCAGATTGATTGAACCTTTTTAATATTTTATCTATATAGTGGGATTGTGTAAGGATGTACCCTTCTTCATTCTTCTTAACTTGAATTCCTAATATGACATCTGCTATTCCAAGATCTTTCATGTCAAATTTGGAACTTAACATCTTTTTAGTGGAGTTAATTGCATCCTTACTTGTTCCAAGTATGAGCATGTCATCAACATACAAACATATGATAACACATGATTTTTTCATTTCTTTGATGTATACACACTTGTCACATTCATTAATTTTGAAACCTTGAGAAAGTAGTGTGTGATCAAATTTCTCATGCCACTGTTTTGGTGCTTGTTTAAGTCCATACAATGACTTAACTAATTTACAGACTTTTGTTTCTTGTCCTTTAACCACAAACCCTTCAGGTTGTTCCATGTATATTTCTTCATCTAATTCACCATTTAAAAAGGCTGTCTTAACATCCATTTGATGAATTTCCATTTTATTTATTGCAGCTATGGCAATTAACAGCCTTATGGACGTTATTCGAGATACTGGTGAATATGTATCAAAATAGTCTAACCCTTCCTTTTGCCGATATCCCTTAGCAACCAATCTTGCTTTATATTTATCGATGGTTCCATCAGCTTTTAGTTTCTTTTTAAAAATCCATTTGTATCCAATCGGTTTATTACCTGGTGGTAAATCAACCAATTTCCAAGTGTGATTTTGTAAGATGGATTCTATTTCGCTATTAATAGCTTCCTTCCACAGGGTTGCTTCTCCAGAAGCCATTGCTTCCTTATATGTTTGTGGTTCTGCTTCCGTCAAGAAACTAATAAAGTCATGACCAAAATTTTTGGGAACTCTTAGTCTCTTTCCTCGTCGAGGCTCTTCATTTTCAATTTCTTTGTTCGAATTATTTTGGACTTCACTGAGTGTTCTCTTTTTGGAAGAATCTGTTTTATCCATTTTATATGGAAAGATATTTTCAAAAAATTCAGCATCAACAGACTCAAATATAGTATTAACGTGCATATCAAGATGGTCTGACTTAATGATTAAGAACCTGTATGCAGCGCTATTTTTGGCCAAACCCAAAAATACACAATCCACTGTTTTAGGTCCGAGTTTTGTAATTTTTGGTATTGGTATACGAACCTTTGCTAGACAACCCCACACTTTTAACGTTTTGTAGGTTGGCAACCGTTTCTTCCATACCTCATATGGAGACTTATCAGTCTTTTTATGTGGAATTCTATTTAAAATGTGATTCGCTGTTAGTAAGGCTTCACCCCACAAATTATGTGGCAAACCAGAACTATTTAACATGGAATTTATCATGTCTTTTAAAGTTCTGTTTTTCCGTTCTGCTACTCCATTCTGTTGAGGAGTATATGGTGCAGTTGTCTGATGAATAATTCCATTTTGTGTACAGAATTCATCAAAGGCAATAGATTCATACTCACCTCCTCTATCAGACCTTATTACCTTAATTCGCCTTTCCAATTGATTTTCTACTTCTGCTTTATAAGATTTAAACATTTCAAAAGCTTCGTCTTTATTGCGAATCAAATACACGTAACAAAATTTACTATAATCATCTATAAAAGTTATGTAGTAATTTTTTCCACCTCTAGTTGGTATGGATTTAAAATCACATAAATCTGTATGAATTAATTCCAGTAATTCATTTCTTTTCTCTGGCACAGATTTGTGACTTTTCCTAGCACTCTTTGATTCAACACAAATCTCACACTTGTGTTTTATATCAACTTTACATTTAGGTAATAATCCTAAATTCACCATTCTATAAATGCATCTATTATTTACATGCCCTAATCTTGCATGCCACATATCAAATGAATCAATCATATAAGTAGAATCACTAGTAATTTTATTAATCTGAGAAACCATTACATTCAGCTTAAACATCCCCTCAGTGAGATACCCTTTCCCAATATACATCCCTGCTTTGGTAAGTACAAATTTATCAGATTCAAAAACCAGTTTGAATCCATTCTTACTCAGCAGTGGACCAGAAACTAGATTTTTCCTAATTTCAGGAACATATAAAACATCTTTCAGTGTAACAATTTTTCCAGAGGTGAATTTCAGTAAGATGTTTCCTTTTCCTTGAACACATGATGATGACGAATTTCCCATGTAGAGCTTTTCATCACCAGATCCTTCTGTAAAAGTTGAGAACAGATTTTTGTCTCCACAGATGTGCCTAGTTGCACCCGTGTCTACCCAATAGCTTTTGACATTTGTCACCATATTTGTTTCTGAAACAACAGCAGCCAAATCAATTTCCATCTCAGTATTATTGGCTTGGTTTGAATCAGAATTCTGTACATTCTGAACATTCTGATCCTTCCTATGACGACAGTCTTTTGCCTTGTGACCAACTTTCCCACATACGTAACAACTTCCTTTTATCCTCTTGGAATTGTTACCTTTCTGTGCATATGAAGGATTCATCCTCTTTGTTCCTTTCTTCTTGTTATGCTTCTGTTTTTGATTTTTATTTTTCCCAGGGTCATTTTCTACCAGATTTGCTTTCAAATTTTTCTCACTAGATTCAGACTTGTCTCCCTTTCTGTGATCTTCTTCCACCCGAAGTCGAAGAATCAAATCCTCCATTGACATCTCCCTTCGTTTGTGTTTCAGATATATCTTAAAATCCTTCCAAGATGGAGGAAGTTTTTCCACAATTGCACCAACTTGAAAGTGGTCATTCACAGAACACCCTTCTGCATGTAATTCGTGAATTAACACTTGTAGTTCTTCAACTTGTTTAATCACAGACTTGTTGTCAACCATCTCGTATTTGAGAAATTTTCCAACAACAAACTTTTTCGCACCTGCATCCTCTGTCTTGTATTTCTTTTCCAGTAATTCCCATACACTCTTCGCTGTTTCACATTCAGAGTAGATGTCATACAACGTATCGTCAAGCCTGTTCAGAATGTAATTCCTGCAAAGGAAATCTGACTGTTTCCAGGCTTCCAGTGTCATGAAATTTTCTTTAGTAAGAGGATCTTCACTAAATACAGGAGCATCTTCTTTGACAATATGAGCCAATTTCATGGTCGTTAACCAGAATAACATCTTCTGCTGCCAACGTTTGAAGTCCAAGCCTTTAAACTTCTCAGGTTTCTCATCGTTCTTGGAACTGTTGTTATTTGATTGTGAATCCATAATACTGTCTAAGATTGTTAGAGACACAGTCAAATATCACAATAAAATAAATCACAAGTAATATAACACAGAAAAATTAAAATTACTACTCTTATCAAAACTGGAGGAGACTTGCTGCAATGTCCTTAGACAGTATTTGACCGCTCACAATGTTGCTTTCTTTAACACGGTACTGCCCCAGGATATAACCTCCAAAACCTCTATTTCTTTTTGAAATTGCAACGTAGAAATACAGAGTCTATCAAAGAACAGAATGTTAGATTTGTAGGAAGGAAGAAGAGAAGTTTTATTCAAAGTCTATTATTATTGTATTTTTTCCTCTCATATATAATGAGTTACGGGAGTTAAGAAACAAAATGTTATAACTGTTGGATAAGACACAACAGTTAATGTTTGTCGATTCAAATAACCATGAGTAGTTATTTCGAATTTTAAAATAATTCAAAATAAAATTCAACAAAAACCTAATTGAATTAGGTTACAAGGCCCCAAGTGCCCTAAGGCCCAAGGCCCATCTTTTGATAGCCCATAATTGTATAATTTTTCTCATATCCTCACAAAAGCCCTTTACTCATGTTACTTGATAAATCCAACACATCAACTCATATATAAACACTTTCCACTTATTCTACCTAAGCAATGTGGGATTCTTTTTCTCTACTCAAACTTATATATTCACAACAATCCCAATATTCTTAAGTCCAAACGATTTCACATTGTAGGAATATGTTCCACATTCCGTAATGAAAGCAGTTCTCTTTTAACTTTGTAGATCCATGTTGAATCGGCTATAATATGAGAATACGTTCATCAAACTTAGAAATTCATGCCCGTCGAATACATAAACCTCCATCATCTTTCTGATTTTTTGTTTTTATATAGACAAAGTAAAAACATGAGTCATCAAATAGAAAGATAAAAATTTGCCACATAAAAAATAAAAGGGAAAATTGCAAAAACTTATCCAAAAATATTCGGAGTTAAGTTAATGGGCCTCAACAACTCTTTTTAAGTTTTTAATTCATTCCAAACTTCTTTTTCACCGAATGATCCTTCATTTCCAATACTATCCTTCAATGTTCATCTATTTACAAGTTTAGTAACTAATATAATTTAATGAGAAATGAAGTTTTGAAAGACGAAACTACCCCTTTTACCATTTCCTCATAACACAAGCTTTACTAATTTTTAATTGCGACCATAACATCTTCTTGGACCATTGTCTTCTGTTTGTCTTTAGCTATCATCGCAACTCAAACTTCACTATTCCTATTATGTTGATTGAACACGATTCTTATGACCAGCAACAGAGGTACCCGATATTTTGATGCACACCTAAACGGACAGCCTCTATCATTATAGTATAACATAATGCGTTTCAGATGGCGCAAACACACTGTAAAGGATATGGAGAGATACTACATTCTAGTATCCAAAATCGTGTTAGTTAAAGCCTATAGTTTGAACTCGAGCTGAAACGCTTTTGGTCATTGGAAGATGAATTCAGACTTAGAGACGAAATGCTTTTCCAGAGGAGTCCAAATACTAGACTCCACCCTAAACTGATTCTTTTTATCAGTGAATGACACTAATGTTATTCATGAAGGAAACCAATGCAATACGTGATCTATAATAATATTTTCAGGCGTTGCACTCTGGGAAAATAATTAAGATCCAAAGTCTAAATGCATTTTAGGTAGAGCCTAGAATATGGTTCCCTTCATGGATGAAATTGGTTCCCTTCACGAGCGTTATTAATGTCCTTCATGGATGAAATTTTCTCCCACATATAAACTTGATCTAATATAAACTTAGTCTCATTAATTTGAAAATGCATTTCGAGTGGATTTTAAAGTTTTGGCTCCACCTAAAACGCATTTAGCCTCTGGCATTTATGTTGGATCTAAAACTCTAACCTCCACTTGAAATGCATTGGGCTTCAGAATTAAATTGGTCAAGTTTATGTGGAAAACTTATTATCCATCGCAGAAGAAATTTTATCCCTTCACAAGTAACATTGATGTCTTCCACGATTAGAAATTTTCTCTTTCACATCTTGACTTGGTCTCCGGCACTGATAAATATGTTTCGGATGGAGTCTATTGTTTGGACTCCTTCTCAAACGTATTTCACTTCTGGTATGAATTCATATCCTCATGGTGCAATGAAACGTATTGGGCATGTGGAATTAAACTGGTTATAGTCGATGGAGAAAATTTATTAGCGTTCACAGATGAAATTGGTTCCTTTAACGAGCAACTTTATTCTCCTTCACAGACAAAATTTTCTTTTACATAGGAACTTGATCTCCTGCACTGATGAACACATTTCGGGTGGAATCTAGATTTTGGACTCCTCCTAAAACGTATGTTGACCTTAGTATGAATTCATCTTCCCATGGTGTAAGGCGCTTCATGTGGAGTACAAAATATAGGCTCCACCTAAAATGCTTTTGTTTTAATCTAACAAACCAACAATGTAATCTTATCATGGTTAATTGCAAGACACAACAACATTCTGAGGGTGAAATCACCAACCAACTCAAATTATACCTATATCCAAAGGTATTGACTAGCAATTACCAAATTCGACATTAAATACTAACTTAGTACACATGAAACAAGTTTAAACTTATTTAAATTCGAAGCAAAAGGATTTAGATATTCATATTATTTGTGATTGGCATGAAAATATCACAACGTATGACAAGTATTAGTGTTTTCTTTAACTATCCGTAAGAAACCTAACCAGCCTATACAACTAATTACAAGTCCTGTATACGAAAGAACTAACATAGCATGTCATTATCGTCCCTACTCAACCATGGGATGTACATACCCAACATCTGCATTTTCTTCCTTACCTTCGTTTGCTACCAATTCTATTCACAATCATTTTCTTCATGTCAGAATTATTTTTGATAGATGATTGTTATGAATTTTCTCCACCTTCTCTACATGAATATATTTATGATCTTGAGACATCACATAAGCTAAGTTATCTTCATCTACAATTTTCATCCTCAAATTCACTCCTTTAGGATTTTTCAAATATAAAATAACCTCAAGTTGTACTTATCCTTATCGATGGTTCTTTCAAATATGCTCTATCAATTAAGTGTTCTAACTTAACATCCTTATTAAATATGACAGCACTAGGATTACCCTCTATATAGTCAACATCATCCCAAAAGCCACCATAAATACCACACCAACACAATCCATATCTTCTAACAATCAACCACAAGGATATACCAAAGTCAAGCCACACACTGTTATGCTCACTCGCAACAAATCCCTAGTATCCAAAATCATAAATTTAGACTATATAAAAAAATGCTCATCTTCAACAAAAAGCCTAACAACATTAACAATAATAATCAATCATCATACAAAAAAGAAATGGCTATATTATAAACTCACCTCAAACTTCAATCTTCATCAACATCAATAGGTTAGAGTTGTTAGTTAACCACAAGGAAAAGTGGGACAATTAAGGTTGAAGAAGATGAAGTTGTGTTGAGCAATGATGATGGATGTGGGTTCATTTTATTTTATTTTATTATAATACTTAAATGGGTAGAAAAGTAACTTTACACTTTAAATGAGGGGCAATTTTGAACTTTTATATTTTATAAAATATTTTTAATTTCTTGAACTGTAATATTATAATTTTGATTAAATATTAAGGGCAAATATGTCACATGGGATCATTAAGTAAAATGAAATTTTGAAAAGTTTATATATGAAAATTAAACTTTTGAGGCCCATCCAATTTTAAATTCGCGTTCAAAATATTTATAAGAGAATATTTCATTTTTATTATATTTAAACTTGTATTTAAGTTTATAGCTCAACTTTCAAAAGCCCACAAAAATAAACTATACAAATTTTTAAGTTTCAAAAATAAACCAAATTATCTTTTTTGCCTCTCAGTAAAATAAAAAATAAAAGAATGAAAGGAAAATCCCTTAAAGATATATGGAAAGACAACAATACCCGTATAAAACTCTTCCTCTCAAATCATCTTCCACATTATACAAACAAACTCACACTTACACACGACCTAGTATCCTCCTCCGTTTTCATCTCCTTCAGCAAGGCTTATACGGTAAAGAATGGTTCTTGATGGTTAGCTGAAACATATCAAACTCCATCACATTTGAGTATTCTCCTCCATTTTCCCTTTTACTTAAACTTACTTCATTTGGATGATAGAATTTGCTCTCCAAAGAATTGAATCTTGATTTAACTTGGCCGAGAAAGTTGGTTGAAACTCAAGTTATTGATCAAGTAAACATTTCCATAATTCGTTTTCTGAGACGTCTTGCATAATATCCTATAAAACACATGTTTGTAATTAGATGATATCCCTATGTACATATTTGATCACCATTGTTTGTAATAGTATCCTTATATGTAAAATATTAAAAGCAGAGAACATAACCTCCTTCAAGTTCATCTTATCAGAAAATGCGAAGAGCATTATTGTGTTGTTACACTAAAATTGGTCATGTTTAAAGCCTCCTCCAGATACCAAGTTGTGTGGTTGTGTGTTAACTTTCGTTTAGCCTATATGCATGTAGTTGGCAGGGACTAAATTTTATGTGATTGCTGATATGTTCACTTTTGTTCTTGAAAGCTACCTGTCCCTTGTTGAATTCAAGTTGAAAATTGAGAAAACACTACCAAGACCACTACATGCCACAAATTGACCAATTGCAGAGAAGACATTTGAGAGAATTTATCCATATAATTATTAGTCAAAACAGGAAGACTTTACTCATTCATGTAGTCATGTTTGTCGAAACGTCTAAAATATGTTTATTTATCGTCTGAGACGTCGAGTGAAATGCTGGACATTTGATTCGATCAATAAAAAAATGAATTTGCTTTTATACTTTATTTTTAAATAAAGACTACTCAAGTGCATTACTCACACGTGGCATTGACTGATTTTTAATATGTGTTACATTTATTTTTCCAGTCTTTTAAATGTGCACAATTCTCCACACTTCTATTTTATCTAATTAGTGGCTTCATTCATTCACCCATTTTTAACTTAGATATATTCATTTACATTTTTGGAATATCTAACTTACTTAAATTTATATATATAAAAACATTATATTATATTTTATTGAAATTTTAATTTTCATTAAAAAAAAATTTCAAAGCATTTTATTTATTTTTATATCTATAAATAATATTTAAAAATAATATTTTTCTTAAACATGTGAATTCCAATAGTATTAGAAATATAATTTATAAAATAAATAATAATTTATTTAAATAAAATTCAACTGGTGAAATTCTTGGACTATGCAATTATAAGTGGGACACACTATAATAATTAAACATGTCTCAAATCCTCTGAATCTCTTCACAAATCTGTTAGAAGTCATTTATATTCATTCACAAATACTTTTTTACCCTTCACACACCACTGCCAAGGAAGATCATTTTGGAATCTACTAACCATAAAAATTAACGTTAAATTCACATAACAAATGAAATATGGTATATAATGCGTAAGAATCTTTCACAAATCCATCTAAGGTCACATAGAGCCCTTCAAAAATACTTTTCTGCCCTTCATAAACTGCACTTTATAAACTTTACCATCATTGAGTAAGCTCCAAATTTAATTTTTTTTCTTTTGCAAATCAACCATCATTATAATTGCTACCATTGTGCCGAAAATTAGCCAATTTCAAGAAAGTCAAAAAATTGACCTATTACTTAGTTGCATGTAAAGGTTAGTTTCTTATGTGATTGAACTCATGCTTTCTCATCCTATCAATTGTTAGACTATACAATTGCTGATGGGGGTACACAACAACAATTACACCTAACCCGGATTGCCTGAACCCTTTCATAAATCCATCAGAGGTTGTTTAGGTCCCTTCACATATACTTTTATTCTTTTCACAAACTAATATTAAGGAAGATCAATTTGAAATGATCCTTAGTCTAAATTTACATATATTCACATAATGGTTAACTATATGATTTATAACCATTAGAAGTCCTTCACAAATCCGTCCATTGTAATTTAGGGCCCATCATAAGTACTTTTTTGTCATTCACAAACTGTGCTTTATATCATTTTATCATCATCATTGAGCTCCAGATTTTTCTTTTGTAAAACCACCATCATTATAAATTTTATCATCGTGTTGAAAATGAGCTCGTTTCGATTAAGTCAAAAAATTAACCCCTTATTTGGTTGCATGTAGAAGCTAGTTTCTTGAGTGATTAAATTCATCATTTCTCATCCTATAAACTTTTGAATTATTCAATTTTCAATAGAAATACAAGATAACAAATACACCTATCTCGGATCTCCTAAACCTCTTCACAAATCTGTTAGAGATTGTTTAGATCCCTTAATAAATATTTTTTTTCCTTTCACAAATCGCTATGAAAGAAGATCATTTTAGAATTGCCCTTGATCTAAATTCACATAAATTCACATGATTGTAAAATATATGGTTTATAACAAGTAGAAGACCTTCACGAATCCATTCGATGTTATCTTGAACCTTTCATAAATGTTTTTTGGTCCCTCACAAATGTTTTCTCCTGTTGAAACGCCTCAGAAAATGTCTTGCGTGTGAGACGTTTTCTGAGGTGTTTCAATAGGTGACAATTGCTATTGAAATGTCTCAGAGAGCGTCTTGTGTGCAAGACATTTTCTGAGACTTCTCACAAATGTTTCAGATAACATATTGTGTGTGAGACGTTTTCTGAGACTTCTGAAAAATTATCTCAAAAATCATCTCTCAGACTTCTATGAGGCTCCGGCGTGGTTTGCGACAGACAACGCTCCGACGTGTACAACGATAGTCGATCGAGCTCCGTTATGTGCAGCGCCGGTCGTCGGAGTTGTGGTGGTCGCCGGAGCTACAACGAGATTAGCACAGGTTTTCGGCAATGGCAATTCAACCATATTAATTTTAAATTAAAAAAATTATTGTTACTAGAAGGTAAATCTAAAAATTTAAATAATAATATTAAAAAATAATTGTGAAGGATAAAATTGACATTTCAACATCTAATTTTAATTAATTGAATTGGAAAAATATAAATGGAATTATTAAAATTGTGAAGGGGTATTTTAGGTAACTTAGTTTAGTTTTGAAAAACAAACTTTAGAATGCCCAAAAACTTAAAAGAAGTTTGATTGGTTTAGTTTTGGATTTTCAAGTTTAAAATAGTCTAAATGCTGTAATTTTCCCTATTTATAATTCATTTGAAATGTGAAAATATTAAATCCATTCTAATGATATATATATATATATATTTATTTATTTATTTGGAGAAGAGTACCATGGTCTACTAAAATAAAAAGAAAACAAAATTAAAGAA